>CM040121.1:22994599-23498982 GCA_022559845.1 Amorphophallus konjac
GAGCTCCTCTGGGGGTGAAGGTGGCACTTGCCATTGGGGGAGAAACTGTCTCCTGGAGACTTGAGGGGGAAACCCGGAATGAGAGGGAACTGTCGGACCACCGACAGTTGGTCCTGGCTGAAACGGTGTGTGAGGAACACCGGGAGTTTGAGATTGTGACGGGAATTGGAATGAGGGAGGTTGTTGGCTCGCTTGTCCTTGAAGCGAGGGAGACTGGGTGGCTTGCGCCAATGAAGGAGATGGAATGGCCTGCACGGACTCGTGGAGAGGTGCGATAGCCGGAGTTGACTCCTGGGGCGTGGGGGAAACAGATTTCCCCTTTAGAATGGCCTGGAAGGCCCGGAGCTGTTCAGAGGTAAGCTCCGTGTTGGCGAGGACGCCCAGTAAGGAAGTGATATCCTGTGGCGGGGACGTGTCCCCGGCAGTAACATGCACCTCATGCGAGGGGTCATGAGAAGGACCCGAGTCCATAGCATAGACTCGCGGGTCGGCTGTCAAACCACGGCTAGGGTGGTTTTCCTCAGAAGACTCGTGAGACATGCTCACAGTTCTCCAGAACGCAAAAACATACACTAGCAAGTAGGTAGCAGAGATTATCAAACAAGTGGATGCCTTTACGCCCTTTTTTTTGTTTTGATTTTGATGATTTTTTTGTGTGTTTTTAGCGAGATCCGAAGTTCACACAAGATAGGGACCCTACTTTATTTTTGTTTCACCGCCGTGTCAGCTAGGGTCTCTCGTCTCACCACGAATGAAATGACTAACTTCGGGGAACTTCAATGGTACAACCAGCCCAGTGAACGAAGAGGAGATTCTTCGATGTCGGGGACTTACGGAGGTCCCAGTGTAGGAGATTCTAGTCCGTTGAGAGGAATTCCCAAACGGAGAGTCCTTCCTTCACCGGGAAAGGGTGATCCTCAAAAAAATGAAAAAAAGGATAGAAAAGAGGAATGGATGTATGCAATGGAATGCTGACAGATATATGGAGTGAGAAAACAACAGAAATAACAAACATGTAATAAACAAAGAACCAATCAGAACTGACGGTGCTGCCGTGAGCACAACGGGGGCGCGCGTGGGCGCCAAGGTGGAGAGGCACGGGTGGTGCCGAACTTGCAAGGGTAGCCGAGAGGAAGCAGTAGACGTCCCACCGTGATCGCCAATCTGTGAGCGACGTCACGCGGTGAAGGAGAAGAGCTGGATGCGGGGAAGAGGAAGAGGGCGGAGAGCGCGCGGGCTCCTTCTTTTTTGTTTGTTTTGTTTGCTGCAACACAGAAATGAGAGGAAAGAGAGAAGGGGCCACCACGGGAGATTGCTCCGGCGGGGCGAGCGGGACAAGTATGATATAGCAAAATATGGGGATTAAACGGCCATAGCGGGAAGTGACTCGCCGCGACCTCGGGGGGACGGGAATGATGCAAAAATTAAATAACAAGAATTGAAACGGCCATTGGGGAAGTTACTCGCCGCGGCCTCGAGAATATGAACAGAATATAACAGGATATAGAGAAAATATGAGAACAGAAATTTAAACGGCCATTGGGGAAGTGACTCGCCGCGGCCTCGATGATATGAGCAGAATATAACAGAATATAAAGAGAATATAAGAACAGAAATTTAAACGGCCATTGGGGATGTGACTCGCCGCGGCCTCGATGATATAAGCAGAATATAACAAAGCATAAAGAGATTTATAGGAATAGAAAATTAAACGGCCATTGGGGAAGTGACTCGCCGCGGCCTCGATGATATAAGCAGAATATATAACAAAATATAAAGAGAATATGGGAAACAGAAATTTAAACGGCCATTGGGGAAGTGACTCGCCGCGGCCTCGATGATAAGATGTGATCGCCAGGGGCCAAAAGACCCCAAAATAAGAAGGTGATCGCGCCTACCTCAAGAGCGGGAGATGGCGGGTTGCTTCTTCCTCTCCTTCCGGCCGGCCGACGGAGAGGGCTTTCCTCGGGTACCCTTGCAAGACAACGACAAATAAATGACAAGTGGATTAGAAAGATGGAGGTGTAGTATTCGAATCCTTGCGATAAAAATAACGAAATGATGGCAAGACACACACCTGGTTGGTGTTATCTTTTAAACCCCTCTCGGACTCGAGTAGGAGGAAAATGAGATGATGGATGTAAGAAGTGTAAGAGAAGAGGCCCCCTTGTGAAGGGGGATAGATGATGCAATATGATGAATGTAAAGGACTATGGAGAAAAAGGGGAAGAAAAGGCTTATTGGATGAGCCGAGGGTGAAATCCGGCGGAGCTCCGGCAGCGTGGGGACGACGTGGAAGCGCGGTGGATGAAGACGACCTTCCTCTCGCGAGCGTGAGCACCCGAGAAGCCGGCAGAACCTCCACCTACAAAAGAACCCACGGGTTAGAAAAATGACTCCGTAGCCTCTGGGCTGCGGCAGCCTATCGGATCACTGCTTAGCTCCCCTAGAACTGAGGGGGGGGGCCTCTATTTATAGAGCTCCGGAAGGTGGAGGCGTCCAGGACCCTGGACACCTCCATCAGGGCCGAAATAATATTTTATTCTATTTTTATTGATTTTTTTAGAATACTTTTATGGGGGCGTCCAGGGTCCCGGACGCCTCTAAGAGGTCCACCGAAAACCGACGACGGCCGCACGCGGTTTGGCACAACGCGTGGTTTTGTGAGCGGCGCCTCGTGATTCAGAAATGGGCGCGTCCAGTCAGCTGGACGTCTCTAAATTTGGCTTTTTTCACACACGACAAACCGTCGTTCGGTGGCTGGCGCCCGTGAGTGAGTTAATGGAGGCGTCCAGGGGCCTGGACGCCTTCAAAAGTTTATTATTTTTTATTATTTTTATCTTTTATGCCAAGGCTGGCATTTTATATATTTTTTTACATGTTTTTATGGAGGCGTCCAGAGGCCTGGACGCCTCCATTAATATATATACATTTTTTTTTAATTTTTTTATTTTTATATGCCAACTGGCAATATATATATTTTTTTATATTTTCTTTTTATGGAGGCGTCCAAATGCCTGGACGCCTCCATTAATTTATTATTTTTTTATTATTTTTTTATTTTTTTTATTTAATTTTGGGCCCTGAAGAAAAAAAAAATAAATCAAAATCATGGGGGCGTCCAGGGGCCTGGACGCCCCCATTAAGACCCACCCGGGTCCTTGGATCAGGCGTCGGCGGCCGCCTGGCAGACCCCCTTCTTGATTCCGGAACCTCTTGATGCGTTCGACTGGTGTTGATGCCGTTCGAATGCCGTGACGGGACGATTCCGGATGCCGAAAAGGGCGGAAGAAGACTCAGGAAAAGGAAGCACTCGAGCGATTCGAAATGCGTAGGCCATCGCGGGGCGTCGTATAGTAATATGAGACTTTCTTATGAGACGTCAAGAATGGCGTGTCTACACTTACCACCTCCCCACATCCCCACCCATATAGGGTAGCATGGATTGATACCACCTCCATACCCGTTAGTGCCCGTTGCCTTGTCCCAATTACATTCCAATCCTATCAAGGCCAAGTGTGGTGTGATATCCTTCCAATGGAAGTTGGGAGTATCCTTTTAGGACGGCCTTGGATCTACGATGTAGATGCCACCTTCTTAGGAAGAACCAACGCTTGCATCTTCATTCATGAGGGGAAGAAGATCCAACTCAACCCATCTCCACCCCGCACTCTACCTAAGAAGGCCTCTCCCTCCCTTGAGGGACCCACTACCCTTCCCCCCATCCCAACACCAACAAACCCCACCCCATCAAGTCCTAGTCCTAGTAACATCAAAGAGCCTCCTAGGAGCCTACACCTTGTCACTAGGAAAGAGTTTGAGGAAGAAGTCAACCAAGGGGATCAAGTATGTGCCATTGTCATTTGTCTAGGGGAATCCACCCCAACCGACCCACACCCCCTAGAAATTCATCAACTCCTTAAGGAATTCCATGATGTATTTCCCGAGGAGCTTCCGGACAAACTACCACCTATGAGAGATGTGCAACATGCCATCGACCTCGTGCCCGGGGCTACCTTGCCCAACCTCCCACACTACCGACTCAACCCCACCGAGCATGCCGAGCTTCGGAGGCAGATTGAAGAACTCATCAAGAAGGGCTTCCTCCGAATTAGCAAAAGCCCTTGTGCCGTCCCGGCTCTTCTTACACCCAAAAAGGATGGGACTTGGCGCATGTGTGTAGATAGCCGAGCCGTCAACAAGATAACGGTCAAATATAGGTTCCCCATCCCTCGGCTTGATGACATGCTAGACATGCTAGCGGGAGCCACCATCTTCTCCAAAATTGATCTCAAAAGTGGCTACCACCAAGTCCGCATTAGGCCCGGGGACGAGTGGAAAACCGCCTTTAAAACTAAAGACGGTCTCTATGAATGGCTTGTTATGCCTTTCGGCCTTTCTAATGCACCAAGTACCTTCATGCGTCTCATGACCGAGGTCCTCCGGCCCTTCATTGGCATCTTTCTAGTTGTCTACTTTGATGACATCCTCATATATAGCCAATCCAAGGAAGCCCACCTCGATCACCTCAAACAAGTGTGCACCATCCTTAGGAAAGAGAGTCTCTTTGCCAATCCCGGGAAGTGTCATTTCTTGACCAATCAACTAGCCTTCCTAGGATTTATTGTCTCATCCCAAGGAGTATCCATGGACCCCGGAAAGGTCCAAGCTATTCTTGAGTGGCCCGAGCCCAAAACCATTCATGACGCCCGAAGCTTCCATGGGCTAGCCACCTTCTATAGGAGATTCATCCGAGGGTTTAGCACTATCACCACTCCTATCACGGATTGCCTCAAGAAAGGCACATTTGTTTGGACTAGGGCAGCCTCCAAAGCCTTCCTAGAGCTTAAAGAGAAAATGACCCAAGCCCCGGTCCTTTGCCTACCCGACTTTTCAAAGGTCTTTGAGGTCACATGTGATGCTTCCGGGGTAGGGATTGGAGGTATCCTTAGCCAAGAGGGTCACCCGGTAGCCTACTTTAGTGAAAAACTTTGTGAGGCTAGGACGAGATACTCCACATATGACAAAGAGCTTTATGCCGTGGTTCAATCCCTCCGGCATTGGAGGCACTATCTCCTACCCAAAGAATTTGTGATCTTCTCGGACCATGAGGCTTTGAATACCTCAACACTCAACAAAAGCTCAATGCCCGCCATGCTCGATGGGTAGAATACATTCAAGCCTACACCTTTGTCCTCAAGTATAAGATGGGTAGTGAGAATCGCGCCGCCGATGCACTGAGTAGGCGGGTAGCCTTACTCTCCACTGTCCAAGTGGAAGTAACCGGATTTGAGAGGATCAAAGGAGAATACCCACATTGCCCCGACTTTGGGACCCACTACAACGCCCTTTCTACCCAACCACTCAAGGAGTATAAGGGGTTCATACTTCAAGATGGATATCTGTTCAAAGGGGATAGACTTTGCATACCTAGGACTTCACTTAGGGACTTCCTAGTTTGGGAGTTACATAGTGGCGGCCTAGCTGGTCACTTTGGGGTCCACAAAACCATAGAGTTGGTTGAGAGGCAATTCCACTGGCCCAGTCTCAAGAAGGATGCGGCCCACATTGTGGGACAATGCCGCATATGTGCATCCGCCAAGCAAGTAAGACAAAACACCGGGCTTTACACACCTCTACCCATACCCGATAGACCATGGGAAGATTTGAGTATGGATTTCATTCTTGGCCTACCAAAGACCTTGCGCAAACATGATTCCATCTTTGTAGTGGTTGACAGGTTCTCAAAAATGGCCCACTTTATCCCCTGTTCCAAGACCTCTGATGCCTCTAAGGTCGCCCGGTTATTCTTCGATGAGGTAGTCCGACTCCATGGGTTACCTAAGACTATTGTGTCCGATAGAGATGTGAAATTCACTAGTTATTTTTGGAAGACTCTATGGCACTTGATGGGGACCCTCCTCAAATTCTCCACTGCCTATCATCCTCAAACCGATGGCCAAACTGAGGTTGTCAACCGAAGCCTTGGGAACTTACTCCGATACCTTGTAGGAGACCACCCTGGGAATTGGGATCTCCTCTTATCTCAAGCCGAGTTTGCCTACAATGATTCTGTCAATAGGTCCATAGGCAAGAGTCCATTTGAGGTAGTACATGGGTATAGGCCTAGAAAACCCTCAGATCTCATTCCCCTCCCCTCACATGCTAGAGTGTCAGTCTCAGCTGAGTCCTTCGCACAGCATATCAAAGAATTGCATGATGATATCCGCAAGCATATAGGGAAAAAACAATGAGGCTTACAAAAGACGGGCCGATGCTCACCGGCGCCACTATGAATTCCAAGTGGGAGATCCGGTGATGGTGAGGACGGAGCGGCTCCTTCCCGGGCCTGCCTCCAAGTTGAGGGCACGAGGGTCGGGACCCTTTCGAGTTCTACGACGACTTGGCAGCAATGCCTATGAGCTTGACTTACCAGAGAGCTATGGGGTACACCCTACCTTCAACGTGGCGGACCTGGTACCCTACAAAGGCCCCGCGGTGGAACCCAGTCAGGAGCTTGAGCCTTTACCCCCCCTTATGAGA
Organism: Amorphophallus konjac; assembly: GCA_022559845.1. NCBI lineage: Eukaryota > Viridiplantae > Streptophyta > Magnoliopsida > Alismatales > Araceae > Amorphophallus > Amorphophallus konjac. The sequence continues at coordinate 23,001,143 of CM040121.1, forward strand.
GACACCCCCGGAGGGACTCCACTTTCTAGCCTGAGAGACCGACAAGAGCAGGTAGAGGCAATACTGGATGAGCAGAGTATCATTACAAGGCACAGGGTGTATCAGCGCTATCTGGTTAGGTGGAAGAACCGTCCCCCGATCGAGGATGCATGGGTGAGTCGAGAGGATTTGATGCGCCTGGACCCCGGCATGTTGGAGCAGTACGACAGCCAGGCAGACCCATACTCGACAGGGTCGAGTTCTCCCCACCCCGGGGGATTTGATGAGGGCATCTCACGACACTCCCTCTAGTTTGGTCGTCTGCACACTCTTGATATGGTCTGATCATGGTCTCCACTTGTTATCTTCATTTTCCCAGTGTCATTTATGTATTTTCCTTTTATTGAGTCCTATCTTATGTATTTTCCTTTATTGAGTCATGTGGTTCTAGCCCATTTCCCTTATTTTGCTTAAACTGGGCCTTATGTCCTTAGTTATGGGCCCATAGGATTGAGTCTAGGATATGCTCGGTCTTTTGTCCTATTGTCAAGGACATTTTGGTCATGAAAAGAGTGGTTGCCTATAAATAGGCCCCATCTCTCCACTTGTAGTCACTCTTGATGAATATTGAAAAAAAAACCACCTCTTATTATCTCTCAACTCTCTCTCTTACTCACTATATCTCTCAATCTCTCTCTCATTCTCTCTCTCCCCAAGGGGAGTTCGACCCTCCCTCTCTCTCCTCTTCCCCCCTCACTTACTCCAACCCCCAACCCCCTCCACTACCTCACCCACCTCCATTAAGGCTCTCCCCTTCCCCATAGCCCTTCATTTACTTCCCCTCCTTGTCCCAAAGCAACTCTTCCACCTCCCAACACAATTCCCCCACTTCCCCACACAAATCCCACCACTTCCAAGGCCAATTTCGAATTTGAACCTTCCCTCCCATAGCCATTAGAATCATCTTGCCCCTTCTTCTCTCTTGGCCACCCCCTTCCCCACCTCATCTTCTTCTTCACATTCTTACCCTGCTTCAGGAAACAGAATTACAGCAACTTGCAGAGGAGGCCACGGTCACCCATCAACGACTCAGGGAGCAAGGCCTACATTTCCAGAATCATCTGCAAGTCAGCTTTCAAGGCGAGGTGGTTTCGTCGGCATCCGAGTTCGGTGCTGTCCGCAATCACCATTCTTCTCCGACTGCGCCGAACCTCTCAGATCCGGAGCCAGAGCTGCAGAGACGACTCGCCCACGGCTAACCTTGAAGGAACCAGTCTTCAAGGTCTTCTACAAAGTTCTTCCTCCCTCTGTCAGCGTCCAGGAACAGAAGGCGGAACCCCGTTCGGCATCCGACAACCAGAGTTACTATTTTTCTACCACAACCACGCTGGTCTGCCTCCTCACTGTCTGCACCGACCTCCGTCCACTTCTCTGGACACCCAGTTCATCTCCGACATCAGAAGACGTCCCCGTTTGTTTTGTTGCAAAGAAGACTCCTCCACGATTCCAAAGAGTCCAGCGGTGCCAGGTTCGGAGCTCCGGAGCGATCGTGGTACCTTCTGCAACCTGCTGTTGCAGACAGAGCTCGACCAGCAACCAGAGCTGCATCCACCTTCCAGCCACCGGTGCGGTCAGCCCTGAGAATCATAGCTTCCCCAAAAATTCAAGCTTCATCCCCTATCAGTTGGCAAACGTTTGGCGTTGGTTTCGTCGCAATCCAAGCTTCGTGGAATTTTTAGCTGCCACAACACCGATCCACTGTCCAGAAAACCTGCAGGTGGGCAGAACCGGCGAAGCTCGGAATCTCGATCTCCTTTGCATTTCTCCCCACCCCGCTTGGCCGGCTGAAGGCCCCTCCCTGCGTGGAGGTAGTTTTGAATGTACTAAGCGTAACCCCCACCCCAAGATCACCCCTCCTGCGAGAGGAGTAGTGTTGTACCATTTACATTTTCAGGTCAAGCTACACCGCCGCGGCGATCGGGTGCATACCCTCGCCTCCCGGCGCGCCCTCGTCTCCGAACGGGATCGGTGTCTTCACACCGATCAGGTGAGCTTCTGGTACTACCCTTTGTAGCCTTATTCCTGCTAGCTTAGTATTGCTTTGATTGCTCGTCGGCGGTGAGAAGAGAGTTCGAATTTGCATGCTAGTTTGTTAGTGTCCACCGCGGACCGTGAGAGAGTGTCACCCAAACCCCGCCTTGCGGGCCAGCCACCCACGAAGTTGGGTATCCTAGACTCTTTGGAGTCAGCCGTAGCATTGTAAGTCCATTAGAACAATTGGGTCCCATCCCGGACCCTCATCATTATCCCCCGGACCCACCGGGTGAGCGTGTGAACCGTGTGAGCAAAAATCGTCGATTGTGAGAATCATTGAGTGCTTGTATGCTTGCGGGTCTAAGTCCTAGGGTCATATCATCCTCTTTAGTGGTCTTTGGGCTGTGCCACATCATTACCTTATATGGACATGTAGCTCTGATGGGTTTGGAGGTCGGGATATTTGTAAAAAAATAAAAAAATTATTGCACACAAGAGGTGCACAATAATGCAGGTGTGCAGCAAGTCAGACTCCCCCGCAGGTACAAGTGTTCTTTGGTTTTAAGTTAAAATGCGTATTTTTTTAATCTTAAAATCAACATTTCAGAATCTATAAATTCTTTAGGTTCTTAAAACGACCAGTTGTTTCCTTTTAGATGGATACAAAATGTCCACACTTGAACTCGCAACTCCTGGTTTTTTTTTGGGGTTTTCTGGTAGTTTAATCTGGAAACTGAAATCTAAAAAGGTAAATGTAATTCAGGTGAATAAATCTAAAAAAATAGCGTACTTTTTCATTGCTTTAACCCCTTAAGAATAAGAAAATTTTCGATCTAGATTGTTGGATCCCTATTGAGATCACCACCACCCAATCTATTAGTGATGGGCGGTGACAACGAAGCAGAAGGAAAATTAATGGTCCCGTTTCATAATACATCTGGACGGAAAGGAATTGAGAGGGCATGAGGACCATCCAAACACTGCACCCTTGTCGTGTAAGGCACCTCCGAGATTCTTTCCCAAGATCTCAAAATCACCTCTCTCTCTCTCTCTCTCTCTCTCTCTCTCTCTCTCTTATAATATGAAGTTATGAACTAAAATGCCATGTAGCTACGGGGCCATCCAAAGAGAGGCGGGGATTTGTTATTATAAATCGTTGGTAGAGGTCGATGGGACCCAGGTGATCTGGATCGTGCGGTAGTCGAGTGTGCTTGAGATCTCTGTGGTGGTGAGCTGCTGCTCCGAAAGTGCAACAAGACAATAAGGTGTGTGTGTGTGTGTGTGTGTTGGGGGGGGGGGGGGGGAGTTGCTGGTCTCCTCACGCCGGTGCCCCTCCGGATCTAAAAAGTGGACATTAATATAATTAGATTCGTATCTTTAGGACACTTTGGCAAATATCCTTTGTTGTGGGTTGACGAGGTTCTCGGACACCGTAGACCAGCTAAAGGAGAGGATTGAGCCAGAAAAGTATGTATCTCGTGCTTTCAGTTGGACGGATCCCCTCCGAGAGATCTCCCTTTCCCTGTTATGTTGTTGCCAGATAGCCAAAAGCACAACCATTTGATCGCGGTGAAAGTCCGTTCCCGTTGTAGGCGGACTCTCTTCTCCACTATATGCATGGTTTACTTGGGGTCCCACTAATTTTTTTCCCGATATATAGGTAATTTTTTTAACGAGGCGAGAGAATCGAGTATTGAATATGAGACCTCCCTATTACAAAAGGAGAGGGTGTCGTTCTTCAATTGGCAGAGACCTTGGGGCCCCATTCTCCTCTATGTCTCATTTATTTTTACAAGGATACTATTGCAATGACGAACGACGCTCCGGTTCGGCGATGAAGTGAAGACGTCGTCCATGTCATTTTCTCTGTCATCGCAGACTCGGCGAACTTGCCGCATTAATAGCAAAATTACTCATAATGGGAGAGAGAGAGAGAGAGAGAGAGAGAGAGAGAGAGAGAGAGTGGTAGGTGTGGATCTCACCACTCTCTTAATTATAAATAGGTTAATCGAGATCGATCAGTGCAAACGACCTCCTAAAATTATATGCATGCCCGGTTAACATAGGGCCCCTTAAGAAACCGTGTTTCTTTTGCTTGATACAACACAACACTTCAAACTAGTTGACAGAGAGATAACACCCCTTCCACGGTAGCTGACACGGGCCATCATCACATAAAGCCATGGATGGAAACATCGAATCTCCTTCGAGGTTTGATGATGAATGCTGGTCTCAACCTAACCAATGTATGGGAAGAGTGGCGGTTGTGCCATCTATGCCTCTGATGAGACCATGACGGCCATTGCATATATGTGGGCAAGGAGGTGTTGGGCGGCAGATCCTTTTCAAGCATCTATAAGTAGTTGGAAATCTCTCTACGGTTTGATAACCAGCTAGAATAAGTAGCCCGAGAGGAAGCTCGAGTAGGTCATCTGACCCCAGCGGTTAATTAAAATTTAATTTCTCTATGCCATTCGACCCCGGATACGTCATTCGGGGGTCCTCAACTTGGACGAGTTACACCCCCCCGTTAAGCCCGTCCTACCCATGTTCTTCGACCTCGGTCGCCGTAATCGACTTCCAAAGCGTGGTTTTCGTACGAAGGCTGAATAAGGCACCCTGACTGGCGCCTCCCTACTTGAATTTGGATTGTCCAAGAGATCCTAACATTTTTAAAAAAATTTCCAGATGACACACAGAGTGCTTCCTTTTATTGATAAGAGAGTCTGAACGCGGGCAAAAGTCACAAAAAAGCATCATGAGGGCTCAAGTCAAATAAAGGGCACGGCCCTCCTTGCAATACAAAGGTCGACTCAAACAAAACCTTGTCATTATCCTAGATAATGGGATTAGTGGTATCATGCACTGAATCGGTAGTCGGAGCAGTGCATCTAGGGATGTCAAAAATATCCGCAAACTCGATTACCCGCATTACCTGACCCGTGATGGGTAGGGTAATATCCGAATAAACAGATATGGATTCGGGTTCGGATACGTTTAAAATACCCGTTTCATATTCGGATAGGGTATAGATTTAGTGCACTCAAACCCGTACCCGATCCGAACCCGCTCTTAATAATTTATTGTGCATGTTAGACCTATGATTTTGACATGAACCCAATCTATTGTCCGTCTTGTTGAGTTTGTGAGTTTAGACTTCTTGCTAAAATTATAAGGACGTTTTTATAAAATATAAAAATTACTTTAGAAATGAAAGAATTAACTGGATTTATTTTTTTCTAATTCTCATAAATCTCACATTTCTTTGGATATGAATGTGGACTCATGCTTTATGGACGGATACGGATATCCGCGGATATATCCATACCCGTGACGGATATACCCGTATCCATATCCGCGAAAATAATAGGGTACTATCCGGGTATGATATTAGTAAAAATTTCACGGATAGGATATGGTATTGGTCTACCCGAGCCGAACCCGATCCATTGACATCCCTAAGCGCATCCGTTACATCCATTCTAACTTCCACCGTTTCCTTGGGTGGGAGGGATCGAGTTCACCTTCTTCACTCATTGCGGCCATGACTCTCGGAGGCAAAGAAATAATTAAGATTAGTAGCATGCTCCTCCTCCATTACAGGTAGCCGATAATTAGACTACCCTTCTAGCGGCCTGGGTGGACTCGGATCAGCCGGTCCATCAATAATACCGGCATCAGATGCTAGCGCTTGGGAATTGGAAGGAAGATTAGGATCCATCTGATTCTTCAATGGGGATACGCCAAAGAGGAAGCCTGGGCGAGAGGGAAAGAAGGATCCATTGCCGATCGACAGAGCTTCACCTTGGGCATTATCAGCACTGATGCAAAGCGGTTCAGGATCTTCTAGACCATTGAACACGTTGGAAGTATGAACATCATCCTTGACCGGAGGTGGAGAGGTGCGGCGGGAGTGCCCATGAAGACGACGCCACTACAACTGTGCCAGAGGAACCAATGCAGTGCATGGGCTTCATATGGCGGGAAGACCTTAATCGCCATCTATAGTTGCCGGAGGTGGCAACGGGGTAGGATCCTTCTTACATGTGGCTATTTGAGCCCCAGGTTTTGACCTACCCTTGAGGCGTTTGTAGGTTGAAAACGAGTGCCCAATGCACCGACATGATTCACAGAAGGCAGGCAGGTTCGGGTAGAAGACATGTTGCCATCCTCCACTATTGTAACAACCCAGAACTTAGATATCAGAAAGAACTCGATATCACTTGGACCCTGAAACGTCACCCAAGAACTGTGAAGTTCCGAAAGGTTAATGGGTTGGTGTGGGTTTATATAAGAATCTAAAATTACAAGAAACAATATATTTTAACTAAAGAACTACACTAAAGAAGCTACACTATCAGACTATATGTTACATTATCATATTAGTACGTAGTGGTACATTAGTCCAGAAGTTTAAAAGTCCAAATTCACATATGAGTACAAGTACCAAGAGTATATAGTCATGGGACATACCCCGGCTCTGACGACACTGGCTGCTACAACTGTTCACCAACACCACGCGGTATTTTAGAAGTCTTCTGCGCCTCACCTGAAAAATAAGGGGTGAGTCTCGTCTCATCGACTCAGTAAGGGTCTCATGAAGCCCTACCTCACGACGAGAAAGCACGATAATAACAAAGAAATAACTGCATGAATGTTCACGATGGCAATATGCAAACGCTGTAAAGTCAGGAGCAGTGTAAGAATATTAAATGAATAAATAACTAAGTAACACGTCTAACCACAATTATTACATAACCCGTTTCTAAGCCAAACCACAAATGTGACCAAGGGGTAACCGTATAAACTAACAGGGAGGAGTCGGTACCTCTCCAGTGACAGGAGAAAGAGTCCACCAGAAGTAAGGTCAGATGCATCCACTAACGTCTTACACTGCGTCTCGGGTGTCTCCCACTCGACTTGAACGCAGAAACTGAGACAACGTAACAAGAACTAAGGAGCAAGGACTAGTCAGGGTCACGCTCGTCAGCGTGCATCCACTGCCTCCGATCACGTGTGCACACATAGACTCACTGCTCTAAGTCAGGTCCTCTAGCTGATTTTCTCCCTAGTCGGACTCAGACTACAAAGGCAAGGGACCCTACGATAACCAGTCTAAAAATCATCACTCGAGGACTATCTCGTCATCACTCCCAGGTGGGTCTACACCGTGCGTCGTACAGAAGACTATTACTAGTGGATAGTCACTCAAGTTGAAAAGAATCACCCTTATTGTAGCCATAAATCACAAAACGTTCGTCCCACATCCACTAGTCCATAGCCTAGTGCTCAGCAACAACTAGCTCGCGATCCAGTATGTACGTAGTCTGTCAAGGCCTGCATGAGGATTGGCTCGGAGCCCAGATCCCATAAGCCGCATGCACCTCTGTCTTTTCGGCGGGGGCAGCGCACGTCTCTGGTGACCATCACTGCATTAATGGAGGAATAGAGTAGATTGGTGATGGAACAGCGGGTTAGTGCCCCCGCCTCCGATGCAAAAGCGACGGGTCAATGCCCATGCCTCCTCTCCCCTGTAAGGAAGGCCAATGGGTGACCCACGTCTCCATAGCCAGGACGACCCTAGTAGCACCGCATCAGAGGACAAAGTCAACAGAGAGAGTTCGAAGAGAACCCTATAAATAGGACTCTCGCAAGATATGCAACAAACCCTCATCATAATAGATGATTTGGTGTCAAGGGGAACTATATCGTGGATATTGACCTAGCCATGCCTCAGTCCAGTTTTGTTGCTTGTGCTTCCTTGTTTTAGCATGTCTCCCTCTGATTGCTCCCCCTCTAGCTCTACTCTGCCGCAACAGGCATCAAATCCTCCTATCTTTAATCTCCCTGTATGCGAGAGAATGAAAAATGGAGACAAAACTCCACCGTGTCCTCCTCCTTGCACGCAAGTACTTCACTCTTTTTTATCTTCAATATCTTCAAATATACTCCACATATATCTGATTTTTACTGTCATCTCAACATCATCCACGTTGTTCACTTGTTTAGATCATGCGCATTTGTCATCGTAACACACTTCACTTGGTACATGAATTCACTGTTGAGTAATATTTTGTGTACCGAATTTAGTGTATAAAATTACGTCAAAATATAATCTTTATTCTTATTGACTTAAAAAAAGTGAAAAGATCATTTTTTGTAAAAAAAATATCTCGCATCATAATTGCATGACTCATTTTTTGACATATTAAAGACGGAATACACTCAACTAAAAAACACATGATTTAAATATTTTGAAAGATCAAAATATTTTATACATGAATGAAATATTTTGTTACATAAATAAAATATTTTATTTTATTTAAAATTAAATTAATAAAATATTTTTATTATAAGAACAAAATATTTGTTATAAGAATAATATACTATAAAAATAAAATATTTTATTATAAAAATAAAATATAACAAAATATTTTAATTTTATATCAAATGTTTCTAATAAAATATTTTATTCTTCTACATAATATTTCATTCTTATATTTTTTTACCGAGTGTGTTCTGTATTTAATACATAAAACTACGTATGATACATATCTGAAGCGAGATATTTTTTTATAAGTAGAAATGATCCTTCCATATTTTTTTAAGATAATAAAAATAAAAATTATGAATTAACGTGAGTTTATGCACCGGATTCACTGCGATGCATAACACATTACTCTTCAATGTCATACACATTCCTCTGTCATGCATATTTTAGTAAACTTTAAAACCATTGGTTGTTGGGCCTTGGGAACTGAGAGCAAATGGAGTCCGCCCACATTATTATTTAGATTCTGCTGAGACGTGAAACTATTTAAAAATAAACAATAATCGTCAAAAAGATTTTGATCTCAGTAAATGCTCACCTGTCTCGGTTCCAAGTAAATTCAAGTGTTTGTAATCCAACAGCTAGTAGGGGTGGGAAAACTGGCCGATAATTTTCTGGCTGAAGAACAGGCAGGACAAATGGATTTTGTTTGATAAAAGTGACTTTGGATGATTGACCGGTTTCTCTCCAGTAATTGCTCACTATTTATTTTTGAATCTGGCAGATAAATCTGAATTTTTTCAACAATTATTTGGGCGCCCAGGCTGCCGGCCCAACGTGGAGCATCAATTCGAATCATCCAAAATAGCTGCCGAATCTGCAAATGGTGTATCGTATCTTGATACTGTAACTGATTGACAGAACGTTTCATTTGGGCATACCTATCCGTGGAAAAGTTACCAGAGTAGATGTACCTCTTCGATCTCCTACACTCAATTGTTAGATCATATGATATTATTATATTTATATATATATATATTAAATTATAAAAATAATATCTTATGCAACGAATCCAGTGCATATCAAATTCGACGTAAGAATCACGTCATTACGTAACATTTTTTTAGTGATATAAAAATTAGGTAAACTAATTATTTTTACATAAAAAATGACGTCTGCGTCGTATCCGTATGACTCATGTTTTCACACGTTAAATGCGTATCATACTCGATAGAAAAATATAAAATTGAAATATTTCACATATGAATGAAAAATTTACTATAAGATTAAAATATTTTATTAATTTTTTGTAATAAAATATTTTATTTATATAGTAAAATAATATCTTTATAATTTATTTTATTAACTTATTTTTATAATCAAATAAAATATTTCGTTCATTTACCGTATCTTTTATTCTTGTAGTAAAATATTTTATCCATAAAAAATATTATTTTTATAAAATATTATTTTTACTTTATTTTTATAATCTTTGTTCATGTAATAAATATTTCATTCTTATAACAAAAGATTTCGTTCATATGTAAAAAATTTTATTTTTATATTTTCTCATCGAATATATTTCATATTTAGCGTGCGAAAAAATAAGCCGTATAAATTTGACGCGAACATCGTTGTTTATGTAAAAATGATAATTTCACTTAATTTTTGAGTCAACGAGAGAAGATGTTATATAATAACGTGATTTCATCTACAAATTTGATGCACAAAATATAACTCTAAACTATATTTAACTGGACAAATATCCCATGTTCAAAGTCCGGATTGAATTAGATATTTTTACTAATCATCTCCTCCTGCCTCCATAACTTATGTCAGCCAGTAATATTTTGACCCCTCCAAGCTACGAACACATGATGCACTCCACCGTTTTAAACATGATACACTCCACCATTGTTGTATGATCGTATCACTTGGGATGATACGGAAGAACAGACACTAAAATTTTACTTTAATCTAAACACGGGAATTATGGATTATGAATTCTTTTCATAATTTAATAGTGAGAGAAAAAAAGAGTTTACATATTATGGGGATCTTCAAACCTCGCCATTTTTTTCTATATCTTTCTTTCCCTATCATAATTTTATTTTTTAAAAAATTTAATGAGACATCGACTCATTTGATTCTAATCATATACTGGGTAAGGATTGCAAAGAAATAATCAGCTTAACTTCGGGTTAAAATTATTATGTGGGTGTCGGATATGTTGACAGATGTTAACAAGGTGGTGGAAGGACAGGTGACGTGATGGGTGGGCATGGGGAAGAATTACGTCAACGTCTGTCATCTGTTCCTTTTGTTAAATGGTACTACTGTCCAAGGGTCGCCACCATGATGATATCTACAAATCTTCCTGGATATTGCAGTCTCTATCATGCTCAAGACATCATAGTTTGGAAAGTTCAGCAGGTATAACAATTAATTCTCGAACCACTGTGAAGACTTTTTAACTATCATGCTTTCCTAATGTTGAGATCATTCGGACAATGACGTTCATACCAGTCAAGTAAACGTATCTCCTCTGTATCCCTGAAATATTATCAAGTTGTCTATTATGCTTCCCTGTTTAACGTCGATAGACTGCGCTCTACGGGCTCTTCCCTCTTGATCCACCACTTCAGAGTTCAGACGTACATATGGTTGTCCTTGTCAAGGTTTTACAGATCGGTCCACTGGAGATGGTTGACAGACTATTCTGTACGGGCTCTTCCCTCTTGATCCACCACTTCAGAGTTCATACGTACGTATTGTCATGATCATAGTTTTATAAATTGATCCGGTACGGGATGAATCATCTGTACCAGACCATGTCAGTTGACGAGTGGGATGGTCGGCCCGTGGCACGTGGCCGGTTCACATTGGACTACACAGGATCGTGCGTCCTACTGCATACTCAACCGGTTCATCGTGGGACCGGCCTGGTATGTGCAGGCCGTCTGGTTCGTGCCCGTTCCGCATTTATAAGCCGGCCATGGGCGAGGGCGAGGGGGGGGATGGAGGCATCCACGCAGAGGGGACCGGCGATCGAAAGCCTCCGACGAGTTTTTTTTTGGTATCATTTGTTTGTAGAGAGAAGGAGGGCGACGAAGGTGGGCGGAGGGGGCGGTGGATGGCGGTGGGGGGGGGGGGGGGGCGTGGGAGGGCGGATGAGGGTGGTAGAGGGCGGCGGGGGTTGTGGGAGGCTGTGGGAAGGTGGAGGAGGGCGGAGGGGGGTGGCAGGAGCAGTGTGAGGGGGGTGGTAGGAGCCGTGGGAGGGGGGATCTGGCCACCGCTGCCTCCTCCGCCCTCCCACCGGCCCGATGGGAGGGCGGAGGAGGCGGAGGTGGGCGGTGGGAGGCGGTGGGAGTGCGTCGGGAGTGGTGGGTGGTGGGAGGGCGGAGGAGGGCGAAGGGGGGAAGTGGGAGAGCAGAGGACGACGGCGATGTCGTGGGAGGGGGGGTCTGGCCACCACTGCCTCCCCTGGCCTCCCATCGACCAGATCTGGCCTATGGGAAGGCAGAGGAGGAGACGGTGGACGATGGGAGGTGGTGGGAGGGGGAGGAGAACCGAGGGGGACGGTGGGAGGACGGAGGAGACGGCAGTGGGTGGTGGGAGGGCAGAGAAGGGAGGCAGGGATGGTGGGAGGGGGGTCTGTTCGTCACTGCCTCCTTCAAACCCCCACTGGCCAGATATGGCAAGTGGGAGGCCGGAGGAGGAGGCCAACAGCAGTGGGAGGGCAGCGGGGGCGAAGGGTGGGGGATCTAGCAGGCGGACGGCGCCACCCTACGTGGGAGCACGGGTACATTGTCGAGAGTGATCGACATGTGCACTACAAATATTACGAACATCGTGTCACCGACATACACATATTTGTAGAGCACCTCGCGAGAGTGAAACATGATTACCGTGCATGCTCCTTATGGTGGGGACACCGGGTCCACTACTGGGCCCACTACTCGGAGCCGACGCCGCACTACCCCGACACCGAGCTTATGGCTCGGAGACTCGATTGAAGACCCGGCATACTGAGTAGTTATACTTGTGTGTGTATTTATATCTTTGAGTATACGTATTTGTGTGTATTGAGTGATACACGTATTTTTATATATTTTATGTGTATTAGACTAGTCAAATAACATGTGTGTAATTTTTATATTTTATTTGATTAAAACCCACAAAGTCTTTAGTGGGTTGGTGGCCTTGTTTTATTAGGCTAGGATATATAGGCAAATAAGTAAAAGTGTGAAGGTATAAATGTAATAGGGCATTTCCTATATAAGGAGGCCAATGCTTGTTACGTATGAATCATATATGAATTGAATGAAGCTTTGGTTGTACGTGAGAGTTCCCTCTCTTGTGCTATTTCCTTCCCTCTCTCTCATTTTGTGAGATTTGAGTGTGTCGCCCGGTGTGAGACCATCCGGCGTGAGGCTGAGCTGTGTGAGATAGCAGTTATCCGTCCCGTCTTATTCGCGTCCCGAAGTGCCGTCGATCCATTCCCACGTCGCCGCCGCGTCAAATTAGTATCAGAGCCCAACAACGGCGTCTCCGACGACCCGACGTCCCCAACGTCGTCTCTCTTTCTCTCTCTAGGTTGTTAGAAGTGAAAAAAAAAGAACAAAAAAAAGAAAAAAGAAGAATAGTTGAGTTCTGCTGGTTGAGAGAAAGGAGTGAAAAAAAAGAGAGATATGAGAAAAAAAAATTGAAATAGAAAAAAAAAGTTTTCCTTCAACTCACCGTTTCTCTCTCTCTCTGTTCATCCCTCTCCCTCTCCCTTAATCTCTCTCTCACTCTTTTATTCTCTCTCTCCCTCTCTATTTCTGTCTCTCTCTCTCTCTCCCTTCTCTCTCGTGCGCACAGCAGAGGAAGAAAGGTTGAGAAGAAAAAAAAATTAAAAAATTTTTTTTTTCTGTTCGCCGCGGCACGGGCCTCGTCGCCCGTGCCCGTTTCAAACCAAGAGGTTGGCCGCAACGGCCAACCCCCCAGCGCCCGAGCCGCCACCTGCGGCCGCGCTCCGCCGCCGCCCCCGCCTTGCGCCCCTGCGCGCCCGCCGCCGCGTCCGCACCCGCACCACGGCCAGCGCCCGCCCGTGCCCGGCCACAGCCCAGCGCCCCCATAGGCGCACCCCACTCTGCCCGCCGTGCGTGCCACCCGGCCCCGCGCCAGCGTGCCCCGCCCGGCCGCACCCGCTCCCGGACCCTCGCACAGGCTCACACGCGCCCGCGCCCGGCCAGGACCGCCCCCGCCTGCTCGGAGCGCACCCCGCGCCCGCCCGACGCGCGCACCGCCCGGCCCGCCTGCGCGCCCCTTGCGCCCGCCTGAGCGCCCCTGTGCGCCCGCCTGCGCGCCCCTGTGCACCCAAGCTCCTGCGCGCCCCCCCAGCAGACCCCCGCGCCTGCCGGTCTGGTCGTCCTCCCACGTGGGCCGCCGTCGAGGCTGACCACCAGCCGCGTGAAGAGCACGCAGAAAGGTTTGAAAAAAAAGAGTTTGAAAGAAAAAAAACGTGTGAAAGAAAGTAGGTGAAGTGTTGAGAAAAAAAAGAAAGTCAAAAAGAGAGTTATATATATATAATATATATATCGGAGATATATATAAATCTTATATATATATATATATTTAATTGTGGAACCCGAAGTCCACAACGTCGGCTCGATCGATGCCCAAGTCACCCGGCCGCCGACACACGATCCGTAACTTACGGAGTGTGGGTGCCCCTAAGTCTCCTTGCACGGAGAAAGTCTGGAGTGATTTGTTCCCCTGCGTGAGAAATTTTAAAGTGGTTTTATAATAATTAAATCCTCCCTGCGTGGAGTGAATTCTTTGTAACCGGTCAAGCTTCACCGACGCCGTGCGGGCACGCACGTCCCCGCTCGCCCTCGTCTCCGGTCGGAGTTAGACTTTTCAGTCTAGCTAGGTACGTGCTCCCCTCACTTACTCATCTAGTATCTTTTCAATTGCCGCGCGACGAAGTGAGCGAGAGCCCGATCCATGCAGCCAGTCCCCTGAGTACATCGCTGTGGACGGAAAGCGAGAGCTTGTATGTACCCATCCTTAAGGCCCTAGGCTGTCACATTAGGGCACCATAATTGTCAGGAGGTAGTTCCACAACTACTTCGCCTAAGGCGAACAACTCTCCCTGACCAGTCCCTTCAAACTTGGCCCTTTGCCAATTAGCCAACAAAATTTAAATCTATAGCTTGCTAATTTTCGATCCTAGGATTGCATCATTTACGTCCGAGGTCGTGCATGCCACGTTGGTCTAGGAATTCATCTGGCCGTCTAGAGCGCCCCTCAACGCTACCCATGGATCAAGAGAGCGTGACTGCCATGCTAGTCCAGCTCGAGCATAATCTCGTGGCCCACTTCGAAGATTCCATAGGCCAACTACGGACGGAACTCGATAAGAGGATCCGAGCCTTAGAAGATCGATTAAAAGGGGAGGAAGGAAGAGTGAATGGCCACGGCAATCCCGTAGCCAATCCTAGGGAGGAAAGAGAGCAAGCCTGCCCGAATCAGGCTCCCCAAGGTAGAGAGTAAGAGGCCCGTACGCCTCGAGAGAGAGAGACCACGATGATGAGGATATTATCCTACGGAACGTCAAGATTGACGCTCCGAGTTTTGATGGGCCCCTCAACCCCGCTACATACCTTGAATGGGAGACCAGGATGGATCAATATTTTGACTGGCATCGCCGCATGACCCCTGCTACCAGGGTGAGATTTGCCAAAATGAAACTCCTAGGTCAAGCCAAGACCTACTGGTGTAATGTTGAGAATCTCCTAGCACGGAGACGAGAGGAGCCTATTAGCACATGGGAAGAAATGAAGGAGAAATTGAGGGAGAAGTATCTGCCACCTTCCTACCATCAGCGTCTTTTAGACTAATGGTAGAAACTCACCCAAGATGGAAAGTCTGTGGACGAGTACATCACCAAATTTGATGACTTCTTCCTTCGGAGTCGAGTCATGGAGGATGCCTCCGTCACCCTCTCTCGGTTTAGGGCTGGCCTACATGAGAGTATTCAGCGAGAATTATTCTTACGGGAGGTTAACACCCTCGAGCACGCCTACCAGGTTGCACGAGATGTTGAGAGGTTTCAAAGGGTGGCCCCACCACGGGTTCCCATCTACCGCCAACCTGAACCCCGAAACCCCATAGTTCGCTATACTGAGAGAGTTGCCCCCTCCACCTCCTACGTCCCTACTGCTACCCCACTTAGGGCCGTTGCCCCTACTGTTCCTTTCCCAAGGAACCCTTTACCTGCACCCGCTGCTATGCCTAGGCTGGAGTATACTCCACCAGTTGAGAGGAGAGATGACAAGGGAAAAGGAGTCGTCCCTAGCATCTCCCAACCAGCCCCTGTCTCGGGAGTCCGATGCTTCAGATGTCATAACCTAGGGCATATTGCCACCAATTGCCCAACCCGAGCCTTGGTTATCACCGACCCCCAGTCCATGGAGCTTCCACCTCAGGAAGGAGAAACCCTTGAGAGATATGAGGCCGATCCCAACCTCATCACCCAGTTTGAGGAGTTAGATGCAGGATATGATGGCACGCATGTCGAGTACATGCAAGTGGGAGATATTGCCGAGAGTTTTAGCCATGAAAGATTGGGTGTGGTCCGCTGCATCCTGGCACACCCACAGGAGGACGACTGGCATCGAACCTCCATCTTCCAAACCTACATCATGGTCAAAACTCAACCCTGCAAGGTGATCTTTGACAACGGGAGTTGTATTAATGTAGTCTCTTCAGACTTTATATCCCGTCTAGGTCTACCTACCCATCCTCATCCGAGGCCATATAACGTGGCTTGGGTTGACGACACGTCTATCCCAGTGACCACTACATGTGTCATTCCCATCCAGTTCCAGTCCTACCAAGGACAAATCCTATGCGATGTAGTGCCTATGAAGGTCAGAAGCATCATCCTAGGACGGCCATGGATCTACGATGTAGACCTTACTACATTCGGTCGGTCCAATGAGTGTTCCTTCTCCCACAATGGGAAGAGGATTCAGTTGCTCCCAACACCCCCAAAGGTGGCCACGGGAAAGAGTCCTACCTCCACACCCGCTGCATCCCCCAAAATTCAGGAGAATGCCCCAATCCCCACCAAAGGGAAGCTTCCCATTCCCTCCTCTTCTACACCTATCATGTCCATCCCTAAGGCCCCTAAGGTTGACCATGACCCGATTAGGCGCCTTAACTTCATAGGTGTCCGTGAGATGAATAGAGAGGTTGCCGAGGGTGCCCCTGTTTGGGCTGTTGTCGTCACCATTACCTCTGAGGAGTCCCAGGTCTCCGTCCCACCTGAAGTCCAGGCAATCCTGCGGGACTTCCAAGACATCTTCCCGGAAGACCTACCTTCAACACTCCCTCCCTTGCGTGATGTTCAACACGTCATTGATCTTGTCCCTGGGTCCACCCTACCCAACCTCCCCCACTACAGATTAAACCCCAGGAAGCATGCTGAGCTCCAACGAATTATTGAGGACCTTATTCAAAAGGGCTTCCTCAGGGTGAGCAAGAGCCCATGTGCTGTTCCTGCCTTACTCACACCAAAGAAAGATGGCACCTTGCGGATGTGTATTGATAGCCGCGCCATCAACAAAATCACTGTCAAGTACAGATTTCTCATTCCCCGTCTTGACGACATGCTTGACATGATGAGCGGAGTCACCATCTTTTTCAAGATTGACTTGAAAAGTGACTACCACCAGGTCCGGATTCGACCAGGGGATGAGTGGAAGACGGCCTTCAAAACAAAAGAAGGTCTGTATGAGTGGCTTGTCATGCCGTTTGGGCTATCCAACGCCCCTAGCACTTTCATGAGGCTTATGACTGAAACCCTTCGCCCCCTCATTGGTCGCTTTGTTGTCGTCTACTTTGACGACATCCTCATTTATAGCCACAACCATCAGGACCACATTCACCATTTGAGGGAGGTCTGCGAGACCCCGAGGAAAGAAACCCTGTTTGCCAACCTGACTAAGTGTGAATTCATGACAGACCGGGTCACTTTTCTTGGATTTGTGGTTTCAAGTCATGGAGTGTCTGTGGACCAATCCAAGGTTCGAGCCATAGTAGACTGGCCAGAGCCCCAGAATGTCCATGACGTTCGAAGTTTCCACGGGCTAGCCACCTTCTACAGACGCTTCATCCGGGGATTTAGCACCATTATGGCACCCATTACGGATTGCATCTGTAAGGGGAATTTTGAGTGGACCAAAGCCGCCTCCCAGGCTTTTCTTGCCATAAAGGAGCTTATGACCAAAGCTCCTGTCCTCCGCCTACCAGACTTTTCCAAAGTCTTTGAGGTTTCATGTGATGCATCTGGCGTAGGAATAGGTGGAGTGCTTAGCCAGGAGAGCCACCATGTGGCTTATTTCAGTGAGAAGCTTTCTGATGCAAAGCTTCGATACTCCACATATGATAAGAAGTTTTATGTCGTGGTCCAAGCCCTCAAACAATGGAGACACTATCTCTTACCACAAGAGCTTGTCTTATATTCGGACCACGAGGCTTTGAAATTCCTTAGCTCTCAGAAGGGTTTAAACCCTAGGCATGGACGGTAGGTAGAATTCATCTAGTCTTTTACATTTGTCCTAAATCATAAGGCTGGTAAGGACAATAAGGTGGCCGACGCCTTAAGTCGAAGGGTCTCCCTTCTTTCCACTGTTCGGGTAGAGGTCACGGGATTTGATCGCATGAAGGAACTATATGGAGAGTGTCATGATTTTGGCCCTACCTATTCTGCTCTTTCTGCTGGATCCTCGACATCATTTGCTGACTATCTACTCCAGGATGGTTTTCTGTTTCGAGGGCAGCAACTCTGTGTCCCGAGGACTTCTGTTCGGGACTTTCTAGTCTGGGAAATGCATGCTGGAGGTCTTGCTGGTCACTTTGGCCGTAACAAGACCATCCATTCTGTGGAGGAGCACTTCTGTTGGCCTGGCCTGAAGAGAGATGTGGCCAAGATTGTAGCCCAGTGTAGGATATGCACGATGGCCAAACAGGTCAAACAGAACACTGGTCTCTACACTCCTCTCCCCGTTCCTAATCGACCATGGGTTAATGTGAGCATGGATTTTATCCTTGGGTTACCACGCACTGCTCATAAGCATGATTCCATCTTTGTTGTTGTTGATAGGTTCTCTAAGATGGCCCACTTCATTGCATGTTCCAAAACATCTGATGCATCTAGAGTAGCCCATTTGTTCTTTGATGATGTCGTGCGTCTGCATGGTCTCCCCCAAACCATCGTGTCTGACCGGGATGTCCGGTTCACTAGCTATTTTTGAAAGACACTTTGGCACCTAGTTGGCACAAAACCAAAATTTTCCACTGCCTATCATCCCCAAACTGATGGGCAAACCGAGGTCATCAATAGGAGCTTAGGCAATCTGTTGAGATGTCTTGTAGGGGAACATTCTGGCACTTGGGATCTTCTTTTGCCCCGAGTCGAATTTACATACAACAGCTCCGTCAATAGGTCCATAGGTATGAGTCCATTTGAGGTCGTGCATGGCTACCAACCTAGGAAACCTGTGGATCTCATTCCCCTTCCCCTCGAGTCTAGAACGTCCAAGTCAGCTGAGGAATTTGCACAACATGTCAAAAGTCTGCATGAGTCAATTAGCAAGCAAATACACCTCAGTAATGAGACTTATAAAAAATTGGCTGATTCGCATAGGCGTCACCATGAATTTCAAGAAGGTGACTTGGTTATGGTACGGGTCCGCCCCGAACGACTCCCCTCGGGAGCCGTTAAAAAGTTACAAGCCCGTAGTGATGGACACTTCCCAATTATGCGGAAGATTGGCTCCAATGCTTATGTTGTGGACTTACCTCCCGAATATGGGATTAGCTCGACCTTTAATGTGGCAGACCTAGTGGCCTACAAGGAACCCACAACGATTCCTAGTGACCCTTTCGAGCCTTCTCCTCCCATTGAGAGTGAGCCCACCCCTGTGCGTCCCACAGCCTCGAGAGTACCGCGCGAGCACATTGAGAGGATACTGGATGAGCAGGTGACCACTACACGGAGCAGGGTGTACCAGCGCTACCTTGTCCGCTGGCGGGACCGTCCACCTTCTGATGATTCCTGGATCAGTCGGGAAGATCTCCAGCGTCTCGATCTAGATCTGCTGGAGCACTACCACTGCAGTGTCCCCCCTTACTCGACGGAGTCGAGTTCCAGCCGCCCCGGGAGGGTTGGTGGGGACACCGGGTCCACTACTGGGCCCACTACTCGGAGCCGACGCCGCACTGCCCCGACACCGAGCTTATGGCTCGGAGACTCGATTGAAGACCCGGCATACTGAGTAGTTATACTTGTGTGTGTATTTATATCTTTGAGTATACGTATTTGTGTGTATTGAGTGATACACGTATTTTTATATATTTTGTGTGTATTAGACTAGTCAAATAACATGTGTGTAATTTTTATATTTTATTTGATTAAAACCCACAAAGTCTTTAGTGGGTTGGTGGCCTTGTTTTATTAGGCTAGGATATATAGGCAAATAAGTAAAAGTGTGAAGGTATAAATGTAATAGGGCCTTTCCTATATAAGGAGTCCAATACTTGTTACGTATGAATCATATATGAATTGAATGAAGCTTTGGTTGTACGTGAGAGTTCCCTCTCTTGTGCTATTTCCTTCCCTCTCTCTCATTTTGTGAGATTTGAGTGTGTTGCCCGGTGTGAGACCGTCCGGCGTGAGGCCGAGCTGTGTGAGATAGCAGTTATCCGTCCCGTCCTGTTCGCGTCCCGAAGTGCCGTCGATCCATTCCCACGTCGCCGCCGCGTCACCTTAGTTTTAGAAGATACCCGAGATTACCTTTGACACAGTTACAGGAAGGATATATATGTTTATCTCAACAGAGCTGGGACATCATCATCCACATCTAGGGTTCTCTCACCACCAACACTAGATCGATCAGAACATTCCTCCACGTCCAAGGTTCGAGCACCACCATCACAAATCTTACCAATAGTAGCTGATAGACATGTAAATATAGATGTAGTTAGAGCTTTTTTTAGAGGATTTCATTTATCATCCACCTCTGCACATGACCCACTATTTGTGTAGATGATTACATATTTTCATACTCACTCACATGCACCTCCACCCAGTAGAATAGAGTTAGATTATACGGTTCATGAATGTCATGTATTTGATTATGATTGAGATACGGAATTCACAGATGGGTTAGATGAATGACTTTTGACATTTTGTACTTTTACGAGTGGAGTTGAATGATATCACGAGTAAAGTTAATTATGTATATGTTCACTTTAACAATTTAACTTATCTTTTTTATCTCTTCAAATAAGATATTTAATTGAGAGGTGTAATAGGTTATTTCAATACATAAGTAATAATTAGAAGAGTAAATAAAATTAATTATACATAACTTAGGTATGAATATACGATCATAAAAAGGGAACTCAACATTCTATTATTCTTCGGATAAATATATTATTTTATAATTTAAACGAATAAATATTGTAGTTTTATTTTATAAATTTCATAAATATTAAAAAAATATATAAATTAAAAATTCTAAAAATATCTCCCTCCAATCCGTACCGATATGTTACTGTATCGACCGCACCATTTCATATCGAGTTACGATTCGTACGACTGATTCGACAAATCTTGATCCTGACTATTATTCTTGCACCATAATTGGAGACTCCTTGAGATTTTACTCGTCACAAGTCAAGGCTATTCTCGACGTTTATGAAATGATCCCGTCGGGAGGTAGGGTTATTCAACAACAAACTTCCAAAGTGATGATTCTACTACCTTTAAGTATTAAAATAATTTTAAAAATATAAAAAGTAGAGAAAATACTTAAAAAAGGAGAGAAAAAGGATAGAATCATCAGCTGACCTAAGAAATGATCTTACATGGTCAGTTTGGCTGATGTCCTTCTGATCCCGTCACACCCATGCCATCCACCACCCAAAGTGGTATCTCACGTGCAGTGTTCGTTGACTCAAGGATATGAATCGGATAGAATTCCCACTAATTCAGTCCGAGTAGACCTTGAAGTCGACTCTGCCTAACTAGACTGAGTCACATATTTAAAATAAATTGAATAATAAAATTTAATTTTTTTCATTCTTTAAAATATAAGATGTGTTATTATTGTTGTATCATTATTATAATTTTTAATTTTAAAAAGGTTTTAGATTATTTTTAAATGTTATATTATTATTTAAATAATTATTAATAACTTAATACGATCCGTCCAACTCATGACTCGAAATCTACTGGATACGATTCCAATCATCTGAGTCAGGGTGAGTAGGTCCAAGTTGACGAACTATGCTCACTTGTCAACAGCTGCTCTCCTCTATCTCTACCCCCGCAGTTAGTGCCCTATTGCAATAGACTTTCTAGATGTGTTAGACATGATTTTTAGCGACGGTTCATTAATCATCGCTAAAATACAATTCATTACAGATAGTCTCATGGTAGGAAAGTCTCCAAATCGACATCCGAAATGAGAGTTTACTTGACTCACATTTAATCCTAGAAAGATGTGAGTGCGAACTTTGCTAATCTTGGAAGAAAGGGATACGCATAAATTAGGTGCCACTGAATTTGAATCATAATTTTTCACACTTCGTATAGACCTGAATACATCTTTTTCCCATCATAAAAAAATATTTTCCCAGTTGCAAATAGGGGGAAGGACAGATCATCCTATTCTCCATAACAAAATGCTTGCCCTTCGTGTCGGAATTGTCAAAATCAATATAAGTGATCATACCAAATGGAGAGGGGTAAGTTAGCGGCCCAACGAATATGTGATTGAGAGCTGCCCAATCAGGTCTAACCCGACTCAAACAGGTTGAACTCTCCAAGCGACCGCCCCATTTATGGGCCCATTTAGCTTGAAGCCCAAAGTCGCTCGGACCAATACTTCCTAGGCAGTCTCTGACCCGGAAGCCCGAGCAACCGTCGAGCGGGGAAAGCCCAAGCGGTGTCCGATCGTAACGGAATGAGAGAAAACCGGGAGTCAATGAAAGGGGAGACCAAGCGACTAAGCCTCAAACGGCCGAGTAACGCCCCCTATACTCTCCGCCTCCTCAGAGCACCCTACGGAGAAGAATATTATATAAACCAAGGGAATCCCTCCAAAAAGGTAATCCTGAGCGCCTAACACCACACCCACTGGTGGAGAGCGATCTCGTACTACTCATTCCTTCTACTCTCTTTCCACCTACGCTCTATAACTTCGCTGACTTTGGCATCGGAAGATTTTTTCCGGAGTTTCAACCCTGGGCTCCTCTGATCCGTTTCATGCTTTGCAGATTCCCGATCGTCGTACCAACATCATAGACATGTCCAACATCGTGCGACTCATGACCTAGCACGAGATCACGTCTCTTCACCAAAGATGATGTAATTGATGTTTTATTGACCGAGAACATGACAATAACTCATTCCAATTGAATGATATATACTCTAATTTAACTCCAACAATAGGGACAAATCAAGCATAAATTAACCTCAACTTATCGTAATAAACAAACTAATCACCAAAGTCCAAAATGAAGGAGGCAGAGATGGAAGCGGGGGCGGTTGGTGGGCGAGGAGTGAAAAAAAAAGTCCAAAAATGAGGATAATCTCAAGTTGAAGGTGTCTTATTTTTCTCAACACTCAAATTTGAGACTAAGAACTAAAATTTCTCTTTTCATCCGATATGAAAGGATGAATGGCTGTGCAAAAGAAATGCTATTTTATAGGCATTAGGGTTAAGTGCAAGGTGCGATGCTCTTCTAAGGCATACAAATGTAAGTACATTATTTTAAAGAGTAATAATTATTTTGCAAACTCATCTGCTACTAGTTCATGTATGCATGACAAGATGTTTGAATGTGAGAACTCAGCGTACTCATGGGATGCAATTGATGAGAGAAGAACATACGAAGGATAAATAATTATCAAAAAGTTAGTTGTATACCCTTGAAAAAAGTTTGAATTACGGTGATATCTTCACTTTTATAAAATTTCTGTAAACCTCAAAAACTCTTAACCAGTGTCGCCGTACTCTCGAGATTACTTTTCTTTTTGACGGAAGTAACGACCAAAATGATCGGACTATTTTACCCCACGAACGTGAGAGAGAGAGGGCAGGAGAGTGGGGAGGGTGCTAGAGGGGGTCTCCCCCTCTGACATGGGAAACCCTGGCAAGTGCAAAGAAAGAGAGAATGGAGTGGGGGGAGAGAGGGAGGGGAGAGGGCGGCGAAGGGGAAAAGACGTCGGCACCATCGGAGTGTGCATACAAAAAGAGAGAGAGAATAGTGTGGGGGGGGGGGGGAGAGAGAGAGAGGGCAAGAGAGGGGGGAACCCCGACAGGTGCACACACACACACCCCGCCCCCCGTTGACGCCACATCCCCCTTGGATGGCGACGTGGACATAATTCCATGTACCGTACATAGATGACCTTGGATATACTCATCTGCAATGTTGGCCCTTTCATGTGAGATGAGCATCACTTTTGCCTCCCTATACCTCGGGTGCATCGCCACCACATGCCTTTGGCGGGGGGCATGCTTGGCATGCATCACCATCAAGAACCCTAAATCCGATATGTTCCATCTATGTGCTACGAATGTGACATGTCTACCAATTTCATAATCTTCCGGTGCCAATTCCCATGTTTTTGATGTCTCAGCTCGCCAAATTTGCTGGCCGATCGGTTTGTTCTATCCGTATAGCCTCATTCTCCACTTAGATCAAGGCCTCGGACCGTCAACCTCTCCCATTGGAAGGCAGCGACAATGCAGAGGACACTACCAGAAAAAGCGGGATTTCAGACGGACATTATCCGTCTCAAATCCGTCTGAAAATCCGTCGCAAACCATATTTGTAACGGAATTCCGACGGATTTAAGACGGGAATCGACCGTCTGAAATTCTTAGTCACAAATTTGTGACAGTTAATTTGTCTGTCTGAAATTCCGTCTGAAATTAAGACAGAATAAATTTCGGTCACAAATTCCGTCTAAATCTCATACGATAAAATTTCCGTATGTAACTGTCCGTCTGAAATTATCCGTCTGTATTTCATACGGTTTTTAAGACGGATTTATAATCCGTTGTAAATACCGTCAGTAATCCGTCTGAAAGCTTGTCTGAAATCCGTCGCTATATCTGCCGGATATTACGACGGATTACTTTTTCGTCGTAACTACCGACGACGGTTCCATATGCAAATTCGTCCTAAATCCGTCGGTGTTTGAAACGGAAATCACGACGGATATTAATTTCCGTCTGAAATTACCGTCGCTATTCCAAACGGAAATAGCGACGGAGTGAAAATCCGTCTGAAATCAAAAAAATATTTTTTTAAAATATTGCGTTTATTTATCTAATAAACCTGTTAAAAAAAATTATTGGGAACCTACTGATAACCACAAAAAAAACTCAACATCAACGTACCCAAATAAATAAACACCACCGAAAAAAACTCAACATCAACATAGATGTTCAAATAAATAAACACCACCAATAAAAAAATTCCACCATGCTGATCAAATAAATACAAAAAAAAACACATTAACCCTGCTGATCCGTCTGAATAACATAAAACAAATATCATTAAACATCAAGAAATATCTGGTACATCGTCAATATCCTCATCATCCATATCGTCACTGCCCTGCTCATCTCCTCTGTCGCTGCCCGCAGAAGGATCCCCCTACATTAAAAAAATAATAACATTCATTTATAGATAAAAAAATTAGTGCGAAGAAATGAGCATAAATATAAATCAAACATATCAAATTGATAACTGCAGATTTTATAGATCAACTACTAGCTTGAAACAATATTTAGACCCCCGGACCCGACCTGGTAGTTCATTTAAACTAAGTGTATTTTAAAACTGAACTTTGAGCGCCGAGCTCAAACCGGGCATCCGATTTGGATTCCATCAGTTCTGACAAGTCACTTTCATCTCCCCGGTCGCGTTGGAATGATCGGCACGGCCGTCCGACTTGTATTTCAAGTTTTTGACCCCCGGACCTGACCTGATAGTTCATTTAAACTAAGTGTATTTTAAAACTGAACTTTGAGCGCCGAGCTCAAACTGGACATCCGATTTAGATTCCTTCAGTTCTGACAAGTCACTTTCATCTCCCCGGTCATGTTGGAATGTTCGGCACGGCCGTCCGACCGGTATTTCCAATTTTAGACCCCCGGACCCGACCTGGCAGTTCATTTAAACTAAGTGTATTTTAAAACTGAACTTTGAGCGCCGAGCTCAAACCGGACATCCGATTTGGATTCCGCCAGTTTTGACAAGTCACTTTTATCTCCCCGGTCGCGTTGGAATGATCGGCACGGCCTTCCGACCAGTATTTCCAATTTTAGACCCCCGGACCCGACCTGATAGTTCATTTAAACTAAGTGTATTTTAAAACTGAACTTTGAGCGCCGAGCTCAAACCGGACATCCGATTTGGATTCCGTCAGTTCTGACAAGTCACTTTCATCTCCCCGGTCGTGTTGGAATGATCGGCACGGCCGTCCGACCGGTATTTCCAATTTTAGACCCCCGGACCCGACCTGGTAGTTCATTTAAACTAAGTGTATTTTAAAACTGAACTTTGAGCGCCGAGCTCAAACCGGGCATCCGATTTGGATTCCGTCAGTTCTGACAAGTCACTTTCATCTCCCCGGTCGCGTTGGAATGATCGGCACGGCCGTCCGACTGGTATTTCCAATTTTAGACCCCCGGACCCGACCTGATAGTTCATTTAAACTAAGTGTATTTTAAAACTGAACTTTGAGCGCCGAGCTCAAACCGGACATCCGATTTGGATTCCGTCAGTTCTGACAAGTCACTTTCATCTCCCCGGTAGTGTTGGAATGATCGGCACGGCCGTCCGACGGTATTTCCAATTTTAGACCCCCGGACCCGACCTGGTAGTTCATTTAAACTAAGTGTATTTTAAAACTGAACTTTGAGCGCCGAGCTCAAACCGGGCATCCGATTTGGATTCCGTCAGTTCTGACAAGTCACTTTCGTCTCCCCGGTCGTGTTGGAATGATCGGCACGGCCGTCCGACCGGTATTTCCAATTTTAGACCCCCGGACCCGACCTGGTAGTTCATTTAAACTAAGTGTATTTTAAAACTGAACTTTGAGCGCCGAGCTCAAACCGGGCATCCGATTTGGATTCCGTCAGTTCTGACAAGTCACTTTCATCTCCCCGGTAGTGTTGGAATGATCGGCACGGCCGTCCGACCGGTATTTCTAATTTTAGACCCCCGGACCCGACCTGGTAGTTCATTTAAACTAAGTGTATTTTAAAACTGAACTTTGAGCGCCGAGCTCAAACCGGACATCCGATTTGGATTCCGTCAGTTCTGACAAGTCACTTTCATCTCCCCGGTCGCGTTGGAATGATCGGCACGACCGTCCGACCGGTATTTCCAATTTTAGACCCCCGGACCCGACCTGATAGTTCATTTAAACTAAGTGTATTTTAAAACTGAACTTTGAGCGCCGAGCTCAAACCGGACATCCGATTTGGATTCCGTCAATTCTGACAAGTCACTTACATCTCCCCGGTCGTGTTGGAATGATCGGCATGGCCGTTCGACCGATATTTCCAATTTTAGACCCCCGGACCCGACCTGATAGTTCATTTAAACTAAGTGTATTTTAAAACTGAACTTTGAGCGCCGAGCTCAAACCGGACATCCGATTTGGATTCCGTCAGTTCTGACAAGTCACTTTCATCTCCCCGGTCGTGTTGGAATGATCGGCACGGCCGTCCGACCGGTATTTCCAATTTTAGACCCCCGGACCCGACCTGGTAGTTCATTTAAACTAAGTGTATTTTAAAACTGAACTTTGAGCGCCGAGCTCAAACCGGACATCCGATTTGGATTCCGTCAGTTCTGACAAGTCACTTTCATCTCCCCGGTCGTGTTGGAATGATCGGCACGGCCGTCCGACCTGTATTTCAATTTTAGACCCCCGGACCCGACCTGGTAGTTCATTTAAACTAA
Organism: Amorphophallus konjac; assembly: GCA_022559845.1. Lineage (NCBI taxonomy): Eukaryota > Viridiplantae > Streptophyta > Magnoliopsida > Alismatales > Araceae > Amorphophallus > Amorphophallus konjac. The sequence continues at coordinate 23,028,477 of CM040121.1, forward strand.
GTGTATTTTAAAACTGAACTTTGAGCGCCGAGCTCAAACCGGACATCCGATTTGGATTCCGTCAGTTCTGACAAGTCACTTTCATCTCCCCGGTCGTGTTGGAATGATCGGCACGGCCGTCCGACCGGTATTTCCAATTTTAGACCCCCGGACCCGACCTGATAGTTCATTTAAACTAAGTGTATTTTAAAACTGAACTTTGAGCGCCGAGCTCAAACCGGGCATCCGATTTGGATTCCGTCAGTTCTGACAAGTCACTTTCATCTCCCCGGTCGCGTTGGAATGATCGGCACGGCCGTCCGACCGGTATTTCCAATTTTAGACCCCCGGACCTGACCTGATAGTTCATTTAAACTAAGTGTATTTTAAAACTGAACTTTGAGCGCCGAGCTCAAACCGGACATCCGATTTGGATTCCGTCAGTTCTGACAAGTCACTTTCATCTCCCCGGTCGTGTTGGAATGATCGGCACGGCCGTCCGACCGGTATTTCCAATTTTAGACCCCCGGACCCGACCTGGTAGTTCATTTAAACTAAGTGTATTTTAAAACTGAACTTTGAGCGCCGAGCTCAAACCGGACATCCGATTTGGATTCCGCCAGTTCTGACAAGTCACTTTCATCTCCCCGGTCGTGTTGGAATGATCGGCACGGCCGTCCGACCGGTATTTCCAATTTTAGACCCCCGGACCCGACCTGGTAGTTCATTTAAACTAAGTGTATTTTAAAACTGAACTTTGAGCGCCGAGCTCAAACCGGACATCCGATTTGGATTCCGTCAGTTCTGACAAGTCACTTTCATCTCCCCGGTCGTGTTGGAATGATCGGCACGGCCGTCCGACTGTATTTCAATTTTTAGACCCCCGGACCCGACCTGGCAGTTCATTTAAGCTAAGTGTATTTTAAAACTGAACTTTGAGCGCCGAGCTCAAACCGGACATCCGATTTGGATTCCGTCAGTTCTGACAAGTCACTTTCATCTCCCCGGTCGCGTTGGAATGATCGGCACGGCCGTCCGACCGGTATTTCCAATTTTAGACCCCCGGACCCGACCTGGTAGTTCATTTAAACTAAGTGTATTTTAAAACTGAACTTTGAGCGCCGAGCTCAAACCGGGCATCCGATTTGGATTCCGTCAGTTCTGACAAGTCACTTTCATCTCCCCGATCGCGTTGGAATGATCGGCATGGCCGTCCGACCGGTATTTCTAATTTTAGACCCCCGGACCCGACCTGATAGTTCATTTAAACTAAGTGTATTTTAAAACTGAACTTTGAGCGCCGAGCTCAAACCGGACATCCGATTTGGATTCCGTCAGTTCTGACAAGTCACTTTCATCTCCCCGGTAGTGTTGGAATGATCGGCACGGCCGTCCGACCGGTATTTCCAATTTTAGACCCCCGGACCCGACCTGGTAGTTCATTTAAACTAAGTGTATTTTAAAACTGAACTTTGAGCGCCGAGCTCAAACCGGGCATCCGATTTGGATTCCGTCAGTTCTGACAAGTCACTTTCATCTCCCCGGTCGCGTTGGAATGATCGGCATGGCCGTCCGACTGGTATTTCTAATTTTAGACCCCCGGACCCGACCTGATAGTTCATTTAAACTAAGTGTATTTTAAAACTGAACTTTGAGCGCCGAGCTCAAACCGGACATCCGATTTGGATTCCGCCAGTTCTGACAAGTCACTTTCATCTCCCCCGTCGTGTTGGAATGATCGGCACGGCCGTCCGACCGGTATTTCCAATTTTAGACCCCCGGACCCGACCTGGTAGTTCATTTAAACTAAGTGTATTTTAAAACCGAACTTTGAGCGCCGAGCTCAAACCGGACATCCGATTTACCTTTCCGCCAGTTCTGACAAGTCACTTTCATCTCCCCGGTTGTGTTGGAATGATCGGCACGGCCGTCCGACTTATATTTCAAGTTTTTGACCCCCGGACCCGACCTGGCAGTTCATTTAAGCTAAGTGTATTTTAAAACTGAACTTTGAGCGCCGAGCTCAAACCGGACATCCGATTTGGATTCCGTCAGTTCTGACAAGTCACTTTCGTCTCCCCGGTCGCGTTGGAATGATCGGCACGGCCGTCCGACCGGCATTTCCAATTTTAGACCCCCGGACCCGACCTGGTAGTTCATTTAAACTAAGTGTATTTTAAAACTGAACTTTGAGCGCCGAGCTCAAACCGGACATCCGATTTGGATTCCGTCAGTTCTGACAAGTCACTTTCATCTCCCGGTAGTGTTGGAATGATCGGCACGGCCATCCGGCCGGTATTTCAAGTTTTAGACCCCCGGCCCCCGGATTTTCTCAATTCTTCTGAAGTAAATGAGTTTTAAAATTAATAATGAACATAATTTAGTAATTCCATCAAAATAAAAACATAGTAAACACTCACCTGTGTGGGCTGTGGTGTGGTGGTGGTTGATTTCTGAGGGACCATTCCGCTCTGGGAGAGGAGGCCACTAATTGCCTGCAAGAATACTGACACTTGGCTAGAGATCTCTTGCTGGAAATGCTGCTGCTGCCGCTGCATATCAGAAATCTGCGATCGGACCATGTCCATCATGTCGCTGGCAGAAGCGCTGGGGGCAACGGAAGGTATAGTGAAGGCACTGCCACTGGAAGAAGTATAGCTAGAACTCGCACACGCTGATGTCACCGCGCTTGCGTCTAGGCTCTCCCCAAAACCATATAGTCGGCCTTTCTTCGGTACGCCAGCTGCTGCCACCCACTCCACCGGATCGAACTCCGGCTGCTGCGTGTCTCCCTCCCCGTACTTCTCTGTCACTGCTTTGCTATATGTTTCCTACAAATTGAATAAAATAACTAGTCAATTTCATATGAATTACATGCCAATTTAAATGAACGGTACAAGTTACATATGTAGATAAACTTACCGCTGCTGACTTAGCTGTGTCACTCACAAAATCATTAGTCCCCTTCTTTTTGTGTGTTCTGTCGAACACCTCGAGGAACGACGGAGGTCGATTAAGCTCCACAGCCTGTTATACAATTCATAGTAAAAAAAAGTCAAATATTGGGATAAATTGTAAGAAGATAAATTGGTATATTACTTACCAATTTTTGTTTATGAGCCGCATAAGAGATGGACCCACTCGTATGCAAATTTGAACCTGGTTTTGACGTCCTGTTTGCTTTGGCTTTTTCGGACTTTTCTATCCACTTGGGGTCGGCAAAATGGTCACAAGATATCTCCCAATCCTCCTGCCTCATCCATAGAGGGCGATGCGCCTTCCACAATTGTCGGTCTTCACTCCCCCCACTCAATTTTTTAGCGTGTGCTCGGGCCTCATGTATTCTCCTCTTGTAACTTGAGAGCATAGTAGACTCCCAGGCACGACGACATCTCGCCGCGTCATGTCCACATGTGAATTGAAAAGACCGCTGTAAATCAATTACTTTTCACACTTAGTATAAAGTTGTAAATTGACTTTGGGAAATACTTGAATTAAATGACGTAATTACTTACTAAGAACATGTTGTACAATGAATCGCGGACGGACATCGAAAATCTCTGAAAGTGGAAGCTGCCCCGGGCACATGTGCCAACATGAGTTCGGTGGAATGATGGACAGCGCTATGGGGTTCAAATTTCATACTGCAATTGCAAATGTCAAAATATTCATATTAGACAGTTGAGGGCTAATTAATGTAATATAACCTTATAGATTTACCCGGATACCCAACACGGGCGACGTCTATCATGGGTCGTGCCTCCCTCGTGACAACTGCCGACATCGTCAAGGGGCTGACTGGTGGGGGTGGGCCCTGTACAAGTGGGAGGTGGTGGGAGGGCACTGAGACCTGCAAGAATTTATTGTCATGTGGAGTGATACATATACTGTGAACATATAATTAAAATATACATACCTGCAGCGGGAGGTGGTGGGGGTGGCGTATGCACAACAGGTGGGAGGGCACTGAGACCTGTAAGAATTTATTGTCATGTGGAGTGATACATATACTGCGAACATATAATTAAAATATACATACCTGCAGCGGGAGGTGGTGGGGGTGGCGTATGCACAACAGGTGGGAGGCCACTGAGACCTGCAAGAATTTATTGTCATGTGGAGTGATACATATACTGCGAACATATAATTAAAATATACATACCTGCAGCGGGAGGTGGTGGGGGTGGCGTATGCACAACAGGTGGGAGGGCACTGAGACCTGCAAGAATTTATTGTCATGTGGAGTGATACATATAATGCGAACATATAATTAAAATATACATACCTGCAGCGGGAGGTGGTGGGGGTGGCGTATGCACAACAGGTGGGAGGGCACTGAGACTGCAAGAATTTATTGTCATGTGGAGTGATACATATACTGCGAACATATAATTAAAATATACATACCTGTAGCGGGAGGTGGTGGGGGTGGCGTATGCACAACAGGTGGGAGGCACTGAGACCTGCAAGAATTTATTGTCATGTGAGTGATACATATAATGCGAACATATAATTAAAATATACATACCTGCAGCGGGAGGTGATGGGTGCCTATGCACAACTGTGGCCACTGAGACCTGCAAGAATTTATTGTCATGTGGAGTGATACAAATATTGCGAACATATAATTAAAATATACATACCTGCAGCGGGAGGTGGTGGGAGTGGCGTATGCACAACAGGTGGGAGGCCACTGAGACTTGTAAGAACTTATTTTCATAAGTAGAACAAATGTTCAAGAATTTAAATTAAAATATACATACCTGTAGCGGGAGGTGGTGGCGTATGTACAAGTGGTGGTGAGCCGACACTTGCACCTATAAATAAATTCTTTTAAGTTTGTTAATAATTAAAATATTTATATAGCTAACTTATTGATCAAATATACATGTGTCTGAAGAAGATGGTAGCGAGGAGGTAGTAGTGCCACTCTCACTGCTAGATCTCCTCCCACCCCTAGTACGACCTCCTCGCACCATTTCCTTATGAATAACAAAACAATTAATACATATTAATCCACAATTATATAAGGCTAGACAAATGTTATTTAAAATTATGCTTAAAAGTAAGAATCTTCTTACTAAATTATCAAAACATGCCTCCCTCATGTTGATATATCTAGCTCAACTTCATCATCTTCGTCATCCATAGTAGTCTCATGAGATTCAAAATCTTCGTCTTCATCTGATTCTTCCTCCCCTCTAACATCAACATTTAGCTCCGTCGGATCGACTTCTTCCACGCCATCTCGCGTACGTAATGACAGTGGCTCATCAGATTCGTCCATATTAAACCTAGAGGAACCGACAACGCCAACTTCGTCTGATTGATAATATTCAGCACGAGCAACCTCTGAGACATCTCCACTCATAGTTAACTCATAAGTGGGAAAGAGTTTTGAATTAACCCTGCAAACTGCCCACCAATCTCTATTCTTGGATGATGGATAGCTTGAATAGTACACTTGCTGGGCTTGTGCGGCTAAAATGAACGGTTCATAGGTCTTAAGTTTAAACCTATGCTTGACATTGACAATCCCATAATTTGTGTCATGTAGAACAGAATTAGGATCAAACCATTGACACTTAAATATGTATACATGATTGTCTTGTCCCAAATACTGAAGTTCTAAGACTTCTTCAAGAATACCATAGTAGTCCAATTCCATTTCATTGTATAAACTTCCCTTCACACATACGCCGCTGTTCATCGTAGACTTATTTCGCCCATAATCCCTTGTATGAAATTTGTATCCATTCACAATATATCCCGGATAGGCACGTGTCTGGTTCGAGGGGCCATAACTTATCTGTTGTACTCTTTGATCAGTAATGAGACCTTGTTCAACCTATATTCAAATTAGAGTAGTTAAAATAATAACAATTACCTCAACATACGTAAATACAAACATATATATTCAGAGTTCACACTAACTCGGTTTCTTAGCCATTTGGAAAAAAACTTCTCGCGTTCTTTTTCAATCTCCACATCCTGGATATTTGGACATTTTTCAGCTAATTCTGAATCAAATTGTCTGCAATATAAATGTAGCACCCCGTAAAAAAAATGATTAAAAAAATTTGATAAAGCCAATGTATAGACTTTGTGAAGTCAATGTTGTATAGACTTTGAGGAAGCCAATGTATAGACTTTGAGGAAGTCAATGTATAGACTTTGAGGAAGCCAATGTATAGACTTTGAGGATGTATAGACTTTGAGGAAGCCAATGTATAGACTTTGAGGAAGCCAATGTATAGACTTTGAGGATGTATAGACTTTGAGGAAGCCAATGTATAGACTTTGTGAAGTCAATGTTGTATAGACTTTGAGGAAGCCAATGTATAGACTTTGAGGAAGTGAATGTATAGACATTGAGGAAGCCAATGTATAGACTTTGAGGATGTATAGACTTTGAGGAAGCCAATGTATAGACTTTGTGAAGTCAATGTTGTATAGACTTTGAGGAAGCCAATGTATAGACTTTGTGAAGCCAATGTATAGACTTTGAGGAAGCCAATGTATAGACTTTGAGGAAGTGAATGTATAGACTTTGAGGAAGTCAATGTATAGACTTTGAGGAAGCCAATGTATAGACTTTGAGGATGTATAGACTTTGAGGAAGCCAATGTATAGACTTTGAGGAAGCCAATGTATAGACTTTGAGGATGTATAGACTTTGAGGAAGCCAATGTATAGACTTTGTGAAGTCAATGTTGTATAGACTTTGAGGAAGCCAATGTATAGACTTTGAGGAAGTGAATGTATAGACTTTGAGGAAGCCAATGTATAGACATTGAGGAAGTGAATGTATAGACTTTGAGGAAGCCAATGTATAGACTTTGAGGATGTATAGACTTTGAGGAAGCCAATGTATAGACTTTGAGGAAGCCAATGTATAGACTTTGTGAAGTCAATGTTGTATAGACTTTGAGGATGTATAGACTTATGGAGTTGCTGGAAATGTGAATTAAGATCTTACTCAACATAAGGTTCAATCTCGAGGCAATTCAAAAGAATATATATCTCAGCGGCGTGCAACTCTCTATCTTCGAGCGTGCGAGTCAAGCAACGTCCGAACGCACGTCCAGGATGTTTAAATATGGAGAGCCGATCGGACGATTCATCCACTCCCCCATCATCATTACGTGGAGGTCGAGTACGACGAGTTTGAATCTCTGGCTCAAAGTACATAGAACAGAAGTTCGAAATTTCTTCAAGAATGTATGCCTCAGCAATCGAACCCTCCACCTGTGCCTTGTTGCGAACTTTCATTTTTAATTCATGCATGCACCTACAACAACAAGTCAGATGGCAACAATATGTAGCGGCTATGGACGACTTATAAGTTAACAAAAATTGTCACATACCTCTCAAATGGATACATCCATCGAAATTGTACTGGACCTCCGACGATAGCCTCATATGGCAAATGAACGACCAGGTGCTCCATCGAATCAAAGAATGCCGGAGGAAATATCTTCTCTAGCTTGCAAATGGTTGTGACAACTTCTTGTTCGATAGTTTGTACATCCCGAAGTCTGAGTTCAGATGCACATAAAATCTTGAAAAATTGACTCATCTCAGCTAGTGCTCCCCATATCTGCTTTGGCAACAAATCACGAAATGCAATGGGCAGTAGCCTCTCCATGAACACATGACAGTCGTGACTTTTCATACCATATATTTTCCCCTCATTAACATTCACACAACGGGCTATGTTGGATGCATATCCATCTGGGAATCTCAGTTGTTTCAACCACTGGCATACTTCCTTGATCTGTGTATCATGAAGCACATAAGTTGCTTTAGGCTGCACAGTTTTGCCATTGACACTTTGTAGTTCCAGTTCTGGACGTCTACAAAGCATCTTTAAATCCATACGTGCTTTGGCGTTGTCCTTTGTTTTCCCTTTAACATTCATGATCGTATTGAACACATTATCAAAAAAATTCTTCTCGGTATGCATGACATCCAGATTGTGTCGTACAAGAAGAGTTGACCAATAAGGTAATTCCCAAAAAATGCTTTTCTTGACCCAGTTGTGATCCTTTCCAAAATTAGGGAGTTGCCGTGTGCTACCAGACAATTGAACTACATCTGGTAAATTGTGCACCCGTGACGCCATATGTAGACCCGACACCCGTTGCAAGTCAGCTTCATCCATTTCAACAGTATTTTTTTTAAACGAGTCTTTTTGCCTTCGAAAAGGATGGTCACTTGGTAGCAACCGCCGATGGCAATCAAACCAGCAGCTTTTCCCCCCATGTTTCAATACAAATGATTTGGTATCTTCCATACAGTAAGGACATGCTAGCCTCCCATGTGTGCTCCAACCAGATAGCATTCCATATGCAGGGAAGTCACTTATTGTCCACATCAGTGCAGCCTTCATAATAAAATTTTTCTTCCTATATGCATCATAAGTAACAACTCCATCAGTCCATACAAATTTGAGCTCATCAATCAACGGCCTGAGATATATGTCCAAATTTTTTCCGGGACTTTTTGGACCAGGAATTACTAGGGACAAAAACAGATTTTCTCGCTTCATGCACATGTGCGGCGGAAGGTTGTACGGTGTCATGAACACTGGCCAACAAGAATAAGCTGCCACTGAACCACCGAATGGATTAAAGCCATCTGTGCATAAACCCAATCGAACATTACGTGACTCCCTTGAAAAGGCAAGATGAGTACGACTAAAGTGAGTCCAAGCTTCACCATCGGCAGGATGACTGATTATATCATCGGCACGACGTACTCTTTCGGTGTGCCATGTCATATGCCGAGCCGTCTTTGAGGACATATACAGTCGCTGCAGCCTAGGCACAAGAGGGAAGTATCGCAACGCCTTGTAAGGTACATCTTTTGCCTTTGAATTGACCCCCCCCTTAGGTTTGAATCTGTCATGGCCACAAATGGAACATGATATCTTATCTGCATCATCTTTGTAATATAACATACAATGATTCGGACATGCATCTATTTTCACATATCCAAGTCCTAAGTCATTGACCATCTTTTTTGCACGGTAAAAAGTTTCTGGCAACTTCTCGTCTCGAGGCAACATACTCTTGATCAAGAGGAGGAGACGGTCAAAACAAGTCTCACTGATGTGAAATTCAGATTTCAAGTTCAACAACTGTGACACTGCAGACAATCGAGTGTGATTTTCACAACCATCCCACAGCGGCTCATCAGCATCCCTAAGTAGTTCATAAAATCTTCCGGCTGTCTTATTCGGCGCTTCATCGTGAATATTAAAACTAGGACCAGCAGCATCTACAACCATATCCACGTACCCACTTGTGCCTGCAATATTGTCGGGCTCATACCTCAAGAATTGCTCACCATGACACGTCCAATTCGTATAACCATCCACGAACCCTTTCGTGTACAAATGATGTTGCACATCCCATGTTGAACACCACCTCAAGTTTCTACAACTTGAACAAGGGCATCGAATGTGACCGTCGCGATCTATTGCTGCATTTGGATTCCCCAATGCAAATTGAATGAAACTCTCAACCCCAAGCTTAAAGTCATCTGACACCACCCGGTCAACTATTCTACGATACATCCATGAACGATCTGTCGACATTTTGCCTGCACCCAATAAATGACAATACACATCCTAACTTTCAAATCATTACTCATAATATTACACCCGACCCTTTCCTCACATCGTTCATCATAGACCATTTGCAGTTGGAAGAGGAATATTGATTAGATTATCACTTTTTAACCCATCCATGAAGGTTTGATCGCACAATCACTTACTATATGTGCTGCACGATTTGCTAAAAATTTCGGCATCATCTCCCCACACTTCTCCGATATACCAAATATATTTATTGATTTTGAAATTTTCTTAAACACTTACAAGTAAGTGGTTAAGAAAACACTCAAAATCAATAATGGTATATCAGAGAAGAGTGAGGAGACACAACCGAAATTCTCAACAAACCATACAAACACATATAGTAAATGACTGCCTAAGTGCGATCAAACATTCACAGACTGTCCAAACGGGACAATTCAAGACTTTGAGGTAGATATATATATTCTCATAAACAAATGAGAACATACACATCAAACCCAAAGTCTTGAACGGGAAGGCACATTGACACGGTTTTAACGCGCTCTCCTGAGGTGCGTGTAATGTTAGGTCGCACCCACGCACCTCAGCTCACAGGGAATACCCCATGCATTTATATAACATAAAATTAAATAACAACGCAATTATCATTATGGACATATCAAATTAAATAACACCCAAATTACAAAATTTTTCAAATGAAGAACATCGAAGCTAAACAATCTACATTTTTTAGTCAAATTAACATCAAATTTCTATTAAAATCAGATTTAAAAATATATTTACATGCAATAAAAATCCACAAAGTTTTAAATCACAAAATGAATTTTTTGGGTATTTACCTATTGCTATAGAGAATTCTGATTTCTTTGCATTTATCCACATCTTTGTATATATGTACTACTTAAGATGTGTGGTCATTCCATTTCTCTATATCTTCTTATCATCATAAGACAAGGTTCAAATGGGATCACTTTCAGCCTCAGTGGAGCATCTATGGCCTCAAGAATGGCAGGACGACCTTTTTGCATGAGAACTGCTCCCATGCCAGTTCCACTAGCATCACACTCGACTACAAAAGTTTCTGAAAAATCAGGCAAGTCAAGAACTGGGGCAGTTGACATAGCCTCTTTAAGCTGTAAGAAGGCTTGATGAGAAGATGGGCTCCAACTATAACTGTCCTTCTTAAGAAGACTGGTCAGAGGTGCAGCAAGAGATTTTACTATCAGCTCATGGAGGAAGCACTTAACTGTTACTGATCAATCCTTTCCATACTCTCTCATTTGGTCTACCTACATTCCCCCCAAAGTTTCTCTATTCCTATGGAAGCTCATCCATGGAATTTTACCCACTGATAGAAGAGTCCAGCAGAGTGGAATATCATTGTGTTCTAAAAACTTATGCTGTCCAAATGCTTAGATTGAGTCAACCACTCACCTTCTCTTACATAGCAAGCTGTCAGCTGCCACTTGGGCTCTGCTTAAGCCCTGCATTCATATTGATCCCCCTCATGATGGCTGCCAATGCCATCTTATTGGAGCCCCCCTCCCCAGTCTCTTCCCACTGACCCCCACCACACGCCGGAGTGGCTCCGGTGATATTGCACCCCCACCCCCACCCTTCGACCAAAAGTCATCCCAACCCCTCCCTACCCCCTTTCTCCCTCTAGCAATATTCGGGTGAGCTCGCGGCCCCACACCCTCCCAACCAGCAGTCCCCACCCCGGACCCCTTGTAGCACCTCTCCCTTAACCCCCCACTCCCAGAGTAGCCCCCCTAGATCCGCCTGAACTCTCCTCCCCCGGACCCCCCACCCTCCCAGAGATGAGCCCCTACCCCAGACCCTCTGTTGGATCCCCCCTCTCTGAACCACCCCACTCCTAGAGCAGCCCCCCCTCGGACCTACCGCAATCGAACCCTCCTCCCCTAGACTCCCCCCCACTGGAACTTCGCACCCTCCCAGCCAGTAGCCCCCACCCCGGACCCCCCACCGGAGACCCCCTCCCTGAAATCCCCACTCCCAGAGCAGCCCCTCACCCACCGAAACCCTCCTCCAGACCCCCCATCGGAACCCCCCCACCCTCCTAACCCACAGCCCCCACCCTGGACTCCCTGCCGGATCCCACTGCGCGCCTGAACCGCCCTCTGCCAGAGCACCCCCCGGCCCCCTCCGCTCTTGACCCTCCTTCCCGAAAACCGCTGCTGGAACCCCTCTCCCTGCCAGACCAACCTCCCCCTCCCGGATCGGCTAGAACCCCCGCCCTCCCTGATGATCCCCAAGCTTTAAAAAAAAAGGAACAACAAATGCAACAATGGCGATGGTGGAGGCGCGTCAGGTAGGGAGAGTTTTACAGAGAGAGGGTGAGGGAGGGGGCTTACCAGACCAGAGAGGATGGCTTGGAGGATGGCGACAACGCGACACTGGCGGCGACAACGAGGACGGCTTCGATGGCAACGACGAGGACGGCTTCAACGGCAACGGTGAGGGGGGCTCTGCGGGGACGACGACGACGAGGAAGGCTTCGACGACGATGGCGAGGGCGGCTTTGGCCGCGACGGCGAGGGTGGCTTTGGCCGCGACGGCGAGTACGGCACCGGCAGCCTCTCCTTGGCAAGGAGATAGTGGAAAGAGAGTGAGAGGGAGAGTGGGAGTGAGACGGAGATCGCGGGGGAAGGGGGGAAGAAGGGGGGAAAGCTCCGTCGTGGGGGAAGGGGGGAAAGTTTCGATGGAGGTAAAGAATATTTGTAACGGATTTCAGACGGATTATTTCCGTCTGAATATCCGTCTCAAATCACGACTGATATAAAGACGGAATATATTCCATCTATAATTATAGACGGATCTTCAGAGGGAATATAGTATGTCGTTAATAACAACGGAATTTGTAACGAAAACTAATCCGTCACAAATACAGACGGATTTTACGACGGAAAAATATCCATCTGAAATATCCGTCTGAAATCCCGCTTTTTTTGGTAGTGGGAGCTAGTCAACCAATGGGGATGCAGTGTTAGTGATGCCACATCCCCGTCGAGCTCGTTGTCCTCTCTCCCTCGTTGGCAATGGCTTTTGCGAAAGTTCCCCTCCTCCTGTGCAGTGGAAGGGCTTGCGCAGTGCACCTTCGACGGGATTGATGCTAGGTTGTAGACGTAGGGAATGTTGACATGAAGTTCTCTCTTTTACCCCCCATCCCTAGCATGCTCTCTCTCTCTCATAGTCTCATTGACGTCGGAGAGGGCCACCATTGCCCCCACATCGTCCTCGAAGGACCGCCATGATATATTAAGAGAGAGAGAGTTGACTAAAGGTAATTTAGTCATTTGACCCCTATTAACTCACATGATATTAAATACCGTGACAGTTTGTTAACGATAGAGTTTACGAGTTAAATTCATAAAGGTGAAGGTATATCGATAATTTGATATTTTTCAAGAGTATATTGATATTTTTCTATTATTTTTAGATCTCCATCAAAAAATTTATCATTTTTACCGCTAATTTTTGAACAGATTTATTTTCTACTCCCTACCCTTAGGAATTGTCAGTAGACAGTATGCACTAATGTTAATCCATTAAAATATTTTAACATGTTAGCATTTAATTTAAAATAATTTAACTATAACATGTTCTCAACGAATGGTAACGTATTAAAATATTTCCAACACTTAGCGCTGATGCGTTAGCACCTATTGATAATAGTTAACAGGAGGAACGAAAAAATAAGACCGGCCAAAAAAAAGGGATCGAAATATATGATTTCTTAATTGGTATCATCGTTTATTTACTCAAAAGTCGTATCGACCGTATCAATCACAATTTGATACAATATGATACGATATTATATCGTTTTAATATATATATTATAACTAAAATTATTCATATAATTTGTTAGCTTAATTAACTAAGGTATCAGTTCTTTAAATGCAAAAAACACAAAGAGTGCATGTTGCACATTTCGAACCCGTGTCTTCACTGATAATTAAAATATTTTTAACTAATGTATTAATTAATTATTATTGATATAAAATAAAATATGTAATATTTAAAATAATATATCGATTACTTATTATGTAATTGATCATCTATTCATACGTATAATATAAGATGTACTGTACTAATCTGTCGAACCTCCGTTGGGCCGTGTAATAAACGAGATTGTCACAAAAGGGTGCTGATTAATTTCTCAAACATAAACCCACAAGTGTAATATAATGCTGCGAAAGGTAGCCCATCTAAAGCCCCTAAGGCCTAAACTAAAGATTTTCAGGAATGCAAAAAGATATGAAGAATCCTACACCCAGAAGCATGGGTGCAGGGGTGGGGGCCCTACCTGAAGCCGTACGCCGCTCTCCTGTGCGTGCGTCAGCGGCAGCGTCGTCCGTCGCAGGGCAGCGCGGCAGCAGCCGGACGTGCTGTCGTCGGTGCCCCCCGCAGCGGCCCCCACCCGAGCAAATCCTGGGATCTGCTCCTGTCGCGCCTGCGCGCCCCCGCAGGCCCATACCCCACGGGTCCTGTCTCACTGCGCCCGTCCCATATAAAGAAGAACTTCGAGGGATCGTGGCTCTTCTCCATTGGTGGACGACAGCGTTCTTTGTGTTCTTCCTCTCCAACCTCGTCCTCCAACGGGAGTAACATAATATTAGGCCAAGGTAGCATTCAATAATATTAACCCAACGAGATAAACGAAGGTAGTAGGACAACGTTTATTCCCCCTCAAATAAAAACCATGGGGGAGAATTAAAAAAAATATCAAAAAATGAGATCTCAGTTGCAGTACGAACCCATTCTCTCTCTCTCTCTCTCTCCTGAGCTCTCTTCTCTCTCTCTCTCTCTCTCCTGAGCTCTCTTCTCTCTCTCTCTCTCTCCTGAGCTCTCTTCTCTCTCTCTCTCTGTATGTGCGTGTACTAATATACTTGTCAGTGTTGTATGGCCCACTGGGCATTGGGCCACAGTCTTATTTTTCCAATATGGACATCAATCAATAGATTATATGAAAATTTCTGTACAGATTAAATGTGGGGCTGATGCCCGTGGGATCTCCTCATTTTCGTTACCACCACATGTCAAGTCACCACCGTTCCTTTTTAGTAAGCTAACGGAGGCTGTAGCGCACCCTAGGTACCCACGGCCAACTAATAATTAATTTAAAACAAAATGCACAACTGATGCCTCCAAAGTTTCCTGAAAAAAATGTTTTAATTAAGATCAGTGCAAAAAATATTTCGTTTGCTTTGATATCTCTGATGTGGCAAATATCGACAAACCATGACTATATTTTGTTAAGATAATATTTTAACAGAAAATTTAACAGTTAATTCTATGGTTTTAGAAAAGAAATTAACATGTATGACGTCGGCCCATTTGTCAATGCATCTAACATCAAACACAAATACAGACATAAAAGGAGTGATATTGTCAAATTACACACTTTTATCAGTCTCCTCTCAAGTATCCAATTAAGTTGAAGAATTTAAATTCATAAGAGTTTTAAACTTCATCTTTGTCTCGTCCTTGGAATTTCAAATTCGATAATAAAAAATAGAAAAAACTAATACAGATATGACATCATAATATAGCATTCTCAATGTAAAAAATGTTATCCGAAATATTATGGGAGAAGTACGTGTCCATATGTGACCTAAAATAAATAAAAATGAAAGCAAAGAAAACAAGGCCCTTTCTCTCATTTTCTCCCCCTTCTATCTATTACTGTCTGTTCGTGTGCTGTCGTCCTCTTTACATTCTCTCTCTATATCTCCAATAATTATGACGATAATTAACTATTAATTAAACGCCATTTACTCCCACTTCCAGCCGCTCGCACAGTTTCAAATAGCTTTTGGGTGCGTGCGAAAGCTGTCTCCTGCACCTGCCGTTTTCTGCTGCCAACCCCACTCTCTCTCCACTCTTCTTCTTCTCCTTCTCATTCTTCTCGTGCCAACCCAAGGGAGGAGAGCGGAGTGAGAGGAGACCGGGGAAGAAGCATAGGAAGAGGAGGAGGTGGGCGGGGGCAGGCAGCAATGGTGGAGAGCGCTGGAGAGAACGGGGTGGCGTCGGCGGCGGTGATGGACGGCGCGGTTGGTGGTGGAGGTGGCGCAGTCGGAGGAGCGGCGGAGGACCCGCGGCTGCAGGCGATCTCCGCCGCCATCCGGGTCGTTCCCCACTTCCCCAAGCCCGGTTGGCTCCGTCCTCTCCTCCTGCTTCTGCTTTTCCTCCTCTCCTTCGCCTTAGCTTCGTCCTCTCTCTCCATCCCCGCCTCTTCTGCCTCTCTTCACCGGCCGTGCATGCAGTTGATATGTTTGTGGTTTTGCCCGTGAAGGCATAATGTTTAACGACATTACCACCCTGCTGCTGCGTCCCAAGGTGTTCAAGGACGCCGTGGACATGTTCGTCACCCGGTACAAGGACATGATGATCTCCGCCGTCGCCGGTATTGTGCCCTCCTCCGCTGTCTGTTCCCCCGGCTGCTGCTACCATCTGTGACATTCTTTGGTCCTTCCATGTTGCCAACGCCAAGATTTGCCCTTTCCGCCTGGAGCCTTCTGGACGTCGACAGATTTGGCTTTCTCTCGCTGTTGTGGGTTTGCTTTTTGTGGTGCTTGCGCTTGTTTGTGTTTGCATGTGCAATTTCTGGGTCTTACTCATGCCCTCTAGTAGATGGAAGATGATGTAGGTGGTTTTAGGCCCTTGATTTCGGCTTTTTGCTTCTTTAGGATTAGGCGTTTCTTTTTACCGATGGAGGAAAGGTTTTTCACCTCCCATCCATCCATGTACATGTATCTGTGGCATATATGGTTTTCTTTCTTCAGAATTGTCTTGATATCCTCTTCTCAATCATTTCGTCCTTTTTTACCCCTTCTGATATTTTATCGACTGTTGCTGAAGAGGATGCCGCTTTCTCACTTATCCTTGCACTATGGCTTCCGGGTCCACGTGCTGTACTGGTTCTGTGGTTCATTCACTGTTCATATACTGGGGAATTTATGTTCAATTTACTTCAATTTGTTGGTAGGATCATTGCTTACTGGAGTACAGCTCGGTGTTGCTTGGCTTCACATATTGCATTTAATTTAGGAATTACCAGGACATCATTTGGACTGTGTACCATCATGAAGTGGGTTGATTAAATTGTGTTGCTGTTGGTGAAAATGGGTTCCTGGAAGGACCGTTGTAGGCATTGCTTCGGACCGACTTTGCCAGCTATTGTGGTCCTGTTATTTTTGTGTACTGTCTTCAGTCTTATTTGGTTACGTTTCATTGTATTACAGATGGATTGCCATTGTACACAATGCGCTGCTGATGTCAGATGTCTCTACTGAAGTTGTTGCTTATGTCTAATTTAATAACATTGTCCTTGTCATTTGCCGTTTGATTTATTTACAATAAGCTTAATGAAATTGCAAAGTCTTTGCTCACTGTATCACTATCTGTATTTTCTATCCGAAGTCTCCTTATTTTTGAATTATGTCCAACTTATTGGTAGTATATAATGTCCAAACTTGGATTGTGTTATTTAGTTATAGCATAAATGTTAGTGGACGATCTGTTTCGAGTGGGCTTTCTTAAAAGGAAAAAAATCATAATGCTGAAAAAGTATTTACCTTACCCTTACTAATTATGAGCGATGACCAAAAACCACAATGATGCGTGATCTATTGGTCTTCTTTCATGGAATAAGCAGAAAGGTCAAATTGATGTCTAACTTTTTGAGATGGTGTCTTGTTGGCTTTTTCCTTTTATTTTTTATTCTTTGCGTTGTCTCTATCCACAATTGTTGATCATGGTAGATAAATTTTATCCCAAAAATCTCTCTGCAATGTTTTGCATGCTTGTACTGGCCTTCATCTGTCACCTGGTCATTGCCCTGGAAGCAGATTCACACAATCGCAGCAGTATTACTTGCATGAACATTCACTTCATTCATTTACTTGTAATATGTAAAAAATAGAAAATAAAATGCTTGTAATATCTTTAGGAGGGAGGTTAGAGCGAGCCTTCTCTTGTTTCTTTTATTTGTGATAGAGTGAGGGAATGGATGGAGTTGCTTTGTAATGTGAACTTCCTCAAGTCCCCTTTTTTTGTTTTGTTGGGGGGTTAATGTGTACCACACCTTCTTGGTGTGCCTTTTGTACAGGAGTTTTTAGGAAGAGCTTTTGTCTATACTTGTACATTCCCCTTTTTCAATTTAATACAATAGTGGTACTACCCACTTTAAATAATAATAATAATAATCTGGAAGTATATCTTTTCCACTTCTGTAATATGCTTCTACCACAATCCACATTTAAGATCTCAATTAAAATTCCGAGTTAAATCAAACCATTTATTGTGACAATTAGATTTTCCAGCAATTGATCATGGCAGTTTCTATCCACTGATCTTCTGCCCACTTTTGTTATCACTTATCATCATTTAATTTGCATATTGTTTGTTGCTATCATCACATTCTTATCATGTTCTCAGTTAGCTTTCAAATGGTGGTAATGAATGATTTTTTTTTTGAAGTGGGTAGTACCACTATTGTATTAAAAGAAAAGAGGGATGTACATCTATAGTCAATGAGCTCTCAAAAATCCCTATACAAAAGAGGCCTTCCACTCTAAGGCGGGGTGGTCAGCACTAGCCCCCCAACAAACCAAAAATGCAAGAGTTGTGAGAATTTACATTACAAAGGAGCTCCGCCCACTCTCTTGCCTTACAAATAAAAGCAACTACTCCATCCGCCGCTCTTGCTTCTCCTCTAAAGGATCTATTGTTCCTTTCAGTCCATAATGCCCACAAGGTAGCGTGAAGAATCAACCACCAAGCTACCTTATCCCCTTTAAGATTCCAACTCTTGTGCCAAAAGCCAAGCAACTGATGCACATTCCCCTGCAAGCCAATGTTGCATTGAACCTTCCTTGTGACTTTAGTCCACACTTCCTGTGAGTAGGAACAATGAGTGAAGAGGCGGTCCAGCATCTCGTCCTTCTCCCCTCACAAGCGGCACACTGCAGGAACATCTTGGAGAAAATGTGCAATCTTGTTCTCCCGTGCGAAATCCTCCAAATGAGAAGCTTTACCTTCAAAGGACTCTTGGGGAACCAAATCTGTGACGCAAAACTATGGCGAATCCCTCCATCAGAAATGCATGTGTAGGCTGACCTAACTGAGAAGAGCCCTCCTTGTCCCACCTCCACCACCAGTGGTCCTCTATCTGGTTGTGGGGCAAAGTCAAGTTGGAAGGAGAGCAGACCTTCTAGCTGTTCCATTTCCTCTTGCTTGAGGTTCCTCCCGAATATCAGGAACCACGCCCATCCTGATATCTGAGAATCAAAGCACTGTGCTACTAAAGCCAAGGGGTTGATGCAACATCAAAAAGCCAAGGTGAAATCACCACACCATTTCTCTTTCCAAAATAAGCACTTCTCCCCCTACTCAGTCGGACTCGAACACTAGAAGTCATGAAGTCCCTGCACGTCAGAATGCCTCTTCAAATGGGAGATACATTATGCTGAGACATCGATGTCATATCCCATTCCCTCGCTCTCCTACAGTACCACTGCCTAATGACTTGAGCCCAAAAACCACAGTCACCTGCCCTCAACTTCCATGGCCACTTACACAAGAGAGCCATATTGAAGTCTCTAATATTTTTGATGCCAACGCCTCCCATGTCCTTGTTTTTACTGACCTTGTCCCAGGATATGTCATGTCATCCCTTGCATCTCTCACCACTGCCATGCCAAAAGAATCTAACTTGAATAAATTTAATCTTTTTAGCAACCTTATTAGGGATCCTGAAAATGCACAGGAAATAGATGGGCAAACTATCTAGCACTGACTTGCAAAGCACCATCCTCCCCCCATAGCTTTCCATCCTGCAAGTCTGGGCTTATATCTCTGCAATATGGGTTGCCACTTACTAGAAAGGAGAGCCCCTGGAGATAGAGGGAGGCCCAAGTAGGATAGAGGGTATTCTCTTATTTGATAGCCCAAAATGAACGCAGCCTTTGAAGTGCCCTGCCCTCCAGGTTCACACCCACCCGGAGGCTCTTGCTGAAATTCATCTTGAGACGTGTGACGTCCTCCAGTAGCTTTAACAACAATCTGGCCGAAAAAAGCTGGGACTCATCCTCTACTAGGAATAAAATGGTATCGTCGGCGTACTACAAGTGGGTGATGGCAACACCACCTGGGCCAATTCGGAATCGTCTAATCAACCCTGCAAGCTCCGACCTCATCCACACCTTACTCGAGATGTTAGCAACTAGCACAAAGAGGACGGGGGACGTGGGGTCCCCCTATTGGAGCCCTTTACCATTGTGGAAAGATGTGATAGTCTTCCCGTTAACTAGAACTGCAAAGGAGACTCATGTGATAAAGCACAAATCTAGGCAATCCATCTATCATCAAAACTCATTCTATCTAGAACATCAAATAAATGTTGTTAGTTGACCATATCATAAGCTTTTTCAAAGTCAAGTTTAAGGACCACTTATCTCCTTTTCTATGTCTTCATAGCAAAAAGACACTTGTGGCCGTCAGAAAGTTTTCTTGAATCTGCCTTCCCCTGATGAAAGCCCCCTGAAAATCACTGACCAATCTGTCCATAACTGTATCCATTTTGCTTGCTAACAGCTTGGTGATGATCTTGTAAGTGCCATTCAGTAAATTGATGGGTCTGAAGTCTTGAAAATATTGTGCACCATGTTTTTTGGGATGATCACCAAATGGGTTTTATTGATGTCCCTCAAGTGAGCCCTGCCCTCTTGGAATTCCTTCAATGCAACCATAAAGTCTCCCCGATAATTTCTCAACACTTTTGAAAGAAAGCGATAGGGAAACCTTCCGGGCCTAGAGCCCTGTCGCTTGCAAGAGAAAAAATTGCCTAGTAGACCTCCTCTGAGAAAGGCATGGAAATGGCCTCTCTATCTTCGGGAGTAAGACACGGGAGGAGATCCGAAGCAATCCTTGGTCTACTGATGTTGTCTTCGGTGACAAGGCTACCGTAAAAAGTTCTCGCCTGTCCCTTGATGTCCTCCATCCTAGAGAAGAGCTAGTCTCCTAGTCTGATACAAGTGATTGAATTAACTCTTCTTCTCCCCGAGTCTATGTGCCGAAAATATGTGTGTTCTTGTCTCCTCCTTGACCCATCTGTCCCTCGATCTCTGTGTCTAATAAATGTACTTCCGAGCAAGGATCTCCTCAAACTCTACCCCCAGGTTGTCCCTGAGACTCTTGTCTGCATCATCCATTAGCTCTGCCTCCTCCAGGCAATCCAATCCCTCTATCTGCTGCAAGATCCCATCTTTTGCTGCTCTATTAGGTAGGGTTTTGTGTGCACCCCATGCCATGAGTGTATGTGCCACTTGCCTCATTTTTCCCACCAACCTAGCCATAGCTGATGCCTCATTTCTTTGAACGCTCCTAGTCCTTCTGACAGTATCAAGGAATACATCCTCCCTAAACTAGAACCTCTCTGGTCGGAAGCTTTGTCTTCTCACATCAGGGCGGATGGTCTTCAATAGAAGAGATTTGTGGTTTGAAACTGATCTAGCCAGGGGTGATACCTGCACATGAGGATAATAATCCTCCCAATCTATAGATACCGGAAATCTATCCTGGAGCATATAGGATCGGCCCTCAGATTGGACCAAGTGAATTGAGCATTAGCCATTCCTACATCAATAAGGGCAGCTGCCTCTATAAAGTCGGTGACGTCCTCCATCTCTGTTCTGTCGGAGAGTGCATCCCCGTCCTCTCACAGGGTGTTGCAATAGTATTGAAGTCCTCACCTACACACCAAGGTCGGCTAGAGCTCATGTGATACAAAGTCAGTTGCTCCCACAGTTGCCTCTTACCCTCTCTACTTTGAGGGCCATACATCTCGGAGAAGTTCTAGGAGAAGCCACCCTTTACATTCCTGAAGTGTAGGGAAATAGCTCCTCGGCTAATCTACATATCTTTCTCCACCTCCTCTACGTCAAACTGATTCTAGAGGATTATAATGCCCCCTCCCCTCCCCTCGGTCGGAGAGGCAACTCCCTTAGATAACCGCGTTCCTTTGATCTCCCTCATAATAGACTCCCCATCCCCCCACATTTGGATTCCTGCAAACACAGGATGCCGATCTTACAGCGCCTCACCAGCTTCTTCACTGTCCTCCTCTTCTCCCCCCACCAATGCCCCTCACATTCCAAGAGACGATCCTCGTCATGATAATGGGACATCCCTGTCTCCCTCCTCTCGAGACCCCTCTCTCTCCTCCCTCACTCTCCCCGACCCCCTTTTTCTAACCTTTTTTTCTCCTTTGCCTCCCTTGCCGTGTTCGCACCCCACCTCTTCTTAACTCTGATAAACACCGCCTTCAAGTCCTTGTCCAGCCCTGGGAAGGAGATATCCACCCTCTCTCCTATAGCCTTTACATGCTCTTGCGTCAATCTCTCCACCACTACTATGAGCTCCCTCATCTCCTCCTTTACCCAGAGTGCCCCTCTCCATAGTCAGTTCTCCTTCTTGTTGCGTGCCTATTCCCGGTGTCTCCGGGATAGCTTCCTCTCTTGCTGAGGCCATCTTCCCCCCCCTCCTCCTAGATTGCAGAGCTGACAAGGTCGATGCCCATCCCTTGCTCGGGAGGACCAATAGCCTCCACCTCTTCCGAGCCAGGCTTCTCTTGTTGCCGTGGACGCCAAATAGGACCAGTGCCGCTTGACATGGTCCACATTCCACTGTCTGGCTCCAGGTGTCCCTGCATCTGGCATTGGAGCCCGACAGGGCCAACAGGGCCATCCTATTTCCTCTGTTGGCTAGCATCCTCCTTCGACAGGGAGGATTCAATCCGGCAGAGCTGTCTCGGTGTCCCCTTGCCTCCATCATAGGTGAACTGCTACATAGTCACCACTGGCCCTGCGGGAGCCTTCAGGCAATTCCGTTCCTCCACTCGTGCAGCTGAGAGCTTCTGTTGAAGGCCGCAAAGCTTCTGCATTTGGAGCTCCACTGGTGAGGTGCGGCCATCTGCAGATGTCGGAGGGAGATCACTGCTGATAGTCCCTATCGGCAGGGAACAATGATCATCACCGTCGGCCACAACTACGTCCTCTTCGCCTTGTCATGGTCGGAGGCTTCCTACTATCGTAGGACCTAGAGCCACCGAGGGAAGGACCGTCGGGTCGAAAGGACAAATGGTACCATGTTCATTGCGAATCCGATATGCTTCCAATGGGCCGACCGATCCGTGACTCCCGAATTCAGGTATGTCACAGGTTGTCGGATCCATGCTTCCGGGTCCATGGGTTGCCGGTTGGCGGAGTGTTCCATGCGTTGTATGGTCCCAACACAGAATCAGCTCCAAACCGGCTTGGGATCCACAAGGATCTGGTGGGCCATTTGAATTTGAAACGTGGCCATACCGTCTTCTTCCCTTTGTCTCCCGGAACGGCAGCCCCTACAGCTTCGGCAAGACTTTAATCTTCACCGGGAGAGATTCCCTGGCCACGTCGACCGTGAGAACTGCCGGAATAGTCCTCACGCTGCATACCCAGGTCACCAGCTCCACCGCTAGGAGCCGCCCACCTTCGATGAATGCCATCAACCCTTGGTCCACCCTTCCGACACCTTGGAGGCGGTTTGAGATACCAAACTCGTCACACAGGATGAGAGGGACTCCTAAGAGTCTCAGCTGGAACCTACACCCTCTTATGTCTGGGAAAGTGCCCATCCGAAGGGTCCATGCCTCCACCCTAGTCAACCGAAGCAGGGTCCCCTCCGCCAGCACGTACCCCTCCCTGAGTGCCGCCTCCATCTCCTCCTCACTCCGACCCACGGCTTGGAAGCTCTTGACACCCACCTGCGTTACTTCCCAACAGGCCTTCACCCCTTATCCCCTGTTCAGGAGGGACTTAATCCTGTCAACCGAGACCCCGCCGTCCAACGGATCTATGCGCACACACCTAGCAAGCCACCATATTCTCCCCTGTACCAAGGGCTCTAGAAGGAGGTCCACCTCCAAGCACCCTCGGCCTGTCTTCCCAGACACAGTAGTGATCGGCCTCCCTCGGACTACGTCTGCAAACGAATGCTGAGATTGAAGCCGCCCTCCGCTGTTCACTCCATTCCCCGGGTTCGGGCGACTCTCCCCTGGCGGAGATCTGCAATGGCGCTGCAGGTGGCACTTGCGCCCACATCGGAAGCACGGCAGCCTTCCAGAGGGCTCCTTCGAACCCCGGATCCCCCGGGGCAAACCGTGGGAGCCTCTCCTCATGCATGGCCTTTTCCTTAGAGCTTCTCTCTCTAGAAATGGCTAGAGAGAGAAATGGTGAGAACTATATTATGTGAATGAATGATTTTGTTATTAATTCTTTTGGCAAATAATCGTAAAAGTATCAATAAAAGCCATACAGGGTGCCTAATTGCTTTTTCTCGAAAGGGGCATGCCTAATTGTGTCATCAAATGGATAAATCTGTCATGAATAAACTTTTATTTTGGTTTCAATGGAGATTAATATGTTGTTTGTGGTAGAAATCATCACCGCCTGTGGATCTACGAGGCTAATTTTATGCTGTCATGGGTTTTTGACTTTTGGCTAGATATTTATATTGTGGTGTTCTTCACAATTCTCCTTTGATTATATCTTTATGCTCAATAGTATTGGCCCCTTAGTTATCATTCTCTCTTAGTATGCCAGTTAACTTGTTCCTAATTCCACTAGAGGATATCTTATAAAACTTTGCATATCATTATCTTATTCATAACGTCCCTATTATTTTATGTTATTACTTGTGTCATGAAAATCTTAAGTTTCTTATTTTCTCTGCTATAGGGATTGAGGCAAGAGGTTTCATATTTGGCCCATCAATTGCTTTAGCCCTTGGTGCGAAGTTTGTGCCATTGCGGAAACCTGGGAAGCTACCTGGTAAATAGTTGTTCATGTTTATCAGTTGCTTTTCACATTTTAGTTTGGCTACCCCTGTTTGATATTGCTCTACGACTTGTTCCATGTTGTGGTTTAACTTAAAATGGATTGGGTATACATACCAAAGCAAAAGTTCTAAACTCTTTGGTCATGACAGGAAAGGGTCTTATGCAATAATTTAAATTTAACTTGTAATAGCCTTTATTCTGTATCACTTTTGTCTTCTTGGAACCAATACATTTACCTTTTCATCAATTCACTGGTTACCTTTCCTGTCTGTAGCGAGTATAAACAGTATCAGTCATGGAACGTTTCATGGTGTGGCTTTTCCCTTTTATTAATTAAAGAGAGGTGATATCCGGAACGTATTGTTAGAATACTGCAGGAATAAATAGAGTATGCGACTCATTAGAGCAATAACAGGAAGGTGGTATAGAACAAAGAATCTGAGCATAAATAGATCAGATATCTTTGCGATGCCATATGTTTGAGGGAAAGATGTTACCACACTTTCTTTGATTTTTTACAGTTATCTTCTAATTTGAGAGATGTTATGTTATTCTTTAACGCCAGCAATAAAACAAGCATGATATGCCAAATAGGGAATCGTAGCAGATATTGGCTAGATATTTTGACAAAGTTGTATGTTGGAGGGAAGATGTAAATACTCTTGTTTCAATTATTTCTGACCGGTACATGTGAAGTAGCTTAAACAATGGAAGCAAGGAGCTTTATGCAAGTAAGAGGCTCAGTATAACAAGTTTCAGTGACCATAAATTTTGTATCTTGATAGCCATATATTAGGATGGAACAAGTTTTCTTCAACTGTTTCGAACATCTGTAAAATGGGTTGACTGAATGTGGTTTTCTGTGTAAATCTGTTTCCTGATGGCTTTGCGAACCATTTTCCCCATGCAGCAATTTTTTTTCCTGATTTGCCTACCATCAATGTAATGAGCAACAAATTGAGGATAGCAAGTATTCGTTAGTGTATTCCTTATAGTGATACTCATTATCATGGTCTACATGGCTGAAATAAGGTTTTAGGAATGTTAAATGCCCAAACTCTAACCCAAAACCTAGTCATTGAGTTGAGGGAATCCTCTACATATATAGAGATGAGACTCCCAGGGATATCCGATGTGGGACTAAATCGCAACACTCCCCCTCACTTCGAACCAACTAGTTTGGGGCACATCACGTGTAGGGTCAAGTGTCCACATATGGATCCAATGGGTAAACCCGCTTTGATACCATGTTAAAGATCCGAACTCTAACCCAAAACCTAGGCATTGAGTTGAGGGATTCTCTACATATATATAGGTGAGACTCCCATGGATATATGATATAGGACTAAACTACAACAAGGAATATAGAAGGAAATAAAGTTATATATGCAATGAGATAATTTTGCAACCTGCTGAATGAGTGTACTAGTGTCCTAGGTTAGTAATGACATTGAAATATTCTAATATGGTTTAATTGGCCTGCACCTTATGACATCGTTGATACTCTCTGTTTCAATTTTCTGTTACTTGTCTTCTCTTTCAGACTTATTGAGTTGGGCAGCTTTTTCCAATGCTTGTTTGCAGAAGAGGACTGCATTTTAGAATATACTTCCTGGATATGCTTTTGGAGAAATTTAGTGAAATGATTATACTCCACGACTGCAGCTTGTGATGCTATGCACTGGCTGACCTTCGCCTTATTATATTCTTGGCTGTTACCTTTTGTCATGAATTCCTTAGTGCTTAAGAAGGATATCTATCTTCTCTAGTCCCCCCACCAGTGGCAGAGTGGACACCCTTCCCCTTTGCAAGGGGGATGTCCCGGGTTCATTACCCGGTTCCACCTCCCCGTTAAAAAAAAAAAAACTTACCTACCCCCCCCCAAAAAACAAAAAAAAAGTCTATCTTCTCTATTTTTGCTAAGTATGCTTTTATATGTCTAACTTCTATTTTGATGTTAATGGAGTTTTAGAAGTTAACTCGGTTCATTGAAATGTACAACCATTAATTTTGAGTTTTCTTGCATTAGCATCCACTCATATTGATGTGTGCATTTATTCATTTGTGTAGGTGAAGTCATATCTGAGGCATATGTGCTTGAATATGGCACTGATTGTTTGGAAATGCATGTTGGGGCTGTTCAACCAGGGGAACGCATCTTAGTCATTGATGATTTAGTAGCTACCGGTGGAACACTTTGTGCAGCAATCAGACTTCTAGGTATTGTATTCTTTTTTTTCCGGAAAGTTCTAGGTATTGTATTGGGGTTGTTGTTCTTTTAGAGTTAGCACTGTTGCTCATCTCTCTGTTTGTGTGTGTGTCATTGGTCAACGTTATACCTTGGTTATGTGTGCAGAAAACCCTTTTATGTTTATGTTTCTTTCTTTCTTTCATGGTTGCTGCTTGTTCTAACTGCTGTTAACCATGCATCTGCGAACTTTATCAGTCACTCATATACATTGACATGAGTGGGATGTGACATGGATAGAGATTATGTAGTTCACCCCAAATAATTGGATTAAGGCTATGATGATGATGATGATTGTGCATTGACATAGACATTGACTGTTAAATATAAATATTTTGCTCTGATATGGACATTGAAGCAAGATACCGCTCTGCCTTTGCAACTTCCCACATTTTGTTGTTCTAACATTGTTGGGTGAACAGGATGGTAGTCTAACCCTCTACTCTTTCTGCTACAATGTTGTGGTAGTATTGTAGTAACAAAGTGATAGTCCGTCTCTGTTACCCATTTCTTTACTAAGCCTTTACAATTTCCCGATTCTTTCGAGGTTACCTCAATTACACATGAATAAGGATAAAAATCTGTCTCATCTTAGATAACCTGAGGTCAGCCATTCGGGCATTTGGATGTATCTTCATCATAGTTTCTTAGGGTTAAAAAGTTGGTATATTCACCCCATGATGGCCATAGTACTGATCCTAATAGCATGTGGAGGCCAAGCAGGTCAGTGCTGTATTTTGGATCTTTTCAGACTACTGCTTCAAAACATTTAAAGGGCTTCAGATTGTAAGATGACAGATTCTGAACAAGGTGCTGCAGGTAGCCGACACATCTAGTTGGCTCTTCCCCCTCCCTTAAGGTGGGAAAGCTTTAGGTTAATACTCATTCTGTGTTAAACATTGAATACTGTTGGATAACATTAACGTCCAAAAGAGTTTCATTCCTCAAGCACCGCTTTGTTTTGAGATTAAAGATAGCCCGATTAAATTTAAGTGGAGTTACTTTATCCACTTTTATACTTTTTTGCTTTGGCATGGCACTGGATTAAATTATCCCACCTGTGGAGGTGGGATAGGTTAATCCGACTTAAGTCAGAGTACGTTACTTTTAAGTAGGTTTTCTAAATCTGCTCCCGTCAAAGCAAAATGACGTAAGTTTGGACTAAAATAGGGATAATCTTGGGATAAGTCCCAAACAAAGCGGAGCCAAAGAAACAGTTTGAAACTTTTATTTCATTCTCTGCTACTCCTGTTACATAATGAGCAACTATAGACAAAGCTTGTTAGTCTGTTTGTGCAATGAGTGGAATGTATAATCTTCCTGAATTACTTTTGCTGTTACTTCATAGGATGTTGCCTGCATGATCACCTCAAGTGTCAGTGAATAATCTAGGCAATATGATTTTAATGGTTACTGTTTCTAATATCTCTGTTTTTGATGCTTTTACTTCATAGAATGTTGTGTGCATGCCCTGTTTCATTTGACAGGTGCACAACATATTAAGGTGGTGAATGGTTGTCATGGGAAAACTTGTAAAATGTGTTTCAGCATTGACTTTCACATTGCATCGTGTTCTCTCCACATGTATTCTACAACTTTGTAATATCTTGCTATCTTTCACAGTGTGGGGAAAGTTTTATATTCATCTGTTACCATTTCTGCATTTTTTATTTTCTTTTTTATGACTTTTCTGATGCAATGATCACTTGATTCTGAAGAGCGTGCTGGAGCTGAAGTCGTTGAATGTGCATGTGTAATTGGGCTGCCCAAGTTTAAGGTATGGTTTGTTAATTGGCATTTCGAAAGGTCGCCCTGTCGTATATCTTGTCTTAGCTTTCATGCCCACCAATTCTTCTTTTATCCTGTGTTTCACCCTGCAAGTTCATATGTGGTTAAACTGTGAGATTACTGCTGATTTGTGGAATGCTAACTTCGTCTATCTCTGTCTATAGAATGCCTTAGTTTGGTGGCTCAAAAGTAGTGGGAAATCCTACCTTACTTCAGAAAAGCTTCATTCTACTAGTAGTCAATTGAGCTTCCATTAGTAAAAGAAATATTCCCGAATTTATGATGTTTCAAATCTGCAATGTAAAGCAAGCATTTTTTTCTTATAAAAAGATGGGGCAATATGCTGCATGTATGAATGTGTGATATAATAATCCATGGTGAGCATAGCGTCTCACATAATGCATATGAACATGAGTGCAGTAATGCAAAAGATAAACAAGAGTTTTTCCCTTTTTT
Organism: Amorphophallus konjac; assembly: GCA_022559845.1. Classification (NCBI taxonomy): domain Eukaryota; kingdom Viridiplantae; phylum Streptophyta; class Magnoliopsida; order Alismatales; family Araceae; genus Amorphophallus; species Amorphophallus konjac. The sequence continues at coordinate 23,057,448 of CM040121.1, forward strand.
AATGATGAAAGAAGAATGAAAATACCAGCCAAAGTATATTCCATCTTGAAACAATTTGTGTAAGGTTACTTTTAAGTTAAATAATGAAAATATTATGCAAAGTAATAATGTTTTCTTGAAACAATGAGTTTATGACCACTTTTAAGTGTTGGTGTAAAATCCTGAACTGGAGTATTTATGCATGCACCTGTATGCGGGCTTGCACATGCATGTCCGATGAATCATTTCCATCTATTAGAATTGTTCTGGAAAGTATAGGTTATAAAATCTTTTCTTCCCCATATACTGTGATGGTTACTTGACAATTTTGCCAACAATGGATTAATCAAAATTGGTTATCTAAACTCTCTTTTTCCAATATAACACAGTTGATATGGACCCTGCTAAGTAATATGTTGATCTAAGAAGCTAGATCATTGTTGGCATCATTGATTAAGGCCATATTAAACTTCTAAGGATCCCAAAAGTGCTTTATGGGCATCATTGATCTTTCCTCCCTGCCACAACAAGAACTGTCATGAACTAGCTTCTTCTGTACCGTCATCGTCATCTTTTGCATGTATTAGTCTTATGTTCTACTATATTTTTTATGGCCAATGTACTCCAGCCAACAGATAATTGAAGTTGTTTACTGTGCTATTGCTATTTGGGCCGGCAGCAGTGCTGCAATTTTCACTGATAAGTTAGGTTATACATTTCTTTTCCAAACTGATATGTTGATATTATCTGTCACATGTTTCAGTGTTTTTTTTTTTGGGATAACGAAGGACCTGGCGGAGTGGCAGGGCGAGGCGGAGCTGGACGACCTGGGTTGGAATACCAGAGGATGCCCGCTCCGATAGATCGACGCACATTTGTTGGCTATTTAAATAGCATGTGCGTTATCAATTCCGTGGATTGGGTTTATCAAACGATTATGGTTCGGGTATTGGACAATTCCCCACTGACTGCAGTCAATGTTTATGTACATTGGTACAAAGCCCAAATATCTTTGATTAACTGTCAAAGAAAAATCGTTGACCAATACAATATTGGTCGTGATGCCGAAAGCAAACTCACGGATTCCGCATGATATCTCTCAAAAGGGGGAGGCACTACACAACTTTTCAGAACATTAGGGTTATTTTGAGGTCTTGTAGGTTTGTTTGGGATTTTCGAGCAAGCCATTTAAATAGCAAGCTAGGGCATTCTTGCAATGTGCGGACTAGGTGGGCATGTTCAAGCAATTTTGGGAACATCGATGCACATTTGTGGGTTATTTAAATAGTGTGTTTGTTTTCAATTCCGTGGATTGGGTTTATCAGACGATTAGGATTCGGGTATCGGACAATTCCCCACGGATCGCAGTCGATGTTTATGTGCATCGGTACAAAGCCCGGATATCCTTGATTAACTGCCAAAGAAAAATCGTTGACCAATACAATATTGGTCGTGATGCTGAAAGCACACTCACGGATGCCGCATGATATCTCTCAAAAGGGGGAGGTATTATGCAACTTTTCAGAACTTTAGTGTTATTTTGAGGTCTTGTAGGTTTGTTTGAGATTTTTGAGCAAGCCAGGTTATTTTGCGATCTCTAGGCTTGGCGGGGGTACATATGTAATTTCTGGATGGACCAAGATGTTTTTGTAACACTCGGACTAAGCAGGGGTGTGTATGTAATTTTGAGATAAGTCAGGGCATTCTTGCAATGTCCGGACTAGGTAGGCATGTTCGAGCAATTTTGGGAAGTTTATGATTTATTTGCAATTGGACCTATTATCAAGATTTAATTGCAGCTTAGTGATGATTGGGGGTTGAGTCAGGGTCTAGTACTGACTAGGGTTTTACGGCAACTTGGCGCTGTCTGGGGTTTGATTTTTTTTTTTTAAACACTTAACCTGCCTACCAAACTTGGGTAAGTTGGAAGGTTTATCCCATAGTTACCAACATAGGAAACGAAAGCGGGAAACGAAATGTGAAACGAAAGCGAGAAACGAGGCTCTAAAATTTAGTGAGAAACGAGAAACGATATAAGTATGAGAAACAAGGGGGATTTTAATCATTTTAGGAAGGTTAGCTCTTCAAGTGTATCTCATGTGATTTTAAAATGATTAAAATGCCCCCAAGTTACTAACATACCTTCCTAAAATGATTAAAATACCCATAAAATACATATGGGAAACAAGGGGACATGAAATATATAGGGGAAACAAGGGGACGTTTCTCATGCGTGTCCCAAACGCATCGAATTCGTTTCCTGCAACTATGGTTTATCCTCGGTCGACATCATAGAGTCAATTCCAAACTTTGTCCTTGTTTAATTGAGCTAAAGGACATGCCTGTAATGAAATAAATGTTTGACATTTATACAATTGCTGAAAACCCAGGGTGTTTTTTTGCAACCCCGAGATGTTTCTATAAATCCTTCAAGAAAATACAAGGCATTGCTATGTCATGCAATTACAAGACCTTTTCTGTAAATTTTGAACTTTACAAGACCTTTATGTAAATATGCTTGACTTGTACACTGTTCCCATAAATGTCCAAGACTTTTACACAGTTACAGAACTTCTCGGGACTATTGTAAAAGTTGGGGTGCTTTTGTGATTTCTGATTATTTCAGAGAATCATATTATTTTTCCCCAAAACATTTACAAGGAGATTACATTTAACCAAAAGCACAAGGACACGTGTGCAAACTCGAAGAGGGGTAACTATGTAACATACCCTCGCTGCGAGCATTTAAAGCACAAACACAAAGCTCAAGTCTTCAAAAGCACTAGCACAAGTCTTCAAAGCTCCAAGCTTGCTCCGTCCGTGTGTGTTTTTCCTAGTTTTTCTCCTTGGGTCCCACTGGGGGTATTTATAGAACCCGGGGGCAGTTATAGGGTTGATCCGGTCCAAAGGGGCCCAATGAGGGTTTTAACCGGTCCAAACCCCCGAATTGAGGGAGTTTAACTGGGCTAAACATCCCAATTGGGGGTTTAACCGGATTAAATCCCCCACTTGGGGGTTTATCCGGTCCAAACCCCCAAGTTGGGAGTTTAACCGGTCCAAATCCTCCACTGGGGGAGGGGGGGGGGGTTATCCGGTCCAAACCCCCAAGTTGGGGGTTTATCCTGTCCAAACCCCCCATTTGAGGGAAGGGAGGGGTTGGCCCCCTATAAACCCCCTTTTTCTATGCATTCCTTGGGTTTTTTTGTGCTTGGTCCACGTGAGAGAAGGGAAAGTGACATTTTCCTCGTACTTTGTGCCTTCATTTAATAGCTTCTTGCGCCGCTTGCTGCATAAGGTGATCCCGGTCTTCCGGAATTATTTCCTAATCGAGCTCCGACGCCTTGTAAGTGGCATGAGAATTTCCTTTCGACCTTTGCTTGCTGCGGCGCCTTTTTGTCCTATGCCGTCCACTTGGCAAGAGTTCCCGGGCATCATTTTTTTAAACCCGTAGTCAGGATGGCCTATACTTGGCATCATTTTGTGACTGCCATCCGACATATTTTATCTTCATATACCTCGGTTGATCCGAGAAAAATAATGGGTTCAACAAATGTTTTTGCATGATGGCTCTAGAGCTTTATCTGTTCTTCCTGTGATTTCTACTCCATTTTTTTAGGATGGGAGGGTACCCCCCCCCAAGAAAACGCATTAATTTGTATGGTCAAAATCATGTTTCTTTTGCAGTACAGGTCCAACAATCTGTCTTACCTCCCATATTCTTTTTATTTAATACAATTGTGGTACTATCCACTTTCAAAAAAAACAATCTGTCCTAGGACAGACGGGAATTAGCTGATTTGAGGATGAATCTGAATTGAGATTGTCCACTGGTAGCTGACATGTATTCGTGGCAAGAGTTGGATTCAGATGTTGGGTGATCATTTGAAATAGGATTACTAGGGCTCCTCAAAATGCAGTTCCTAGTTTTTGTTGGATTTGTAGTCAAAAATTATCTTCAGCAGCTGATTTTTAAATCCATTCGTAACTCTGATTTTGTGCTCCAAGTCTGATATTGTCCACGAAGATAATCCTTGTCCTCTTTCTCTGTGTCCATTACTGTCTGTCAGCCTCTTTGGGATCAATTTCACTTTGGCATATTATCCTCTTTAAATTGAAGCTACCATTACTGACAAATGTGAAGTGAAAAAGGGGCATCAACGACAGACAGTTTTGGATAACCAAAGATGTTTTTTTTTTGCTGAAGACAATGTATAATCATTATTCCTGGACCATGTTTTAAAAGGAAACAATCATTGCGGGAGAGTGGAGCAGTTTTTCTTATTGCATCTACAATTATATTTATAAATTGCATCTACAATTATATTGAAGCAATGGCCATTATTTTTATGTTTCACTAGATTGATTGCTTTATGTTTCCTTGACTTACCCTTTGTTGTATCTGGTTTCTACTTAGAGAAGCTTCTAGAAATATTATATTTTCAATGTGCTGGAATGTCAAGTATGAGCTGTTACCCTACTGAATGTTCCTTTTTTGTTGATCATATTTACAGGGTCGCTGCAAGTTGAATGGAAAGCCCGTGTATATTCTTGTGGAGTGCCGCCAATAGAAGTATGTAACCAAGAATAATGATCATTTGGATGTTTCTTTAAACATTTAGAGTAGCAAGTAAACTGTCTAAAAATGGCTTCACTTTTTCATGGTGGGAGTATGCAAAATGACACAAAAGCTGATATCTCATGCAACCATGTGATCTGCACATTTGATGGATGATCAGACATCAAATTGAACTAGGGATGTGATCTGATGCTTTAGATTTTTACGAGGTTGTTCCTGACATGAGCATTTTATTAAATTAATTGCTTAGCATAACAGGTCTAACATCTTAATGCTCAAATTGATGGGTCCAAACTGGTTTAAAAGGAGCCTTTGTTTCTGGATGGTAATATATGTAGGCTAGTCTACCACTGCATTTGCATGTAGGTGGATGGAACTGGTGATACAGAAAAGATTAAAAGCAAGATGTTTACCTACTGACCACATAAAACTGGGATGTTCTGTTTCTTTGTTTCCTTACCGTGGACTGTATACATTTGTTTCCTTCCTTGAAACTTAAAGCTGATGCTTTATTTGTTTCACATTTATAATTCACCTATGTAAATGAAGATAAAGTCCGACAAACAAAAAACTGAGCAGCAAAAGAATCCTTTGGAATGGAATCCTTAATATCAGAAACTCAATATTGGAATAGGCCAGATCACCATAATAGAACCTGCCAAAATTACCTAAAATCCAAAAAATGTCTTGTTGAATCTAGTTTCTATAAACATGGCCATTTCTAACCCATTGTGGTATATGCATTTGATCTACCATACTTTTCTCACATCTGCTCGAGTGCATTTGAGAAACTGAGATGATTGGCTTCCTCTTTTGAGGATACCATTTGTGGCAATGGTAAAACGTACTGGGTTAAGCCAGTTTTACATGGTACTAGCATGGTTCGCCGTTATGGATGGGATAGGAACAAGTTGAAGGTAAATGCTTTTGTGTGACTCCCAAAGAGGGAATAAATGAATTATGTGGTTTTTTTTCTACCAATTCTTATAGTTTTTGCCTAGCCTCTCTTCTTCTGTCTTCTGCATTGGATGCATATTGTCTTACTATTATCTACTATTATGGTGGAAAAGCTTGGAATCTGCCTCCTACTTGTGGATGAATGTCAACTTCTATTTTTCAGTTAGCAGTATCCAGGTTTCTAATTGTTTATCTTGTCAGGATCAGCCGAACCCTTCCCCACCTGATCAAGGGGGAATCTGCTGATCCAGCGAAGGAAAGGGGAGAGAGAAACTCACTAGATTATGTCTTCTTCTTTAGTTTTACATTATATGTAGAGACAACAGGCACAGTTTCTTGAAGAGAGAGATTTCTTGAGGCAAAAATTAGTCTACGGTCAACCCACGGGATTGAATGACGTCGGTTGTGGGTATTGGTCGTTCCCTAAGACTACCCAAATGCTGGATGTGAATTGCTCGTTGCTGTGGTACTTGTGGATTTATTTCCAGTCATGCAACCCCGTTTCTGTCTGAGTTGTTTTCATACATTCCTTGAGCATGACATTTATAAAGTAGTACACACTGACGGCCTTACTAATTATTTTTCATTTGTTGTGATAGCATGCTGTAATGATATGATTATTCAACTTTCACTGCAATTTTCCTTTCAGATTTTTTGTCTTCCAGAAGCAGATATGGAAAGGTTTGAAGGCTACAAGGGCAAGGATGGCTTCGAAGGCGTGTTCGTTCAGGCATCTGATCTGTTTCTCCATTTTCTTTCCTATGAGCTCAAGGGATCAGCGGGTTGGTGGGAGGTTTTCTTTACATTATTCCGGATCAGCCATTTAATTTGGATGCCCCGAGTCATTAGATGAACCCCAGAATATTTGTTGTTAACAGTTTTATCCATTCAAACTTTTCCCATGGAGATAATTCCTGTATTTCTTGCTCTTTAACTGTACTAGGTCCTTAGAAAAAAAATGAAGTTATTTGGCGGAATATTAAGTATACCCTTTTCTATGTTCCCCAACGATCATATGCATGCAATCTACTTTCAAACTTAGATGGGGCCATTCATTGACAGTTTCATCTGAAGGGGCATACATGATATTATAATTTTAAGAATGCCGACCAAAAAAATTAAGAAGTATTCTTTTATAAGTAAAAATTATCAAGATTATTAATCATAGATAAGTTAAAAAAAATTAGGGGTGAGCACACGTTCAGTTTGATTATGTGGTTTGAATAGGATTTTTTTTTTCATATCAAATCAAATGACATTAAGGGTTCAATCCGAATAAAATTAAATCGAATGATTTTAAAATAAAATTAAATTAATTTGATTTGATATAAATTATAATTCTTAAAAAAGCGAAGAATGTGACTAATTATTAACATTATTAGAAAAGTATGCACTGTTAGGGGAAAGACATCTATACAATGCACAAGAATGGGATATTATAAAGATATATCAGATTGAAATAGATGTCTTTGATTTGGATTTCAAAAAATAGAAATTGGACCAATTTATTTTTATTAACTTAATTTAATATTAATTATAATTATAATTTCAATATGAATCAAACCGTAGCAATCTAATGATCCGATTTAAATTATGAGTTAAATCCGAATAATACTCACCTCTAAAAAAACTGTCACCTGTTTGTACCATTTTCCATTACCGCCTCTTTCAAAAAATGATCCATCGTAGGAAGATCGCGGTGATACGATACAGAAAAAAGTTAGGGGGCAAAAGTTGGGTATAACTGGAATGGAATTTTCCTCGTTGGGAAGACTCGTAAATACTTAGGTTAAGTGATATTTTTTTGAAAAAAAAAATATTATTTTCATCCTTAGGTTGAATTTGAGAAAAATCGACCAAGCATCGTTCCTGTCCAGGAGACCGCATATTTATTATAGTATTAATATCAAACTTTAGTATATTAAAATTTATGCTGTAACTAGCATAGCTTTAACTTAAGAATAGGTTCATCACACCGTAAACAATTCTCTGTTACGAAATGTTCCCATTGTAACTCTCAAGTCCTTAAAAAACCTGAAGGATAAGAGGAGGGAGGGGTGCAAAGAGATTAAGAAGAAGACCAATTTTTTTCTGCTGCCAAATGCTCTAAGATAAAATTGGCCAAGTGAGATACACTATTTATATATAAACCTTTTAAAGAACTTTCAACTTTTAATGTTAAACTTAATCTTAACAAATATTAAATTCTAAGTGCTTATAATTTTAAACTATATAGTTATTATTTAATTTCAAACTTATTGCTTCAATCAATATAGTCTATGTAATTTTTTGACATATTCATCACTAAATGTGCATCGTTCTAAACTTACTTTTAAATTGGAGCATGGTAACTTATTCATTATATTGATTTTTAATGCATATTGAACACATAGATATGTACAATTTATATTACTTTATTGTTCCCGTGTCCTATTTTTTTTTTTCAAATTACAGCGTCCCACACGCGTACGTCACACTTATGGGAAGTGGGAACCCCCTTCCAAACCCCAGTCCAAAGCTGCAGCAAACCATCCAGTCTTCTGTCTGGAGATCTTCTTCCTCTTGAGCTCATATTGTGTTCCATGTCCTTGGCGTTTTTTTTTCATCCCTGTCACTCTCACTTGGCAAGGAAGAAGGGGATGGAGATGGAGGAAGATGGCAGAAAGATAAGGATGGAGACGAGATTGAGTTTGTCCACTCTACCACACTCTATTTTATATTTTTCTAATATATTTTGATATTTACATTTCTTATTCTGATTGTGAAAATTAAATCCCAAGACACATGAATATATGACCGGATGAAGTAGAATACAGATATAATAGATGAGTACACCGCGAAGGCGGTGCAATAGATTTTTTTTTGTTTTTTTTGACGTGGGGCCCAAGCCCCCTAACATGTCAAGGACGGCATCGGACGGCCCAAAAAAAATAAAAAAATGGAGCGTGTGAATAGTAAAAAGTCACATGCTCTAGTTTTTTTTTTTAATTTTTGAACTGTTAGATTGAGGAGTGTCGTATATGACATATTAGGGGGCGTGGTTTCCACGTCAAAAAAAAATCAAAAAAAAATCCTGCCGCACTATCTTGCCGTATAGTTAGCAGGGTGATGCAACAATTATTACTCGATAATAGATAGAAAAACAGAAGGTATGAATCCATCGAAAGCTTATAGTGAACTCTTTATTTCTCCTCTATTCGCACCCTTTCCACCCATCACTCACACTCCTCTCTCTCTCTCTCTCTCTCTCTCTCTCTCTCTCTCTCTCTCTCTCTCCTGCTATATATTAAGAGTAGGCTGACTCACCGGCATGAATCGGCTCAATTTCATCCTAGTACAATACAAATCGGCTTGAATTAGATTGACTCGGATTTATTTGTTTAGTAGAGATTTTAATAACTTGGATGGACACAACTGACCTAGTCTAACTTTAGTATTTTTAGATATAGTAATGCTCTGTGCAACGTAAACGTTGCACTTAGTCTATGTCAATGTGCAACAGCTATTGGGATTGATCCACGTAGACGTGACATGGAGCAATCGCGCAGCAAAAATGAGTCCATGATAGCCCTCTCAAAGTCGCATTACATGAGAGCAATTCTCGCGCATAACTCACTTTTCACCTATCGAATATACCTTTGCGAATTGGCTACCTAAAGGCGTTATTTTCTTGCCACCGATTGTTTCATTTCTCTCCATTCTCCTCATTTAAATTGACAGGGTAGACTGAACGGAGTACAACATTTGAGGACAGACAACTGAGCAAATCGTCTGAGCCAAAAGAAGAAGAAACAATAGAGGACGGATAATTGAGCGATCTGACCCAAAAGAAAAAGAAACAGTAGCTGGTGCAACATTTTCTCATTCCGTAGACTCTGTTTTCTTATTTTCTCAGAAGTAAATGTGTAATGAAAGTGGTGAAAACGTATTCATTACAATACTAGTAAGAGTTGTATTAATGACAAACATTAGAGTGTGTTTTTTGTTATTTTGAAGATTAAATAGATGTGGAGTATTTATTGCTACACATTAACTATCTATAGAATGACAAGTGATGTCTTGGGACACGTAGTTTCATTTCCGCCAATAATATCATGTTCTTAGTATTATCTTTCATTCTTATACATAACATTTCATTCTTGCACAATATGTTTCGTGGCTATATATTTCCATAATGTACATAATATCGTACAAAATGTCATTGATACACAACATCATTTATTCTTGAATAATATACTTCATTCTTGTTCATTATATATTATTATTATATATTATATGTTATTCTTATACATTATACAACCATACAAAATATTTGATAAATACACTCTTATCATTTATTTGTGAATAATATATCATTTTTGTATATTATATTTCACTATTGTACAATATATTTCATTATTATATATTATATGTCAGAACTGTGTAAAATATTTCACTAATACACTGCATTGATAGTTTCTGAATAATATATTTCGTTCTTGTATATTATGTTTCACTATTGTATAATATATTTCATTCCTGTACATACTATTTCAAAACTGTGCGAAAGATTTCATCGATGCACATGATTATTTATCTCGAATAAAATATTTTATTCTTTTACATTATATTTTATTGTTGTATATTTATAACTGTGCAAAATATTTCATTGATACACTTCATTGATAATTTATGAATAATATATTTTATTCTTGGATGTGCATGATATTTCACTCTTCTATATTATATTTCATTATTCTACATTTCATTTTGGAGATGTAAAAAATATTTTATTATTATAGATACGATGGAGATTGTTGTGATCAATGAATGCAAAGTTTTAAATACACGCACGAAAAATGTCGAGAATCCTACACCTTTGATATCACAAAAAGTAGGAATGGCATTTGATATAGGGAAAAATATCTATAATTTTTATAATACATATACAAAATCAGTTAGATTTAGCATCACAACATTGTCCAGTCAAAAGAAGAATAAAGTATAGAGTTTCAAACATTTAGGCTGTTAGAAGTTTGGATCGCTAAGGAGAAAGACACAACTTAATGCCCTAGAGACTCTTCAAAAGTGGGTTATCTTATATTAATAAAGGCTAAATTACAAGAGACTATAGGGAAATAGACAGTAGATTATGGGTCATTGGGCATAACCATGACTTTAATTCACTGGCTGTGATATATCTTAGGTCACATAGGAAGATATGTATGCCCGAAAAGATAGAAATTAAGAATATGCGTGCTGTAAGAATCCTAACATCTCAGATAGTATCTGTATTTACTAGAAGAAAAGTTAGAATTCAACAACTTGACTTTACAAAGAAGGATTGTAGAAATTTATTAACCAAAGAGCGTCATGTGCAACTAAAAGAAGGAGGTGCATGAAGATTGCATAACCATTTTGTCAAGTAGCTAGTAAGTAATCTATCATTCTTCTATATGATGGATTTGAATGATAATAGACAACTGAGACATATTTTTTGAGTGGATGCAATGTTAAGACTAGCATATTCATATTTTGGAGATGTCATGTCGTTTGATATTATATACTTGACAAACACGTATGAGATGTCATTGCTCCATTTATTAAAGTTAATCATCATGATTAATCAACCCTACTTAGATGTGCATTACTTTTCAATGAGAATACAAAATCATTTGTGTCAATATTCAATTGTTGGTTAAAGATAAATAGTGAAAAACATTCAAATGTGATTATTATTGGTCGTGATAAAACTATCGAAGCAACAACGAGGGAGGTCCTTTCTAATACTAAGCATCAGTTTTGTCTGTGACATATATTGAAAAAAATACTAGAGAAGTTTGAACACATGTGTAGCAAACAAATATTTTATGGAGGACTTCGATAGCTACATATATGATTCAATTTTTATGCACGAGTTTGAAGAGAAGTGAGAACAGTTGCTATGTAAGTATGAAGGCATAGGGAGAATGATTGGTTGAATCAATTATATGAATACTGTGTCAAATGGGTACCATTATTTTTAAAGGACACGTTCTTTGTAGGTAAAATATGTGTCCAATCTCTCCTCTTCTTTGAAATATCTATTCTCATATGTATTACACATGACTGAAACTTACTTTGCAGTGTAATGATACACTTTGCACTGCTATGTTATACTTTGAACTACAATAAAACTTATGGCACTGGAATAACAGCCTTTGCATGGTGATACGGGACAGACACGGGGACCGACTCTAAGTGATATGTACCTCAGACTCTAAATGCACACACGACCATCAACATACGATGGGAGAGACATTAGGCCCGACACTAAGAGCTCATATGGGCTATACGCCGCTAACAGAAACGCAAGCTCACTCGTCGTCCCAAGCGAGGGAAACGCGGATCGTGCGCGGTTGAGAAACCGACAAAGTTAAGGGTAGTCCGACTCACTTCCGTGCTCGGATCGAGCCACGGGACGGGTCACTCTCTCGCTCACAGCGGTGATATGGACTCACGGGCTAGAATCCTACGCTCTCACAGCGGCATATGACCATATACTAGCTAAGCAAAGTAATGTCGAGAAGTTACGATCGTACCTCCACGCACCCGGCGTGGGGAAGACAACCCCGACCAAAACTGGACTCCCGGTTAACAAAGTTTTACTGTGGTATAACAATATGACCCACTCCACGCAGGGAGGTAAAAGGTCACATATGGGGCCCGGGAGTCACGCGAATTGGGTTGACGGGCAGCATCTTGATGTCGCTCCGTCGGTGCCGAAACCCGCGTTTAGTGCTGTCCGGACGGCGCGATCTACGGGTTCGTGGGGCCCACGGACCGCTCTGTCCTCCGGGTCTGATGGGGTGGGTCCCGCTGTGATGGAGACCCCTGGTTGCGCGCCTCCCTGGAAGGCGGTCGAGCGGGAACGCCGATCGGAGGCTGATCGGCTCCGATCTCCAAGCTTGGGAGTTGTTGCCCACGGACGGGTTGCTTTTGTTTTCAAGCGCGCGATCCGGTGAGATCGATTTCTGCGACCACTCCCAACGTCGGATCGACGTACAAGAGGTATCGTTGGAAAGCTCTCTCGAAGTCCTTCGACCTCGTGGGACTCAAAAAAATTCACCGGCGCTGTGCTTCTGTTGGGCGATTTTAGAGCCGGCCTGCTCTCAGTTTCAGATCTGACTGGGCAGAAACTGAATTCCCTGAGAGTTGGCATTGACCGCGGGGTAGCCTTCCGATTCAGATCTCGAGCCCTTCATGAAAATTTTAGAGGGGAGGGAGAGGAAGACGAAAATAATTCTTATGACTGATTTGGTGGAGGTTTGGGTAGGGAAAAGTATTTTATACTGGAAGGTGGTCGGATCTGGGCAGGGGCAGACAGAACTGAAATGGATCTGAAAGTGATTTTTAGAAAATAGGTGTGGGCCTTTTGAAATTCCACGAAAATTCGTGGGTGGAGGGGATGGTGGACAGAACATCCAGTAAAATTGGGGGCTCTAGGAAAAATCAAAAAGTGGGTCGAAGTTGGGAAGGTCAGGGTTGCTGTCACAGTAGATAGAAACCTGACAGATCTGGAAGGAAAAGTTAGACGAAAATGGAAAAACAGAAATCGGAATCTACAGGTCAAACCAAATTTTTTGAAACGTGGGTTGGATCCCTAGAACTCACCCTGAAAGTTTGAGCTCAAGAAGATCTCAGATCCGAGAGTTAAAATTCGTGGATGGGGCTGCTGTTGGATGAAGGCAGCACTTCGATACGGTGGCGGTGGCGGTGCGACGGTCGCTCGATGGCGGCGGCGGCGATAGATCTGAGCTTCCCACTCAGAAGAGACTTGAAGGAGAGGCTTCACACCTCTGGAAGCAACCTTCACAGCTGCATGAAGGGGGGGGGGGGAGAGGAGGAGGGCGCACCAAGCTATGGAGCTCCAACAAATTTCTGAATTTTTATGGCATTAATTCCAATCAAATGAAAATACAAGTAATATATATGAAATATAAAAAGACTTCAACTAACCCTAGATCTAGGTTGGGGAGGGGTAAAAGAGAGAGTTCAATTTTATTTCTCCCATGTGATTTGGAATCAAATAAAATAACAATTCAAATCATATTAAACTATAATAAGTTAGGGGCGCCCCCTTGACTTTAAGGCATCCAATTTTGAAATTTTACTCCCTTTGTCCCCCCCTTGGTCCAACCCTTCTAGAAGCCCACCATGGAGGGTTGACTGACCCCACATAGGTCCAAGAGATGAGGTGGATCAATGGGAGAAGGGATGGGATCCCGCGGGACCCAGATGGTCCCATTTTACACATAAACCCCTCTAACAATCCGAATTACAATCCGAATAAAACACAAAATACACACGAACAAAGTCCCAATAAACTATAAATATCGAGACTCAGGGGGGAGTCTCCAAGCTGTCTCCGAGCCAGATGGAAGCCGCTGTAACTCGGGTGGTGCTCCGCGTACGGTACCGGTGGCTCGCCGACTCGTGCCGCTCGTGTGCTCTGGTGTCCGCACCACATGGACTGAAATATTATGCACTGTAATGAAAACCTTTGCTATGGACTGAAACTCTTTACACTGTGTTGGGAGAATGTTGTGCTCAAGTTGGGCATGTGTAGAACGTGAGTGTTTCTATTATTTTGATGATGTCCAACTATGACTCAACTAATGACTATGACTCAACTAATGATTGGTTCTATTATTTTGATGTGATTCCAACTATGACTCAACTATGACTCATTTCTAGTGCTTTGATGATGTATGTCCTTAGAGTCATTTTTCTATTTATTGTGCTTTTGCTATGCATTTGATAAAATCCATTTGTATACATTTCAGGTCATCATATTGCCAATTCAACATATCAAGAATGGCTTGCAACGCTTAACCAATTGGCCGCACAAAAATCAAGATAAATCCAAAGGCGCCAAGATCACTCAAGATGCAAAGTGGAAAGGAAGTGCAACAAATCACTCAAGACTCAAGATGCAAGTGCAAAAGATCACTCAAGATACAAAGTGGAAGCTCAGCAAGATAGAAGCTCAACAAGATAAGCCATATGTCAAAGGTGAAAGCTCGTTGAGCTAAGCCAAAAGAAATGGAGTGAAGATGTCAAGGTGAAAGCTAAGGAAGAAGAACTCTTATCATGTGATAAACCATTGGATGGTGAATGACTGGAATGAAGTTGGCACGATGAAAGGAACGCGTCCAAGAAAGGAAGCAGGCTTCTACAAGGTCCGAGCATTCATCCAAGATGATCAAGGTTCAAACACTTGATTTACATGTTCCAAATCCAAGGTCAATGCACAAAGAAGTATAGCCAAGAGAATCCAAAGCTAAAGACTGCGTTGATACGTTCAAGACTATCAAGGGAGATGCCACGGACATGAATGGGCTGCAAAAGAAGTCAAGCGGCGGAGTTAGATCGGCTAACGGACCAACCCGGGGTGAACCCGGTTCTGCCTAGCTGGCGGTCGACCGCCAGCACAGGGGCGGTCGACCGCCCCAGCCAGGGACCGCCCAGCTGCAGTTCTGGCAGCTGGCGGTCGACCGCTAGCCAGTAGCGGTCTACCGCTAGTCCCAGGGATTGCTCGTTTACAGGTTTCTCAGTGTAGGTCGACCGCCAAGAGCTGTAGGTCGACCGCCAGCCCCGAGCCAACCATGTTTGACCTCGAAATCAACCTCGTGGCCAGCCCCTTTCCATAGTTTTGTTTAATCAAATCTCACCTAACTTCCCATGATTTGTGGATCTGGTCTGGAGGGCATCAATGGACCATTCAAAGTCTATGAAACCATTACAAGAGGGTTAGAAACCCTAGTTGATGGAGTTGATGAAGTGAATCAAGGGAGGCCATTTCGAGAGCACTGTAGCACCTCCGTGAACAGTACTTCGGCTGGAGTTCTTCATCCTTCCAAGAGATTCAAGCCTAGATCTGAAGCTATCTCAATCTCCAAGGAAGCAAGAAGCATTCAAGCCTCTCAAAGGTGATCAAAGCTGCATCCATAAACCGCTTCATCAACTCAAGAGGATCAAGAGAAGATCAAAGCTACATCCAATATCCTCTCCATCAACTCAAGGTGATTCAAGCTCATATCTCAATCCAGCATCCTCCAAGAAAGAGTAGAAGCAAGTAAGGCTAAGAGGGAAGATCAAAGGAGGCTTCAAAGGGGTGTTCAAAGCAAGAGGAGTTCGAATTACTGTTCACATGAACAGTACTCCGTGAAGAACATCTTCATCCAATCCAAGGTATTCAAGCTCATATCAAAGAAATCATCTTCCAAGATCTGTGAAGAAGGAAGCAAGGATCAAGGTAGCATCTATTCATTTCTTCATCCAATCAAAGAGATCAAAGAGAGAAGATCAAGAGAGGAGATTGGAAGAACAGTTACTGTTCACATGAACAGTACTCCGTGAAGAACAATCATCCATTCAAGGGTGATTACAAGAAGATTGATTTGCAAGAAGAAGAGATCCCTGCTGCTGATCAACAAAGCATATCGATACAAGGGCCAATTCCTTCTCACTCAATCTCTTGTTTTAATTCATTCACATCTGTTTTACTTTCAATATTGTTAAACATTGAAGTTGTGATTCGTCCCTACCAGGTGGTTAGTAGGAAGGCAATTGGAGGGTGTTCCAATTTGCGGTTGACGTCCCTACTAGGTGGTTAGTAGGAAGGCAATCGGGAGTTCTCTGATCTGCGGTATAGTCGTCCCTGCCGACTTTGTGTGTAGGAAGACAGAAAGAGGGTTTTCTCTATTCTGTGGTTTGGGGCGTGTCCCCGGGTCAAGCTGTGTGTCAGCAAGGAAGCCTCACCGGGTTTTGGTGAGGGGTGGACGTAGGTTACGGGGTTGTAACCGAACCACCTTAAAATCCCTGTGTTGTGGGTTGTTTATTTTGTGTGATTGCTCTATATCTTCTAACCCCATTCGCAGGTTCGTGTGCTTCCATACTTGGTTATCTTGCTCACATACATATGCACTTTGAGTGATCAACATAGCATACACACACACGCACGGTTGTTGCAAGCTATTGCATGTTCATCTATGTGTTATGCTTTGTAATTCACTTAAAGAAGTGTGGACGTTTCATAGCTTGTAATTCAAGTCTTTTTATTTGAGCCACTCTACTTAATTCCGTTGTGCATTGTGTCTAAGTGATTCATTCACTTTATAAGAGTGGTTTAAGCTTCCGCTAGCTAAGAGTTTTTAAATAGGCCAAAGCTTTTGATAGGATCTATTCAACCCCCCCTTCTAGATCCGTTTACACCTCACGGGACCCAACAAGTGGTATCAGAGCGAGGCTCTGTCATTCCTAGATCCAACGATCTGCAGGGAAAGATCCCGGTGTTTTTTATTTAGATGGATTCACATGCTACACTTGCTTCGATGGCTTCTCCACCCATTTATGATGGTTCAGATTTTTCTACATGGGTTGGAAGAATGTTCATTTATGTTAGCTCCATAGATCCACAATTGTGGACTCTTATATACAATGGTCCTCATGAGCTTCCATCAAATTCAATGGATTGGTTAACCGAACATGAGACCAAACACAATGATAATCGTCTTGCATATAACTTAATTACAGCTGCAGTTGATCTAAGACTAACTCATCTTGTGTCTTCTTGCAGCACAGCCAAGCAAGTATTGGACAAGTTGGTGAAAATCCATGAAGGGAAGGAACAAGAACAAGAATGCTTCATGGCCGACCGTGCAGAACAGTCCAGCAATGCATCCTCATCACAGGTAAATTCTGATTCCGAGGAATTCACTTTTGAAGAACTTATGGAATCCTATGATGAGTTGATTACTCAATACAAAAAGGTCAAATCAGAAAATAAAAATTTAAAAAAGGATCTCAAGAAAATAAACCAAAATGAAAGCTCGATTTATAAAAAGTGTTCTATTTTTAAAGAGCTCAACAACACTCTCTCAGTTGATCTAGTTACGCATAAACAAAGCATTGCATGTCTAAGGGAAGAAAATGAAAATTTTCATGATGAAATCACTAGATTGAAAGAAATTGTAATAAAACTTCAAAAACAACCCAAGTCAATCTCTAATGATCAAACTATGGCCGATGGGCTAATCCATGATGAGAGGTTAATTGAAGAAAATAAAAATTCTGTTTCATACTCTGCTAACCTTGAATGTGAAAAATGTTCATTCTTGAGAAACATAAATGTTGGTCTCCATGATGATCTTGAATGGCAACAAAAACTGATTGATTCTCTAAAAGAAGAGAATAGAGAGTTGTTGGAAAAGAAAATTGAACATGAAGAAGTTGAAGAAGAATTGCATGAAAAACTGGCTGCACATGAAAAAGGCAAATTTGTTATTGAAGATCACTCTGAAACTTTGCATGCTTTAGAACAACAAAATCAAAATCTTAAAGCAGTAAATGCCATGCTCAATGAGCAATTGGCAGCATGCGAAGAGGGCCTTGTTGAATATAAACAGCACATTTCCTCACTTGAAAATGAAATTCAAGGTTTGAATGATTTCCTGCCAATGTTTGCCCAAATCCAAGATTCTAGCTCACCGGAAGCCACCACTTCCTGTGGTCACCAACAAGGGCATATTGCTCGAAAGAAAAGCAAAACTCAGCATGCTTATCCAAACATGCACCATAACATGTCCAATGCTAAATACCATGCCTTCCACAAAATGAATGTCAATTGTTATTATTGTGGTAAACATGGTCACACTGTGCATGATTGTTTTATCTTGAGAAATGATGAGCTTAGAGCAGGAGATCAAGTGAAAGAGCAAGGAAAGAAACAGGTCAACATTGACAGAGGGCTTGCTCAACAGAATTCTGTACAAAACCACATGGAGAATCAGAAGTGTCGACATTCCTATCCAAACAGGTCGACACTCCCCATGGCCTTCAAAAGAAATGCTTCTCTTTGCTGCTCTCATTGTGGTAAGTCTGGCCATACTGTTCAAGAGTGCTGGCACTTGAAGGGAAAGCATCACCCTCATACCATGAAGGGTAAGAATCATGCTCGCCCACAAAAGTATAGTCCACATGCACATGCACATGAACATAAAAAGGATAATCAATCTTTTGTGCGTTGTTTCTACTGTGGTAAAAATGGGCATGAGATGTATGGTTGCCATACAATGAGGGAAGATGATTTGATTGCCTTGAAAAAGATGAGTCAAGATGCTAAACATGTTGCTAACCCACAAGGACCCAAGCAAGCTTGGGTACTTAAAAATTTCAAATAAGAATTTTGGGTGCAGGATGCCTTGGAGCTGAACAAATGAATGGTCAGGTAAATAAAAGCTCAAGGCACAGGTATGTACATAAACCTTTTAATTTCAATCATCTTGCATGTTTAGTCCTAACATGTAGATAGTGCATCATAAGTCTGCCAAATGTCATTAAATTCTGCAAATTGAATTGCTCTTTGAAATGCAAAACCCCCATGGTGTGAGATGAACTTTTGAGCTAGATAATTTGCTCACACCATACTTGATTTCAGCTATTTAACTCATGAAAAACTTGTTATGCTGATGAAGTTGATGTGATGATGAGTTGTTTGCTACCTGATATCAGCCACTTGCAATTCTTGGACTTTGGTTTTGATGATGCGTACTATGGCTGCTTTTTCAACTCATTATTCATGTTAGCACTGCTCAAAGGGGGAGTCTATTGGCATCATCATCATCATATTGCATTCAGTTCAAAATCCATTGTGAATGATTTGTGTTTGCATCATCTCATAATCACACATACCTTAATGCACATCATGTTTAGAAGACAAATGATAATGCACAATCATTTTGCAACATCGTCATTGCATTGTGTATTCACATAAATCTTAGGATGCATAGTTCATTGCCAACCCTTGCATGTATTCAGGGGGAGTCAACATCAACCTAGCTTGAATCACTTTACATCATATCATTCGTGCATGACCATGGTATATCAAATGTTGATGTATGGAAGGGCAGGTTATGCTTGCCTTGAAGCACTCAATATGCGTGAGGTTTCACCTCCGCCAAGTACCATGCGTCACTGTCCCATATAGGCCATATAGCTAGGGGGAGTTGTTTTCTTAAGGCATTCGTGCATATGTTTCATATTCATTATGTTGCATTTAATAAGTGTACAACCATGAGTCGGGTCATAGCATTCATGCATATTTCTTTTTGCCCATCTCATGAGTGATCTAGCTATTCCATGCACATCCTACGGGGGAGTCTTGCAATCTGAACATTCTTGGCTAATTGTCTAAAAATGACGTAAGAGCTTTCTATTATATGCCCTCGTGATTATCCAATCAATAACAATGGTTCAGATTTAATGATTTCTTTGAAATTCTGATAAATATGTTTTTGAAATCATCTATGTCACGTAGTCTTTAATAGACTTTAACTAGAGGTTGCATGTTGTGACTTGAATGATCTTTCTGAAATCTAAAAATTCAAATGTCATAGTCAAGTTGGTTGAGTTGCTACAGTCTCGTATTGTTTTTAAACAACTTGACATATTGGAATTCATAAAGGTAAAATTTTAGACAAAGCAATGACATTAGGTCACTGAGAAACATGTCTTCTCATCAAGGAAATGAGGATAGATATGTCATGAAGTGCCTTTGTTATCTTTGTTATCTATAGCTTAGACTCAAGGCAGAGCAATGGCTACATTGCTGAGAAATATATCTCCTCATCAAAGATATGAGATCGGATATGTCATGAGGTGATTCAGCTATCTCTGTTCAAATCTGAAGCATAACAGTCAGTGCTACCAAATACCTAGGCATACTGGCGCCTAAACAGCGTGTATTCTTACGGCTAGGCGGTATGCACTAGACTCGCTTGCTCGTAAAATATGGGTCTAATGATATGAATGTCATTGAAAAGGATATATGGGAAAAAGTGCTGCAACATAGAATTCATTATAATTGTCATGGTTGTTTAATCTCAATACAAGTTGTGCTTTTCCCAATGATGATTATGAATATGGCTGTGTAAGACAATGGAGGATTACCATTGCTAGAGCATGCACTTTTGGTTCACTTCTATTAAACCATGGATATAGCTGTTTTTCAAATTCTCTTGTTAATTCAGAATTCATTAGCTTTGAACCATACATATTCATCACGGCATGTTTCTAGTTGCTTATAATGGTTTGCTCTATACTCCTCTTTCCCTCAGATTCCTACATAATTTGTTCATTCATTTAGATAGGAGGAGAAAGGTTGCATTCATTTCTATAGGGGGAGAAGGCTTGGTGACTTGGTGAGTCATTCATCATACAAGGGAAGAATGTTTGCATATATTCTTGTCCCCAATTTTGACCTATCCCTCCTTTTTGCTGTTGTCAAAGGGGAAGATGGCTTGGTAAGTCATTCATTCTGATTGGGGGAGAATGCTTCTTGTATGTGTTTACATATGTGGGTTGGTGAGCGTCATATAGGGGGAGAAGACCATGTCATCTTGTGAGCATTTCATTGTCAAAGGGGTAGCATGTTTTCATGATTCATGTCATAGCATAACGTGTTCATATGTCGTTGCATAGCATGTGTTCATTCATTATCATTGCATAGCATGATTTAATTCATTTGAGAGCATATCATATATTGAACTCTTTGCATTCACATGCTCTACCTCATCTATGCATATCTGTGTTCACTCATGCATACATATTGGGTGAAATCACTTTGTGCTCATGCATACATATTAGCATTCTCATGTTTTGATCATCTTTGCATTGCACATATGGCTTGCATCTTGCCTTCCCATGCATTGCATAGAAAATCCTGAAAACCATAAAAAGCTAAAATCTTGAAAACCTCTAAAAATTGAAAAATCTGAAATCAAAATTACTTTATGGCTGTCTTATCTATCTCTTCTTGTGGACCATGTTGGCATACTTTATCTCATTCCTTGGTCTCACAAATGCAAAAGGGGAAAAGATTTGATCCCTTCTTGCTGATGGCAAAGGGGGAGAAGATTTTGATGAGCCATTTCAAAGATTTTGGTATTCTTTGTGTGGAGTTGATTTGGTTGAGCCATATGACTATTTTTAATAAGCCCCATATGACTGTTTTTAATGAGCCATAGTGTTCTTGAATGTTCTTGAATCTTTTTATGACTCATAGTTGCCATCATCAAAAAGGGGGAGAATGTTGGGAGAATGTTGTGCTCAAGTTGGGCATGTGTGGAACGTGAGTGTTTCTATTGTTTTGATGATGTCCAACTATGACTCAACTAATGACTATGACTCAACTAATGATTGGTTCTATTGTTTTGATGTGATTCCAACTATGACTCAACTATGACTCATTTCTAGTGCTTTGATGATGTATGTCCTTAGAGTCATTTTGCTATTTATTGTGCTTTTGCTATGCATTTGATAAAATCCATTTGCATACATTTCAGGTCATCATATTGCCAATTCAACATATCAAGAATGGCTTGCAACGCTTAACCAATTGGCCGCACAGAAATCAAGATAGATCCAAAGGCGCCAAGATCACTCAAGATGTAAAGTGGAAAGGAAGTGCAACAAATCACTCAAGACTCAAGATGCAAGTGCAAAAGATCACTCAAGATACAAAGTGGAAGCTCAGCAAGATAGAAGCTCAACAAGATAAGCCATATGTCAAAGGTGAAAGCTCGTTGAGCTAAGCCAAAAGAAATGGAGTGAAGATGTTAAGGTGAAAGCTAAGGAAGAAGAACTCTTATCATGTGATAAACCATTGGATGGTGAATGACTGGAATGAAGTTGGCACGATGAAAGGAACGCGTCCAAGAAAGGAAGCAAGCTTCTACAAGGTCCGAGCATTCATCCAAGATGATCAAGGTTCAAACACTTGGTTTACATGTTCCAAATCCAAGGTCAATGCACAAAGAAGTATAGCCAAGAGAATCCAAAGCTAAAGACTGCGTTGATACGTTCAAGACTATCAAGGGAGATGCCACGGACATGAATGGGCTGCAAAAGAAGTCAAGCGGCGGAGTTAGATCGGCTAACGGACCAACTCGGGGTGAACCCGATTCTGCCCAGCTGGCGGTTGACCGCCAGTACAGGGGCGGTCGACCGCCCCAGCCAGGGACTGCCCAGCTACAGTTCTGGCAGCTGGCGGTTGACCGCTAGCCAGTAGCGGTTGACCGCTAGTCCCAGGGATTGCTCGTTTACAGGTTTCTCAGTGTAGGTCGACCGCCAAGAGCTGTAGGTCGACCGCCAGCCCCGAGTCAACCATGTTTGACCTCGAAATCAACCTCGTGGCCAGCCCCTTTCCATGGTTTTGTTTAATCAAATCTCACCTAACTTCCCATGATTTGTGGATCTGGTCTGGAGGGCATCAATGGACCATTCAAAGTCTATAAAACCATTACAAGAGGGTTAGAAACCCTAGTTGATGGAGTTGATGAAGTGAATCAAGGGAGGCCATTTCGAGAGCACTGTAGCACCTCCGTGAACAGTACTTCGGCTGGAGTTCTTCATCCTTCCAAGAGATTCAAGCCTAGATCTGAAGCTATCTCAATCTCCAAGGAAGCAAGAAGCATTCAAGCCTCTCAAAGGTGATCAAAGCTGCATCCATAAACCGCTTCATCAACTCAAGAGGATCAAGAGAAGATCAAAGCTACATCCAATATCCTCTCCATCAACTCAAGGTGATTCAAGCTCATATCTCAATCCAGCATCCTCTAAGAAAGAGTAGAAGTAAGTAAGGCTAAGAGGGAAGATCAAAGGAGGCTTCAAAGGGGTGTTCAAAGCAAGAGGAGTTCGAATTACTGTTCACATGAACAGTACTCCGTGAAGAACATCTTCATACAATCCAAGGTATTCAAGCTCATATCAAAGAAATCATCTTCCAAGATCTGTGAAGAAGGAAGCAAGGATCAAGGTAGCATCTATTCATTTCTTCATCCAATCAAAGAGATCAAAGAGAGAAGATCAAGAGAGGAGATTGGAAGAACAGTTACTGTTCACATGAACAGTACTCCGTGAAGAACAATCATCCATTCAAGGGTGATTACAAGAAGATTGATTTGCAAGAAGAAGAGATCCCTGCTGCTGATCAACAAAGCATATCGATACAAGGGCCAATTTCTTCTCACTCAATCTCTTGTTTTAATTCATTCACATCTGTTTTACTTTCAATATTGTTAAACATTGAAGTTGTGATTCGTCCCTACCAGGTGGTTAGTAGGAAGGCAATTGGAGGGTGTTCCAATTTGCGGTTGACGTCCCTACCAGGTGGTTAGTAGGAAGGCAATCGGGAGTTCTCTGATCTGCGGTATAGCCGTCCCTGCCGGCTTTGTGTGTAGGAAGACAGAAAGAGGGTTTTCTCTATTCTGTGGTTTGGGGCGTGTCCCCGGGTCAAGCTGTGTGTCAGCAAGGAAGCCTCACCGGGTTTTGGTGAGGGGTGGACGTAGGTTGCGGGGTTGCAACCGAACCACCTTAAAATCCCTGTGTTGTGGGTTGTTTATTTTGTGTGATTGCTCTATATCTTCTAACCCCATTCGCAGGTTCGTGTGCTTCCATACTTGGTTATCTTGCTCACATACATATGCACTTTGAGTGATCAACATAGCATACACACACACGCACGGTTGTTGCAAGCTATTGCATGTTCATCTATGTGTTATGCTTTGTAATTCACTTAAAGAAGTGTGGACGTTTCATAGCTTGTAATTCAAGTCTTTTTATTTGAGCCACTCTACTTAATTCCGTTGTGCATTGTGTCTAAGTGATTCATTCACTTTATAAGAGTGGTTTAAGCTTCCGCTAGCTAAGAGTTTTTAAATAGGCCAAAACTTTTGATAGGATCTATTCAACCCCCCCTTCTAGATCCGTTTACACCTCACGGGACCCAACACACTGGACTGAAATAGTTTGCATCAACTGAAACATATTGCACTTTAATGATACACATTGCATTGCAATGAGACATTTTATATTGGAATAAAATGCATTGCACTAGAATAACATGCTTTGCCCTTGACTAAAACATAGTGCAGTGTTATGAAACCTTTTGCACTAGAATGAAATGGCGTGCTCTTGATTGAAACATAGTGCACTGTAATATATATTAGAAATCTGAATGTGTCGGTTGCATAAACTTTTTGTAGGAATGTCAACTCAATAAAGAATTGAGAGCATAATCACTTCTTTTATAGATGCGTCCAAGCAAAGACCACTATATCTGAGTTTTTTGAAAAATATAAACTTGCATTATAGAGTAGGTATGATGCCGAGAATGAAGCAGATATTAAAAATATGAACATAGTTACTTATTTGAAGACATCTTCATCCTCGGAGAAGCAGACAACCAATATATACACATGGGCTATTTTCAAAAAATTCAAGCAATAAGTTGTAGAGACTACATCATGTCACCCAACAGTAATTCATCAGGAAGGTTCAAGCAAACATTCAGAGTTAAATCTTTTGAATAGGTCAAAGTCAAGGGATTTAGAGGTGAGATAATTAAGGAATTAGTGAAACACCATATAATGTATTGTGATCCAATCGGTGAAATTGTTTCATGCACTTGTCAATCCTTTGAATTTAAAGAATTCTTACGTAGACATTGTAAGGATCTAAGCTAGGATAGGATGAACACAGCGGAAACATGAAATTAAAATTTTATTCCGACACATGTTGATCGGTTGGGTGTGATTCCCATCAACTATCTAAAAGGGATCCGATTTTATATCTACGATACGCGAATCACAGCGAAGTGAAAAGTGATATCTTATGGTGGTAATGAACCGCATAAGTGCTCAGTCTCTAGTGGTATCTACATAGGCACAGGCGGCGGAGTTCTCTCCATACAGCGCTCCACAAACGATCTCCTCAGCGGCCCTTCGATAGAGTCTCTACACTAGAGACAAGAGGGAGAAGAGAGGAGAGAGGGGGTGCTCCACCCAAAGAGGAGAGAGAGAAGGGATGACCCTGATTGGGGAAACCTTGGATTGGCCCAGGGTTTTCTCCATGCAACTATTTATAGATTTATTTATTTTTCACAAAAATTCTCATAAGTCTATAGTTGCATAAATACTCTCGCTGTCCATAACCTTAATGTATCTGACCCTCTAGGTCCAGTGTCAGTTTGATTGTAGACTCATTAAACTTAAGAACTCTTTATTAACTTTTTCATATTAACATTTTTGACTATTGAAATGAAATATTTGTTAGAGACATGAAACACTTTGTTACAGAAATGAAACATTTTGTTTCACTTGGATGATTAGACATGAAGTTTTTTTTTGTTACAAAGATGAAATTTTTTGTTATAGGAATGAAACACTTTGCATGTCCGACTGAAATATTTTGCATAGATATCAAATACGTTAATGGGGAATGTTATATAATGCAGAAAAATAAAATATTTTGTTACAGGATACCTATCTCCCTCACGTGGCTGTGTAGATCTGGCAGAGGTATGCTCTTGACCTAACTCGGTAGAAGGCATTTTTGTTCTTTCTTCCTCCTCACATGTAGCTTCTGTCTCTGAGTGTAAGAGGTTCGATGACATCGATGGGACTCTCTCTTCAGCGATTGATAGGGCTTCCTGCGCGATGGCCAATGGCAAGACTTCCTCTTTCATCTGTTGCAATGACTGCCTCTCTTTTTACTTCTTTGCTTCCTTCTCCCCTCTCACATAGCCTCCTTATGACCTCTTCCCTATCTTTGGTGCCATCAGAGTGGTGGATATTGAAGTCATATGAAACTCTAGTGTTCCTCCTTCTTCCTCTCTGAAGATCATGAAATCGGAGATGTCAATGCTCCTCCTTCAGCTAGGGAAAGGGCCGAAATGTTGGGAAGAGAAACGAGCGAAACAGATGGAAATGAGGTTCAATGTGGAAGTTTATTTTATTTTGGGGTTTTTCTAGCACCGATGAGGACGAGAGAGGAAGGAGATAAATTGGTCATTAAGAAGTGTGATGGTCTCGTTTAATGCATTCCGTCGTAAGTTAACATGATCTCATTTTCATCATGTGATCACGTAACACGTTATGTCACGTCTCCGTGGATCAATTTCATCCGTTATGTCAACTAAATGTGACGTTCTCATTGCACACATCGTTACTATTTCAGATCAAGGTTCGTCGACTCGATGATCTGTACCGGATCGTGATCGCTCTGATTCGGTACGGTATGCCCGAGTCACATGCGACTCGGGCCGACTCGGTCGTCTCTCACCCCACCCAGTAGACCTTTCTTCCCCCATCCTGACGCCCTCCCAAATCGACGACGGTTTCTTCTCCCACCCCGGCACCCCCACCCCACCCCGACGGTCCCCCACTGCGGTTGGCAACGTCCTTTTTGGCCGGATCATTATCGTCACCGTCGGATCTCGTCTATCACTGTCAGATCCTCACCGGAGCATGTCTAGAAAGTCGCAGAGAAAGGTAGAGAGGGAGGGAGGAGTGACTCGGTCCGAGTCGACCGGATCATGTCTCAAATTCTTTTAAATCTGAATAGATTCGTCTGAATCACCTGACTCGGACCGAGTCGACAAATCATGTTTGATGTAATGTAACATACGAGTAGGCTGCCTATTTTTTGTAAGTATAATTCTCCTTGGTGTGTCATATTTCTACACCTCTCTCTCTCTCCCTGCACACAACTTGGTGACGGTATAAAATGGCCACCTTCTCTCTCTCCATACGCGGTGAGAGTAAATAAGGTGGTCACCTTCTCTCTCTCTCTCTCCATCCCTGTCTGTGCGCTCTCATCTTTCCCCCGTGGTGTCTGCCCAGCCGCAACCAGCAATTTCATTTCCACGCTCTAACTCCAAACCCAGCCATAACTCCTCTCTCTCTGACCACCGGATCGGCTTCTCCGCGCCGCCAGATGAAACCCAGCAGCATGGTGCTCTGAGGGCTCCTTCCTGCCGCCGCCACTGCCCCCTCTGAGTCGTGAGGTGACGAGATCGGGTGGAAGAGGAGGGTTTCTCCTTGTTCTCCTCCCCGCCGCCTCACCATGTCTGCCCTGGTGCTGGGAAAGAGGTCCACCTCCTGCTTCTTCGAGGAGCTGCATCACCACCCCCCCACCAGCGCCGCCGCCACCCCGCCCCCGCCGCCATCCGCCTCCAAGAGGCCCCGCTTCGGGGCCTCGCCGCCTCCTCTGTTCTGGCAGCACCAGCCCCCGATCTCTCCTTCGCCGACGGGCGCCTCCTCGTCGTCGGATGGTGCCGTCGGCCTCAACGGCAACTGCTGTGCTGGCAATGACCAGACGCCGCTCTTCCATCTCAGATCTCTATTCCCTGACGTCGACGAGCAGGTGGGTCGTCCATTCTTCTTCCTCTTCCTCTTGTGCTGTTGGTTCAGGTTCTCCGGTGGGCATGCGTGTAAGATGGTAAGGGATTTTGTAGTCAGAATAGATGGGATGAAAGCGTTAGCTTATTCGTAACTAGGTTTTGAAGATGGAATGCGTCACAATTATGATTTTAAATTTGATATTGTTGAGAGAGTAGAGTATCTGTATATATACATATATTCTTATGATGATTGTCTCATGCAGAGTCACCAGAGGATGAAACACTATATCAAGAACTTTATTTTTTATCAATACAGGATCTAGAGATGACGAAATGGGGGAGGATGATCAAGTTCCTCTGGCATGCCTTTTGTTACCCTAAAATTCCTCAAGTGATAGTCAAGCTTCTGTAGAAGCTCTGCATTTAATTGAAGAAATCTGGTGATATAGACTATGCATATGCGAAATGCATGAAATCCAGAATGGATGTTCGCAAAAGAATGAGGTTTAATGGATCTTTGGCAGAGAGACAAAAAAAGGATATGGTTATCAACCCATCTCAACGATGGAACTTGGAGCTGACCAGTGATGATGACTTTATATTTTTGGTTGTTAACATGGAAAAAGGTAAGGGAAGGCATCGTGTGGGATACAGCATACTTGTTTGAGGATGAATTGTGTTTGTTGTGGATAGGGCTGTAAACGGGTTGGAGATGGAAATGAAAATAGGTACTTCTACTTCTATTTCCTATATGGAATATCAGAAATGGAAGTGAAAATGGACATGCATGTTTCCATATCCATCTTCAATCTAGCACTGGAAATGGAAGTATTCATTTCTGATTTTCCTTTCCATATGCGTTGATCCTTGCAAGTTGCACAATGTGCATTACCACCTATCATATAGTGCATAATGCAAGCAAGAGCATCACATTCCATGCATCAGTGTGTGCGTATAATTTCAAGGTGCCCCATTGAAAGTTTTGTTTTTTTTTAAAAAAAAACACTGCCATCCGATTGGGATCGGACAGCCGTGTAGGGGGGGTGAATGCAAGTGGCTGTGCCCCCGGGGCTCATTTGATCCACACCTATATATATATTTATGCTAGCAACGGACTGTAACAAAGCTGTCTCCATTGGATGGATCTGTTTGGATAAAAAAACAAATGCATTTTTTAAATTAACCCCTCCTAAAATTTTGCCAAACAATTTTACCCGTGAATTTGTGGGTTCTGATGTAACCCATTATGGGAACTTCTGTGCTCTCTCTGTGTGTTTATGTGTTACAGAAAGCGGATGTGGAAATGACTCTCTCCATTTTTGAGATCCCTTTTTAAAAAATAACCTCCTCAAATTTTGCCAAACATTTTTATCCGTGAATTTGTGGGTGCTGAAGGCACCCATTATTGGAACTTCTGTGTGCTCATGTGTGTGTGTGCGTGTGTTACAGAAAGTGGATGCGGAAATGACTGTTTTTGCTTTCACATCCAATATCTTACTGGAAGTGGATGTGGAAATTACTGTTTCTGCTTTTGCATCCAATATCTTATTGGAAGGTCCCATCTCTGAGACCATAAGTATCAGAAAGAGAGGAGCTCTTTTTCTCATATTTCTGTATCCCTGAAGCGTCCAAAACAGATTGAAAATCATAAAGTCAGAGCACCATTTGTGGCCCTAGTCATGGATTATTGGAAATGTTTATCAACGATGCATACTTGTCTTAGCTTGAGGTTGTATTGCTTTTTCTTCTCCCTTACCCCTCTCGTTTGGGATAACTGGGAAAGTAAAACCATGCACCCAGGATCAAGTTCGCATTGTTTGTATCATGATCCATAAGCCTGCCAAACCTTACTCTGGACAGAGTGGGCCCCCCTGCCCATGGTTGGCAGTATCGGCCGAAACCGAAACGAAACCGGACCTGCTCACTGTAGCAGGTTCGAAACTTTTAAAAAAAAATTAATGGTTTCGGACGAAACCGTATCGGTTTCGCCCGGAACTCACCCGTTTCGGTCCCAAACCGAACGGTTTCGTCCGAAACCGGACTTGCTCAATGCATTTTTTGGCCTTTTTTGAAAGTTTTGAACCTGTTTTGGCCGAAACCGAAATCGGTACGTTTTGATTTTCGTCCTGGCCGAAACCGGTGCTGCCATCCTTGCCCCCGCCGCCTTGACGAATCACATGGGTTATGTGTAGACCTTGAGTGATACTCACCTGCCTTTTATGTCCATGGTGGGAATCAATACTGGGATCTCATGGTTATCCATGAGACCCTTATCCAACTGTCCCAACCCCATTTGTATTGCTCGTGGAATCAGTTACAACTATGTTTTGTCTAACTTTTCGTAGACGCTTATAAACTTGTATGTCTCTAGCATAGTTGTCAAGGTAATCGCCTAGACGACCATGCACCCTTATGGGGCCAAGGCACCAGCCCGCCTTTCTGCCCCCCCTCCCCCCTAGAAAGGCGAGCAAGGCAGCCGCCTAGGCGGGCAAGGCCCCTCAAGGCACCCTGCCTACCCCGTCCCCCCACCCTCCCTTTAAAATTTTTTGGTCGGGGGGCTCCACGATGTGAGGTGGGATAATAGGTAAATCAAACTCCACACATCTCCAACACCTCTCTCTCTATGTGTGTGCCTCTTTCTCTCTGCCCTATTTCTCCTTCCTCTATCTCTCTCAATTTTTAATATTAAGATATAGATATTTTTCATATATTTTATTCATAATTTATAAAAGATGTGACTAAATCTTAATAGATGCTAGTAAACGAGCTTGTGGTAGACCTAAAATGAGATATTGTGATGTTATTAGAAGGGACATTGGCTTCTTGGGTTTAAATACGAATATAGTATTTGATAGAATTCTTTGGCGGAACATGATTCATGTAGCCGACCCCAAGTAATGGGATAAGGCTCTTATGATGATGATCTTATTCATAATTTGTATATTGGGGATATATAGTTTTGTGTTTTTAAATAGGTGTCAAGGTGTCGCCTAGGCAACGCCTAAGTGAATGTCTTATCGACTAAGTGCTTAGGCTCCCCATGAACGTCTTGGGTTGCCTTGTCGCCTTGACAACTATGATCTCTAGCAGCTTTTAAGCCGTTCCATAGATGTTTGTTTTCTTGATAGTGCAATTTGGTTTTATTTGTGTAGTTTTTTGCAATGGTTTCACTTCTTCAATGCCAGAATGCAAGTCTGTAAATCCAGCTTTATAGGAACAATTTCACTTCAATCAATCACCGGTTAGAGATTCTTTAGGTAATGGATCATTCCGTGTCAGTAATGGAGAAAATATGGGATGGATTCTGAAGGTTATCTAATAAATTTGGCTTTATATTTTTGCTTGGTAACTGACAATTTGTGATGAAAACTATTTTCAGCTTCTTGAAAGAGCACTTGAAGCTTCTGGCAATGCTTTGGATTCTGCCATCAGAACTTTGCAATCTGCAGGTAGGTAATCCTATTGATGGCATTGGTGCAAGTGGTCACCTGTCAGCATCGCCATGGAGTGCACATAATTGGAATTTATTTTTATTGTTTGTTTTAAACTTGTAATTGATCTTTTATGTTGTATCTAAACATACTTGCTTCCTTTTGGTCGTTCATGCTCATCTTATTTCTTCAAATATTTTATTGCTTTTTAAATAAATAGTGACTGAAATTGGATTAATTGACAAGAAGAATGACAATCATGTACTTTTGAATGGATTTAGTTCTCTGTTAATATGGAAATTGACCATCGTGGATATTTTTATGGATACCGATAATCATGTATCTCTGAATTTCTCCCGCTTAGGTATTAGGTTTCTTGGGCCTTGTTTGGAAAGATGGGTGAGAAGGAGATGAATCATTGGTTGATGATTTGGTAGGTCTGGATCCCACAGCATCATGAAACACCTCCCTGCTTTTGAAGAAGTGGGCTTGGTGCTGCTTCCAAGTAAGATAGGCATTGTGCCCACCTCTCTCTGCCCACGTGCAGGTAGCTGTGCTGATTTTGGTGGGGCCTGCATTTCTCCACTTCATTGGCTCTCATGGTCAGAATATATTCCCCACTGGTGTTCCCAAGTGACACCTCAGATGCTACAATTATCATGCTCACTTTCTTTTGTAGATATCACAATCATGGACGGTTTTAATAAAATTCCCAGTCATTTGAATATTTTAAGTTGTTTGAGGTGAGCAAAGCATTAATTTCTGGCTGCTTTTTGCTGAAAATTCAAAAAGATGACTCTGTACGGTAGCATCAGATATGTGTGGAGAATGTGATGATTTGGTGTACAAGAAAGGATAAATAATAGGCATTCTGGAGGTGAACACTTGTCAATTTGTCATCACGTTTAGATGTTTTCCTTGCCTAGATCATTCAGCTTGAACCACTATTTGAAATGTTTTATGGAACTTGATGACATGTGTGGCCATTAGTTGGCAATATTTTGACATACTGAATAGATCAGTAAGGGTTCATGAAATGTAACAAAGGTTCATATGGTTAGGCTCAAGTTTATCTCCTCCAAGTGAGCAACACTTTGTTGTCGACAGTTTATGATTTTCTTCCATAGTTCTGGTGCTGTATGCAGATGAATTTGAATTTCTAGCAATGGAGTGGGGAATTGCTCACTAACAAGTTCATGGTTTTTCAAGAATGCCAGCTGGAAGCTTTATAATGCTTTCCTTAAGCATTGTGGGGACTTTGTGGGATATTTAATACCTTAAACACAAGAATCTCATTGTCATTGAATTTTCTTGCCATCTTTATGCTAATTTCCGAAATGTCACCCTTAAAATATTCATTAAAAGTCATCCGTAATTTGTTTTACACCAGGATTTCTATTTTGAAGCTTTACAATGAGAAATCCACAACCGTGACTTTTTGTTGTTTTACACATAGCTAGTGATTCGATTGAGACCCACTTGTTTAGAAATTGTCATGGTTGTTACCAGATTCCTCAAGTGAAATCTTATATGGATGTGCACATACTGTAATTATTGTCGAGTACCTCTTTTTTTGTGTAGTGGACATTTATTGTTTTTATTTGATTTCTTTTAGGGGAATTCATTAACTTCTATTCTAGTCAACTAATTTTTCTTTCACGTTTTGTTTGTTTAAATATGTATCAAGGGATGGCATATTGATTCCATAATATCACATCTGGCAGGTAATCTGGGTAATGGAGTAGGTGCTTCTGAGAATCCATCTGATATGAACAACATCTCAGCAGATGGTTCTGATTGGGTGGAGCTACTTGTGAGAGAAATGATGAATGCCACTAATGTTGATGTTGCAAGAGTCCGTGCTTCAAGATTGCTAGAGGTCCTGGAGAAATCCGTCATGACTCGGACCAATGCTGAAGTAGTCCAAACCTTTCATAAGGTGCACCATGTTTCCTTCTGATGTTAGTATCGTGGTTCGCAAGGTTACTCTGGAGCATGAACTTCTTTGTCCTTGTCTAAACTGTGATGTTCATTTTTATAGGTGTAATGAGTGCATGTTGTGGATGATGGTCCCTTGCATGAACTATTATCTGTTTTCTTTTCCCAACACTTAATAATATATATCTCTTGTGAATTAGGAAAATCTTATGTTGAAGGAGCAAGCTGAGGAGCTGCTCCATGATAACAATATTCTGAAGAGAGCAGTGGCCATCCAGCATGAGCGCCAGAAAGAGTTTGAGGAGAGGAACCAGGAGCTGCAGCATCTGAAACAACTGGTGGGACAATACCAGGAGCAACTAAGAACACTCGAAGTAAGTGTAATTGTGTCTATGTATATGCATGTATGTGTTATTTTATTCTCACTATGCTTTGACTTCTTTCCTTGCCAGATCAACAATTATGCTCTATCAATGTATCTGAGACAGGCTCAAGAAGCTGCCTCCATCCCAGGACGATATCATCCGGATGTTTTCTAAGATGCACTGGCTAATCCAATACTTAAGCTGCTCGGATTTATCATTTTAACAGTACTGTGGAGGGTGTATGCAAGGAAGCTAGATGATTGGGCCCCAATCAACAGCTGCATTTCCTGCTTTCTCCTCAAGGCTGTAGCATGGTTTTCACATACAAGCTGTAAATGCCTCCGACTCAGGATTTTGATGATTCGACTTCCCATCACAATGCTTTGACCGACATGCTTTCTGACATGAAAGGGGAAGTTCAAGAGTGATTTAGGGTTTTCTTTCTTGCTTGCTTTCTTTTTTGCATCAAGGCTTTCAGCATTTACTTAACTGGACATGCTCTGAATACATGGTTTGAGAGTATGTGACGCAAGGGCGTGCATGTAATCAACTTTGCCCTGGTTTGTTCTCTCCACTGCCTTGTGCATCTATTTGTATCTGGCTAAAACACCATGAGTAACCCAAGGCGGTTTGATATTGAAGATTGTTTCCCCCCCCCCTTTCTCTTTTCTGTTGCAAGAACGGCGAATGCATACTGGCCAAAGCCAGCCCTTGTGGCATAGACCCGACGAAATCACGGGCATACAACCTAAAATTTGGTGATCCGGACCATACAAACATGCATACCATGGGATGCATAAACCCAGATGTACAAGGTTACTAGCGATGTGGGTATATAAATCATTCATCTGCCTTGCAAGTTATCAACATTGACTCAGCGAGGGTTTTCTTCTCGCGACTGTCTGCTGCCGATTTCAGACATTCACCAGACTGGATCATAAGATCCACATGGCCGTAGTGACCTGTCAGTTAAAGGGGGGGGGGGAGATCAAGTACACCAGTTTCCTTTTGCAGTTGTTCTTTAACTGATTCGACGCAAGAGACTTGACTTGTTACGTTTGATTGCACATGTGACATTAGATAGATCAAAATAGTAAGATAAAATTCACGGAGTGTCCCTGACTGAATGGGATACATCTTTGATGAGTGGGCCTGGCATGAGGCTGGCCAACATGACGCCCCATCACCCAGGGGATCCTGCGGGGCACGATCGAACAGTGCTCCAGGTTTGCCCAGAGGTCCCTATTTTTATTATTTGTTTATATGTTCCTGTGTCTGACTTGTATCTACTCCCTGGACTTCCGGACCCGGGACCTCAGAATTTTCCACTTTCATATGTTAAGTCTAGGGTTATGTTTTCGTTAAAGATACTGTGTTTCGGTTATGAACCTTTACAACAACGTCCAGATTACTTGGAATAAGAAGAAAGGCC
Source organism: Amorphophallus konjac (assembly GCA_022559845.1). Classification (NCBI taxonomy): domain Eukaryota; kingdom Viridiplantae; phylum Streptophyta; class Magnoliopsida; order Alismatales; family Araceae; genus Amorphophallus; species Amorphophallus konjac. The sequence continues at coordinate 23,092,327 of CM040121.1, forward strand.
GAATGTTGGGGTTTAACCTGAAAGCTAGGATTACCGGTCTATCATCGAAAAATGCCAACTGAATTGGTGGTCAAGACTAAACATCATCAACGCACAGATGGCAGGTTCAGGTTTTGCCTTGAAATTTATCTATGCACTTGGTGGATATGGCAGAGTTGCACATGTAATCACATGACTGCTGATAAGAGTGACCGATACAACAGATATGAGTTATGGTTGAAGTGTGCAATTTCGTCCCTGCATACTTCCCATGTTAGAATCCTCCTCAGTGACCATTTGGCAGACAACATGCATTTCTCCACAAAGTTTAGTACATTTTATCCATTGTCGCCAAGAGCCTTGGTTTACAAATTCTCCTCCCAACCGCAAGCCCCCTTTAAAATACTCCAAAACGCAGAACGAGAATATCCTTATCACATACCACAAGCACATGTACAGAGCTTACATAGCAGACTATGATTACCATATTTACACTTGTTTTGCCAGATAGTTCTGCATAGTAGAAACTGAAGGCGAAATGCTTCGAAATCCCAAGGGCTCATCTCAGAGTAATGACCGTTTAACCAGACATATTCCATTATCCAAATGCATAATAAAAAAGAGCAAGAACAAGATACATCACTTGCAGCCTGAAGATATGATTCAAAGAATAACCATCTCAGTTTACAACAATATGTTCTCTGACAGCTTAAGGGTGGGAAAGAAACAAGGAAACTGTGAATCATAAGGAAGGCTATCAGGAGGCAACAAATGTTATCAATAGGTACAAATGCCACAGCTCCTTATGGGGCACGGAAACATTTATTAGCTTTGAGGGTTAGATCAAAATAGTCAGTTTTTTTTCTGAATTGCCACACTCTGTTGACAAACAACTATGTATTTAACACTTGGGAATCAAGAGTTTCACTTCAACTTACCCCAAAACCTATTTTGTCTCCACGGTTTGTCTGTACTCCCATCCTGGGCATCTTTGTGAAAATTGCATCAGTGGAATTCCACCCTTGCACATGAGGTTTTCAATGTCGTTTTCACTAGTAACCATAAGATTTCTTCCCTGAAGCAATAAGCATCATGGGGTTTCATGCTTCCCCCCAACGCCACCATTTCCATCAAACATGTCCCTCAACTGCCCAGTGAATTGAGGTCCATAAACGTGCCCCATCTTTGCCTGCTTAGTCTCCATGTATCTCCTGTTCTCTGCTGTTATTGGTGTTAATAAGGGAACCCTAGTAATCACGCTCAAACCATAACCTTTGAGCCCAATGTACTTAGAAGGGTTATTGGACATCAGCTTCATTGTTCGGACACCAAGATCCCGTAGCATCTGAAAAATGTAACATAATTTTGAAAATATTAAGTGTTTCTTTGGCATGACTTGAAGCTATGGCTGGTGTGCAAATAACCTAAAAATGCATACGAAATTGATGGAAGGCTCAGTAGACAGACACATCGACTAAACTACAACAGCAGAGAAAAATATTGTTCTTTGCCAGCACTTGAAAGTATTTTAAATTTAAGGTTCCCAATATAGTAATTTTTCAAAATGGAGAAAAAAATGAAAGACAGTAAGATTTCACAGCCAGCTACCTGTGCACCGATGCCATATTCTCGTGAATCCACAGGCAATCCAAGATCTTCATTGGCCTCCACAGTGTCGCGCCCCCTATCCTGAAGGTTGTAAGCACGGAGCTTATGACCTAGCCCGATGCCCCTCCCTTCATGTCCGCGAAGGTACACCAACACACCCCTCCCAGCTTTCTCAATAAGCTGCAAAGCAAGTGCTAGTTGCTTGCCACAGTCGCATCTGGCTGACCCAAAAATGTCTCCAGTAAGGCATTCAGAGTGCACCCTCACAAGAATATCTTGCCCATCCCCAATCTCACCCTGTCATCATTGTGAATAAAAATTTATAAGCGTATAAGCTCTTCCAGATTCCAAAACCCGATGTCAAATTCTTCATGTCTAGATCACAATCATGAAGCTGCAGCAGAAAATGGGATTAAAGTAGTCTTTCAGTTATCAAAATGCTTTCAAATGTTACCCTTCGGATGTGACCACAATTTTGCTTGCAATAACACACCCGTATCAGTTACTTTAATATTGTCACTGATTGCAGCAAGTTTGGATATGTTTTAGTTATGTTTGGGTTACAGGGGAATATAGACAAGTGTACATATTTAGAAATTCTTAATTGAGGAGACTATATAAAAAAATGCATTAACGAGTGAGTTACCTATAAAACATATTGGAACGTACATGTGCAAAGACCCCAATAGGAATGCTTTCTGAATTGTTGCAATGAAATTAAAAGGTTCAGATAACTTGGATGTGTAAAATCATCTGGATTTAGTACTGATTAGAAATATATAACGCTGTTAATTGCTATTGATACAGGTAAATAATGTTCAAGCGAAGACACCATTAGTTATCTTTGGTTTACAGGGAGATACCAGCTTGTGTATATATTAAGGTACTTCTATTTGAGGAGAATGTGTGAATAAATGCATTTAAGAGAGTTAAATACATGCTTACAGATCGAATATTTTCCTTAGAGAACACTTCCTTTGAAAATAATGGTGGATTTTCTTTGAAAAGTTTACTTTAACCATGGCACAGTTCCTTTCAAAAACTTACTTTAACCATGGCAATGTGTTCAATCCCATCCAGCATTGATCTGTAACAGTAGGCCTGGAAATTACCCCATTCCAGGGGTAATCTAGCAACAGAAGAACGCTCCACCAACTTCTCTCTTTTTCTCCTATATCTGTCAAAATGACTCTGTGAGCCAAAATTCTCTAAATTCCTCAGTAATTAAGGAAAGATCATGCAAAGAACTCACATAATGAAATCTTGATTGGCACAAATGAATATTTCCATCAACAATGGATAAAATTATCATAACAACTGATAGAATAAAATTCAATGTTTCTATTGGGCAGTGCAGCTTGGTGAGACGTAGAAGTGGACCATAGTTATTGAAACAAGAGAACAAGCAGACTAGTACACTATAGAAGGATGCCATAATAAATTCAGGTTAAGTGAAGAAGAATTAGTTCCTCCCTAAGAAGTCATCCATTTCGATCACAGTGCATGGAGCACAATGAGAAAAGTTAACACTTCAATTTATCAAATATTCATCTTCTTGTTTCCTTCCATACATTTGCATGATAGGGCATCAAAATGTCTACATAATTGTCAAGTTACATAATTGTCAAGGAAGCTGCTCAGAAACAAGCTATTTGTTTTCATTTTAGATAGATGCTTCCTGAGGTGGGGTAATCCCTTGGTAATGTGCACATCTTTCTCCCTCTGGATATAGAAAATTTAATCGTGTCTAGAGGAAAAGTGGATTTGTACCTCTCTAAATTAACTGCCTAGAAGGTAGAACATGCCCTGGATTTGTACTTATTGTCTCCAAGTAAACATAAATGCCCTAGTTACTTAAATTGCAGTAAAAATGTTGCTTTCCTCCGTTCTTTTCATTACAGTAGGACTCCAACTTTACAAAATCAAAGTTCTTTACGGCCAATATTATTTATCAAAAGAATTTTGGCTCAGAAAATGCAATATTTGAATTATCCGTTATTAAGTTTTATGCATGACAGCGAAACACATGGAATTCAATGATAACTGTTGGATACTATTAGTTATTAGGACTTGTACACTAAAACGCTTGTAAGACACTTTCTAGATCAAATAGTCAAGGAAAAGAAAAGCATTCACATTGGAATCTCCTGTTCCCTAATACATTGACTCTCCACTGCATGTTTTTATAGCCTCTGTCAGCCCAGAGGACTTAGCTACAGTGTTCTTCCCGTGTGTATTATTATCAGCCCTCTTCATAAATGTCTCAGGGCTTATGGAGACATAAACAAGATATTGAACCATTCTATGGTCTCTCCACTCATGTGGTGCTACAAAGATGACACAACCCATAGTTATCCTGTAAATAAACATCACCTAGATGATCCCATTTACACAGAAACATGAATATTGTCATTATGGACAACCCACACTAAATATTGAGGTCTAATAAGAGTTCAAGAGACTCGGGATACCATGTGAGGAGTCAAGAGGATGCCAAAAGTGCAACATTCATAAGTTATTAAGTGGATCTGAAAGAATAGGATATTAACCATGAAAGAAGAAAGGATTTTTAATTTGACTGTAGGATGAGCAGATGCAAACTTCATGTGAACGCTTGTTAAGGCATGGACAGATACCTGATTAAGTCAGCAATTGAAATAATTTTCAAATTCTCATGCTGTGCAAATTCACGGAGCTTCGGTAACGGGGCCATTGAACCATCCTCCTTATCCACTATCTCACATAACACAGCCACCGGGGGAAATCCAGCCAGGACAACAAGATCAACAGAAGCCTCTGTATGACCAGCTCTTCTCAAAATGCCTCCTTTCCTGTACTTGATGGGGAAAATATGGCCAGGGCGGTTGAAATCCTCAGCTTTTGAAGAGGGTGATGCGAGCGCCAAGATTGTCTTTGCCCTGTCCTTAGCAGAAACCCCTGTGGTTGTACCATCTTTGACATCCTACAGAAGACCATTCGCAGAAAAACAAAACAAAGAACTAAAACAGAAGAAAAAAGAGAGACTAAATGGAACAGATTGACGATGCCTTTTCAAATGGAAAGATGTGTGCTTGCTAGAAAAGCAGCAGTATCCAACCATTTTTGAGCACCTATGAACTTCCAAGATACTATAAATAAGGGATAGGTAATAAAGCAACACCTAAGTAAAAGAGAGACCAAATGCACAATGTTTGCAGCTATGAATGTTTTCAGGCAACCTGAAAGAACATCCAATGGAACAGATTGAAGATGCTTTCTCAATGGAAACACACGTGCTTGCTAGAAAAGCAACAGTATCCAACGCATTTTGAGCACCTGTGAACTTCCAAGATACTGTTGATAGGAGAATGATAATAAAACAAGCGCTAAGTACATACCACTGACACTGTGAAGGCCGTGTAAAGCTTCTCCTCGTTTTCTTCCTCGGACACCATCAGAGGAAGCTGTAGCCTTTCCAGGTCTTCCTCTTTCATGCCCACGCAGACGATCCCAGTACCGTGCCTCACAACGAAGGCCATGGCATCCGGCGTCACCAGCGACCCCGCCATTACGAGATCACCCTGGTTTTCCCTGTCTTCGTCATCCACAACGATTACATACTGCAAAACGTCCATGGACACACACAAATCAGCAGGGAATGGGACAACGGAACTGGGGAAGAGAGCAAGAAACCCTAGTGCCAAGAGAAGAACCCAACTCCTCTGCTGGCCGGGAATCCACCACTGACCTTTCCCCGACGGATGTCTTCAATGGCCTCCGGGATGGAGGAGAGCCCTTCCGACGGGCAGTCCAGATCGAGCTCATCGTCGTTTTCGATGAGGAAACCATCGGCCGCGGAAGCGGTGTCATCTTGGAGCTCGGGAGGGACAGATGCGCCACCGCCATCACCGTCAGCTAGATTCTCCGGTCCGCCCATAGACGCGTCCTGCCCCGCCAAGGAGGCCTCCACTCTGACCCCGGCACTGGAGGGCTGCCGCAGGTTGGCGGCTTCCAAACTCAAGGCCTTCCTACTCAACAATCCCAGAGGACTGAGGACCCGCAGCCGTCGGAAACGCACGCAGCGCCGCCTGGAAGCAAAGCACAGAGATATTACGAACAACCCAGAAGACCAAATCCATGCATGCAAGTGACACTAGTATAGAGAGAGAGAGAGCTTGCTGGAGGAGGGAGAGATCGACGGCGACGGGGGAGGAGATGATGCCGCAGCTGGAAGAAGTGGAAGCCATTTCCGTCGCCTGGGTCCTCTGCTTCAGCTTCCGCTCCCTTCAATCCCGAGAGAGAGAGAGAGAGAGATGGACGCCATGAAGACTGGCGAAGGGGAGGGTTTGTGGGGGCTGACTTGGTTGTCCCCACAATTCCGTCGTCACACGGAGTCCCGTTGGCGGCGGCAAGCTACTACTGACGTCAACCGTCTGCACTTGCTTCCCAATAAGAGGACGATGTCTCGGTGACCCGGAAACTGAAGGGGGTTTCGTGTAATTACAGCAGCCAACGTGGCTGCGGCGACCCCATCCCCCACTACTATCGGTTGAGCGGCCTTTTTTTTTATGAATACGTGGAAGGAGGAGGACCGTGGATCTGTCATCATCGAAGGCGTGGGGACGGGTGTGGGTCCCGAGAGAAGAGCGGGGCTTCACCCCGCGCGATGAGAGACATCTGGATCGCGTCCGTCAGATTCAAGGAGTTTATATATATATATATATATATATATATATAAACCTCCAACGGACTAGGGGGGTATATTCGTAGCTGGAGTCCAGATAGGCGGGATCTGACGGTCGTGGAAGCGGTTTAGCCAGTTACAATGCCACGTGGCTTAAGCCCTTTTGAGGACGACCTTTCTTCTTTTTTGGACTCCAGGCACAAAAAAAAATCTGAGCTCCACCGGTCCGGATGAGGCGAAAAGTGTGTGTGGTCGTGGGATTACGGGTGCCGGGTGGGCCATCAATGGTGGCGGCTACTCTCGTCCTGGTTGCATGGTAGGCCCAACTAGGCAGGTTACTTTTAGGAATGGGAATGGGACTCCGTCGTTAGCGTTCACTTATTTTTAGGAATAAAGAAGTATATCTCAGCTTTGGCTTTATAGGACGTCACCTCTTTCATTCACCGGGGGTCCATTTGAAAATAGATTGGGGGGTAATATATTCGCGCCCATTTATATTTGAAAATGAGTTAAGATAACGTATTTGCGTCCATGGACGTGAATAAAGTATCCCTACTCTGGGTTAGATATTTTATGTGCGAGGAGAACATGCGAGACCCATGTTTTCTCTCTTGTCATTTAACTATTCTCACGTATCATATTCGGATTTCAAAGTGGGTCTCAGAAAAGTCCACGGCTCAGCATTACCTCTTTCTCATGTGAAAAGTCATAAGCACATCTTACGTCTTTAATTTTTTTGTTTTTTTTAAATGATTCTCAAAGTATATTAACTTGAGATATAAATCACGTCACCATCTGATTATCTAAAAAATTAAAAAATTAAATTAATTTTTAAAAGAATGGATCCAATACAATTCGTTTGATCCGATTTTTTTTATTTCTTCTTAGATAATCCAATAATGAGATGATTTATATCTCAAATTAGAATATTTTGAAACTCACTTTAAAAAATTTAAAAAATAAAAAAATAAAAATCGTACACACTCAAAGTGTGCACACTGTTGGGTGTTGCATTGAACCTTACTCTGAGTCATAAACCTAAAAGTTCCACCTTCAGCTGTGCTATAGGAGAGATTTAACCTATATCCAAACACTCTCAAGGTGACGAGACTATTTTAAAGAGTTTATTCCCTGCAGTGAGACCTCCAAACCTAGAATAATCACCGGTATAGATAAAAACATCGCCTACATGGATGAAAAAAATATCTTGAGATTGTGCAAAAAACTCTCTTAATTAGGCAGAAGTCCATGCTAAAAAATTATAAATACATTAAAAAATAAAAACTTATATAAATATTTTCCAATATTAAACTACGCTCAACTTTATTGCTGGAGAGTTATTTTACTGGAAAAACAAAAGTCACCTTCGATGATAGACCAAATCTATCTATAATCTATAATTTATATTACAAGAGAATTGGTGTTTTTTTCGTCATCGATTCACCTTTTATCGCCTGCGGGTTCACGTTTTTTGTGTCTGAGTTCGGTTCAAATTTTTGTCTGGACCTCACCATGTGACGTAAGAGGTGGGCAAGAGGTACTCCTCAGCCACCATCCCCGGACGACTCCTCCGTGATGGAGTCCCCAAACAAACACCGGATCAATCAACATCGTGATTGGCATAAAGAAAATTTCTCTAGTAAAATCAATAGTAACACAAAGCGTTATATGAAACAAAAAAAGATTTTAGAGGGAAGTTTCGTACGACAACATCGTCAGATTCACGTCGACAGAATGACTCAAGTCACTTCGACGTCCTCACAAAAAAAAAACAATAAAGTATGAATGCCCAAATTAACTCAAAGTCTCCCCATAAATATGTTTCCATAAATCGACTTTTAAGCGACTCTCCCCGTAAATTAAGTTGTCGTAAACTCACATTAATTTATGTGTTACAGTCAAACATGAGTTAATAAATAATGACATAATGACAAATTTGATAATTTTTTTATGATAAATATGTGTACGATAAATTTATTCAACTTAAAAAAAAATTCAAACATGAGTTAATGGATAATGACGTGATGATAAACTTATTTTTTATGACAAATGTGTTTACGATAAAATTATTCAACTTTTTAAAAAGTTGTCATGCGTTATATCTAAACGGGATCTGTATTTGAACATAATCTTTAACCTCCTTCGTATGTTTATTTTGCTGGCATATTGTTTGTTCGTCACGGAGATGTAATCCTTATTTTTACATCCACACTTTTGCATGCATCAAGCAAGCAGCAATATTTTATGATTATAACCTCCCTTCAAAAAAAATTTGATTGATAGAATATTTATTTTATCAGTTGTATAAATTTTATATTTATTTATATTATTATTATAATAATTTAAAGCGTAACGGGGTCTTTTGACTATTTATAACTAAATTCAGCGGCACAGCCGATCCGCAAAAGTGACGAGCAGATCCTCTCATGGGCTGGCCCGATGTTCGACACGGGCGAGCTCTCCTTGTGGACCGGCCTGAGCCTTCTGTGGCAGGGCTCCCGTTGGCGTTAGGCGTCAGGTTCCAGGGACATCCGTCTCGTTACAGTCCGTTGGGCTCACACAGAAACTGTCCCGGCTATTGGGCCGGTCTGTCCTTGTCTGAAGTACGGAGGCCATTCTCCACCACGGGCCCATGCCCATCTTTTTCACCTCCCCATTGTCTTAACATTGATAAGAACCAGAAGTACTAGGTATTCCATCGACCTGCCATTAAATATGATCCGACAATGCAAATAATTATTCTATCAATCAACAAATATAAAGCCAAACAAACAACTAGAAACATGAAGGGATTTTTATACATAACTCATTGCTAGAATAAAAATATATAGATTTATTACTCTTCCATTTGCAATTGCACATTTTAAAAAAAGAAAAAAACTACCGAACAGTCTTTTTTTTGCACATTCAAGTGGTCCTTTTGCACACAAAAAACGGTGTGAAAAGTTCAAGCTCAGAATGGATGCTTTTTTTTTATATAAAAAAAATCATCCTTTCAAAACAACTATTGTAACCTATCACCAACTTGTTCCCCTGAAATAAACCAACAGGTCAAATGGGAAAGGGGGCACATAAACTGGAGGATCCTTGTCCAGTCTGTTTCCCATCCAAAATATTCCCCCCATCCCAATTTAATCTTCTAGATCCATCTCCACTTCGATCTCTCTTCTGATCAACTTTCACTGCTATAATCCCTCGTCCTCTCGTAAGAAATCACGAGGTCTCCAGTGTAAATCTTGACTCCCTCATTATTTGGGAGAGTGCGAGACCCTGAGTTTTTCGTGTCCCAGTGAGTGACCTGATAAAAAATAAAAAAAGTTCCTCATCCTTCATCTGCTTGTGAAAGGTGCCTTACTTCATGGTTACAGAGAGGACAAGAATGGGGTGGTGGCAGTCCTGTTGGTTGTGGCCTGCCTTTCAACTGTTGCCGTCCATGTCAACCTTCGTCGCAGGAGTGCAGGAGTGCAGGAGTCCCCACTTACTGGAATGGGGGATGTGCATCTTATCTATGCCTTGTTGCATCTTATCCCCCACCCCACTATGAAGTACAAAGTTGGAATCCGGAAGGCAACCTTGTCCAAGTGCTTGGGTGACCATGCTGTCCTTGCTCTTGTTATGTCTTCTTTATGATGAGTCTCACAAAGGGGGCAAAGTATCCTCCTTTCTCACATCAGATGTAGCTGATCTCTGTATCCATGGATGGGCATAATTAATGTCAGTTTCCATTAGGTGTCATGATAGTTTCCACTACACATACTAACTATTCTCAAATTAGAGTGGGGTGACTCCCACATGATTCTTGCTGGGATGTTGATCAGTTGTAAGTGGTATTAAGAAAAGTTTTAATTGTCTTAATGGACATTATTAGCAGGTGAAAACTTCAATCTTGGCATCCTCCTTGTCGTTTTGTGTCTCTGCCAAGTTGCATTTATGTGGGTCTTCACCAACCGATGTCTTTAACAGACACAATCATGGGGACAGACGTTCAAAAACATTGGCTAAGCACAACCGAATGAGCCCAAATTAAGGGCAATCCAATCCATAAAAGAAAGGTATCTAAACCAAATCCAAGCCCACCCAAGTTTTAACACTTGCTTCTTCAATTGGAGTCAGAAGTGACCCAACTCTGATTAGTTCATCTAAATCTATATATATATATATTTTTTTTTTTTCTATCTTGAGATCGATGCAAATGACTAAGATATATCACTATCCTAGTCACGATGCATCTCCACTCAACTTGGGGGTGGAGAGAGAGGGAAAGAGAGGAAGAATTAAAGTTTGTCGGTCCAGTCGTATCACCCGTATCAATTTTTATCGATATGGTACGGTACGATATCGTACCGATCTGTATCGTAACGTGTCAACATTAAAAAAATATATTTATTAAATATATATTATTATAAAATATAATAAAATATTATGTGTTATTTAGTTGTTAATAATTATGTTAGTTGTGTGTGATATAAATGATTCAAATCTTATAAATGTCACGTGTGTTTTGACTTATTTTTCTTAAAGAAGAATGAAAAAAATAAGAAAATAATGTCACTAGTGTAATTTAAACTCAAATACTAACCTTTCAAATGAAGATTCTTAAGTAAATTATATCTAAAAAATTATATTTAATATAAAATAATATATATAATATTTAAAAAGTATACGGTGCATATCGATTACCTACCACAGATCGGTCGTACCGAACTGTGATTGATACGGTCCGGTATAAGTGGCACGTCTTGTACTGGACCAGTTTGACAAACTTTGGGAAGAACAGAGCAAGAGAGAGAGAGGAGGGGTAGAGAAAGGGAGAGAGGCAACACATTGAGATGGGTAGTTTGATTATTTTTCAAATGTCCTTATTAGAGATGTGCCTCCAGAGATCAGAAAATATGTCTCTCGGAAAGATAGAAAGTGCAAGTAAAGTAAGTCACTCTTTCTGATTTGGGGTGCTAGTTAATTTTTTCTTTGTTCCCCCCCCCCCCAATTTTATCAATTAACACTGTGATTTTTGTCATAATTTTTAAATTTATAAAATTTAACTTTTGACATGTTTAATAAAATCTAAATAATATTTAAGAGAGTATGGAGTTTTCTCATTAAGAGGTGATCGAAGAGAGAGAGAGATAAATGATAATCATGGATGTGTGAGAGAGAGAGGTGGTTATGGGAGGGAGAGAAAGAGGGGTGACATATGTGTGTGTGTGAGAGAGAGAGAGAGAGAGAGAGAGAGAGAGAGAGAGAGAGCTCTTTTAAAAAAAAATAAGGAAAGAGTTAATTTTTATTTGAAAAATATTAATGAAGAGTTAACTCCTTCCTTAAAAATTAAGAAAGATGCTCCAACCATAATTTAGCACACATTATTTTTTTAAAATAGATTTTAAGAGAAAAAATATCTAAAAAATATAACTAAACACCCCTTAAATAAACTAATCAACAGCTTGTGGAGGGAGTGAGGACTGCTCGGTCTGCCACGGAGGGGAAAAGGAACGCAGGCTCAATATAACGGGGTTCGGCTTCCCGGGACCCGACACCCAGCACCCGCTCTTCCCGGTCCGCTCCCGTCGACGGGCTGGTTCGTAAAATGGGACCCACCATTACCCAGGCTACAAATACCCGACCAGTACGCACCGTAAGCGAAGTCGCCCCCACGGTTGGCTCCTCTCTCTCTCTCTTTCTGGTCTTCGTCTCGATCTCCGCCGAGGCGCAGCAGAAGCCCCGGCTGCCTCGAAGTATGGTGGAGTTGTTCTTATCATGTCGAATTCGTAGCAAAGCTTTTTTTTTTCTGTTTCTTGGATTGTGTCGTTTTTGGTTGTGGCAGACAGATTGGATGCTGATCTTTTTCTGTTTGTTGTGTTTGCTTCGTAGATTGGAGTGGGGTGCAGCTCCAATTGGATCGCCTGCGCCGGTAGAAGCGCGGATCGGGGGATGGCGGTGGGGTCGAAGCACGTGCTGCTGCCGATAACGGATCCGCCGGAGAAGGGGGGCGACGGGGACGAGAGCCTCTTCAAGGGATCCGGCATGAGCAGGCGCGGGGCGGCTGCCGCGGTGTCCTACATGACCTGCGCAGGTGAGGAGTTGGGGAGCGCCCCGCCGCGCTGCGTCCTCTCTATGGGTGGCGGGTGGGGGGATGGGGAGTTGTTCGGCTTAGAATGCTTTGGCGCACTTCTCGTTCTCGCTCTTGGATGTCAAATTTTCTGTTTCTTTGTGCTTAACGCGAGCATACCAAAGAGATGCTAAGTGCTGGGTTGCCAAGCCTGCTGAAGTTATCTCAGTGGGGAAAGTAGAGGTCGATCGCCACATAGTATAGTTGTCTGCTGAAGCCCACGAAAGCTTCTAGTGTTGATTTAAGAGTACTTCTGTGGTGCTGTTTTATTGAGCCTGTCTCCAAACTCTCCCAAGGTTTAAGTGTAAGGTTTATGAGGAAGTCCAACAACAAGGATAAAATCCCCCAAACTGGGGTCGGTGATAAGTTGCAATTTTTGTGTTGTAACCATAGTTTAAAAGATCTTGAAAGGGATGCAAGACACTTTATGTAAGCCTCGTGAGACGTAAGCCGTAAGACACAATGAGGCGTAAGTCTCGATAATCTAAGAAAATAATATTAATACCATCAAAAGAGATAAAAATAATATGGATTTTCATGTATTAATGGCATCTCAACTCAATGATAGATCTATATTATCTCAAAAGTATTGAATCATGCTTTAAGGATAATAAAAGAAGTATAAGTCTTAGGTCTACTCTACGACACATAATTATATCATCTTCTCAATTTATGTACAAATCTTAAATAAATGTCTTGAGACGGTGAATGTGTTGAGATATACCACCTCAATTAACAAAAGGCGTAAGTCTCAAGTAAAAGAGGCGTTTTTCTAGTGCCTCACATTGAGGCTTAAGCCTTAATGTCTTGAGACGCCGCCGTTTCAAACAGGCGATGCAGCTTTATCTTTTGAAGGATCAGCATGTGCCAAACTTCAAATTTGCTTTCTTTCTCTATTGACAGAAAGAGTGGTTGGTATTAAGAGCCTGTAGTTGTTTACATCGTAACATGATAAATAGCTGATGACTGGGTCGTCAGAGGCGAGAGGCAACTGAGGTGACCAAGGGGTTGCCTCAAGCCTCAAACACCTAGACGATGGGCTAGGACGTTTGAGGCGACATTTCATTAAAATTATAAATAGGTCAGATGTGTACATATTTCATTAAATATGTCCACAACACATATAAAACCTATAGGAATACTTAATTTATATATGCAAATGTGTTATAGATATGGGGTGGGTTATGTAATGGGCTGGGTGGCCCAAGTGGGCTCAGTTCAAAGGCGTCCATTGCCCTACCTAATCGCCCAAGCGATATTGGCTGAGGCGAGGCAAATTGTTGGCTCCTCGCCTCGCCTCATCGCTTAGGTGAGCGCCTCAAGCACCTTTGATGACATAGGCTGATAATTGGTGATACAGATTTTTTTAGGAAGAGTGATTGGCTGGAGCTGGATTTCTCCTGTCCTTGTTGTCTTTTTATGCATGGATTGGCAATAATAAGAAAGGGAATCTGAGTAGTGATCAGTATCAATGGGTTTTGTCAGTTGCTCCCGTATTTTAGGTTTTATCTTCCATCTATGGATTATCTACGGATACGACTGTCTTCTACCATTTATTGTGTTTTTTGTCTTTTTTATGTCTTTGGATTTTCCACATCTAATTTATTGTTTTGCCTCCTTTGTGCAGTTTTGTTGGTGATGTTTAACAAAGCAGCTCTTTCTTCATATAACTTCCCATGTGCTAATGTCATTACCCTCTTCCAGGTAACTTATTTCTTTTTTTACTTTATTCACTTCTTATAATTGGTGATACAGATTGTTTCAGTAATTTGTGATACACATTGCCAATTGACTTCCTTTTACTAGCCCAAATATATGAAATAGATCTCACTAATTGTGGTCATGTTAGTAATAGCTTTATCTTGTGCTTCATTATCTGCGCTAGCTCATGTCTCTAGGAAATTGTTAATGTGCTAATCTTGAGATGTGTGGATAATTCATGTGATGTCACAGTGTGCTTTTCTCCCCTTCCTTTTTTCCTTTTTTTTGTCGTGGTAATACATGCTGACGATTGTTGAAAAAAATCTTGTGTTTGCCATAAGTTGTTAACATTAACCTTACTCTAACTGTGTAAAGCTGTGGACATAGGGTTTCAAACCTCAGCTGCTGGGGAGCAAACCCCGGACCTGAGCTGTTGAGAAATGTGTCAAGTATTGTGCAAGGCATGTCTCTACATAATGTGTTGTCACTATTTTTTGATACATGATACAAAACATATAACTTTTGAGGCACAAAACTAAATGGTGTACAATCTTGACCATAAGAAATCCTTACTACAAAAGTATTCTGTATAAGTTACCTAGAGTTTCTGATTTATGATAAAGTTGTAATTCAGTCAGTGATGGAGCTCCTTCCATAAGGTCTCGTATCAATCCTGAGTACTGACAATGTTGATATCTGGAGTTTGTTTTGATCCCCTACAGGGGGAAGACATTCATTTTTGATGATTTTTTTTTACAACTCATCTCTATGGAAGGAAATGGTCTCATCCCAAATTTTACCATTATTATTATTATTATTATTATTTCATCCCACTCCTTTCTCTCGAAAAATATATTTATTAAATTTAGCTTATGCCTCTACGTCTTTTATCTATGGTATACACATAAAATTTTGCTGCAATTTCTATAATCCATGTTTCACTTTGCAGTTTGTGAGGTAGTTATTCCCTGCCCCAACAATAATTGGCTGCCTGTTGAGATATTTATTGTTATATGCATTTTTCATTGTTCTCTTTTTCCTTCCTTAAATCAGTATCCATACATTCGTTGCAGATGGTATGTTCCACTTCACTCTTGTATGGCATGAGACGCTGGAGAATCATCTCCTTCACAGTTGGTGAGCCTTGGTCAAAGTCAGATAATTCTTCAGCAAGTCTTGTACCTCTTCCAACATTACTTCAGACTCTTCCTCTTTCCTTAACTTATCTTCTATACATGGTGTGTTCTTCTGAAACACATTTTTTCCCCCTTTGTATGGAGGAACATCTATTTATTTCCTGCAAAGTGTCTATGATTTTGTGGTCACAGCTAGCTTCAATGGAGTCTGTTCGTGGCGTAAATGTTCCCATGTACACCACCCTTAGACGGACAACTGTTGTGTTCACAATGATAGTAGAGTACCTTTTGACTGGGCAGAAATATTCACCTCCAGTTTTTGGAAGGTAAACAGCTGTTCTATGGCTTTCACTAATAAAGTTGCTCACTTTGTAGGAAGGGATATCGGATGCATATGCTTCTTATAGTACCCAGATGATGATTTTGTGGATCTGATCTTATATTTTTCAATTTCACCATACTCAGGCCTCCTCTAATTATGTTGCTTCACTGTAAGGTGCATCAACCCTAGATGGTCAAATTTTTTTGTTGATGCTGGGCCTATATGCATTTAGGTTTTAGGTTGGTTATTCTTCTTCCTTTTTATTAGTACCACACGTCACTAATGGGGAAAAGGGGACAATATTGTGAGTATGTTGCTAGAAACCTAAATAAACTGCCCTCTCATAGTTGGAAAACAAAACCTCTTACCCATTCAAAACCCCACTTTTCCTCCTTCCCCTCACCATGTAATATGCACAAATACCTTACGCATTACAATACTGTAATCTCCTCCAACTTACCAAGTTAGGCCTAAAAACAAAGAACTACACTCACAACCTGTTCTTCATTCTCCCTCTCAAACATGGAGTTTCTTACTACCTGCCATGTAGGATCTCTCACATTTCCGTTCTTCCCTTGGGCCATCTCCCTGCTCTGATGACCACTTCTCCATGTTAGAAGAGCCGCTGGCTTGTCATTGAATGAAAACCACAGCTGTAGCAGCAATCTTGTTTGCTTGTGCAATACACAGGATGCTGTCCTCACCTTATTTTTCCTTTAAAATTCCGATCTTCTGGATAAGGCTCCTCAAATTCCTGAACCCCCTTTTTGGGGACATTGGTACAGAGCTCCTTTTGAAGCGGAATGTCTGGGACCAGCTCTCTTGATGCAGTGATTGACTTCACATCCCTTGAAACCTACTCTGTTGTACCATGCTCAAGGTAAGCTGGTGCAGAGTCCTCAATTCCACACCTTGCTCCTTGCCAGAGACACCATTGCATCATTTGTCTCATGGTGCAGAGTCCTCAACTGGCCTTCGTTCCATATCTGATGAGCTGACTGCTTGTGAATCATGGAGGCTAGCTGCAGGACGTGGGAAGTCCTTTGGAGAGATGAGAGCCACACCTATCCCAGGAGGCCATGGAGAAAGCCCATGATGGCTTGTGCCCTTCCTTATGTAAGGGCAAATCTTCACTAGCAGTAGGGACTAGGAATATTGGCAACACAGGGGAGTGTCAAATGTCTGGTCCCACAGTTATGATGCATATCCTTTCGCTATATTCCAACGTCCCATTGCTTCTGAAGGGATGCAATCATTAGCATGCATCATGTTTTATTCTAGGTTTGTGATACTTTTATAATTTTATTACCACAGTTCAAATTTAAATTTGAACGTATTTTTATGTTTCTGATCTATTTCCCTGGTGAAAAACCAAGGGCTTTATCAGTGTGGTGCTGATTGTTTTTGGAGCATTTGTTGCTGGAGCTCGGGATCTATCATATGATTCATATGGCTATGCCATTGTTTTCATATCCAACATCACCACTGCAATATATCTTGCTACCATAGCTCGTATTGGTAATGACTGCTATTTATTCTTTTGTTATTTTTATCTTCTGAAACATGTGATATATTCACTTTCCAAAAGAAATATGTGAGATATGCAAAGTGATAGTCTCTGGTCCTACATATTTCTTCATCTTTTGTTCTCCCAGGGAAATCTAGTGGTCTCAACAGCTTTGGTCTAATGTGGTGCAATGGTAATTTGCTAAAGCAACGTTCTCTTTGCTGTTGATTATACATTAGTAACCACGTAAGGAAATGCCAAATGATGTTGCTGGAAGTATATTATGCCACTGGAGAAATCTATTATCTCTGTCTCTACTGACATTTGCAGGACTAGTTTGTGGACCAGTTTTGTTAGTTTGGACATACATTCGTGGTGATTTGGAGAGGACAATGAACTTTCCTTATCTGTATTCTCCTGGTTTTCAGGTGAGCAGAATTTTGTCAAGCATAAAATAGTCAAAAGTGAATATCTCTAGGCTATCAAAATTGTACGAGGCAGATGGGTGTATACATGTTCTTCATGTGGCTGTTCCTGTTTGACGAAAGCTGTCTAGTCCCACACCAGATGTTCACAAGTGCTGGCCCTCTAGATGATGTTGTGACCTCTGCCTCTCACTAACCCTTCTTTCTGGGATGGCTGTGTCTTTCAACATCATGTCTGGGTTGGGTCTCTTTCACACCCATTGGGCTCCCCCAAGGGCCCCAATTCAGGCATAATGCATTTAGTCCTGGTGCTGTTTGCTGTATGACTCCAACTGGACTCAATGTAAGGTGGGTGAAGGGGGCATGGCAATGCCATGTAGTTTCATACCAGATGTTCATGATTATTGCTCCTCTATATAATGTCAGGACCTCTATTTCCTACTAACACATTTTCGGGATGGCTGTGCCCTTTGTACGGAGTTGTCACAACGGTGGAGCCAAAATCTATTAGCTTGAGACATTACGACTAGTCACATTTTCCGTTATAGATCACTCTTATTTTTGCTTAATTGAAACTGCTGGTTCATGTGAAGCAAATAATTGATTGTCTTTTCATGTGCAGGCTGTGATGCTCCTTTCGTGTATTATGGCATTCTTCTTGAACTACAGTATATTTTTGAACACAACATTAAATTCTGCTCTCACCCAGACGATGTGTGGCAACCTCAAGGTAAGTTTCCCTTTCACTAATTGCCATAGCTCTTGCATGCACTGCATCCTCTCGTAATTGATAGCTTTATTACCTTTGCTGCAGGATCTGTTCACTGTTGGACTTGGCTGGATCATATTTGGTGGCCTCCCTTTTGATGTGGTGAGAACCTGCTCCTACTTCCCACAGCTCCTGTAGTCCACTCCTATTTCTTCCTCCTTTACTTGACCGCTCTTAATGGATCCATCTCTCCTTGCCAGCTGAACGTGATCGGCCAGTGCCTTGGCTTCCTAGGATCTGGATTGTATGCCTACTGCAAACTCAAAGGCAAATAGGTTCCATGAGTTGCATCATCATCACTGGATGTAATTTGTTGGCTACACCAGGATCATATGAAGGTGTCTCATCCGGCAGATCGGGAGTTATTTCCTGGAACTGAACGACAAGGATTTAATGGAGGATTTCCTCCTCCATCATCACTGAGGCAAAAGCTGGGTATTACCCGTTGGGGGCGTGGGAATCACTCATTTTCCACCATCCTTTCCAAGCAGCGCCTCTTTTTTTGGCTCTCTTTTTCCCTACTTGTAACAACGAACCCTAGGATGAGCACATATATTCTACGAGTTTTGATTTGATTCTCATCATTTTAACCGGTGGGAGATGATGCCTGCATGGGAATGGTAAAGGTAAGGCTGCCGCCACGACGGGGTGCATGGATGTTGTTTTTCTGCTGTCACAAGCTTAGGGTACGAGAGATGCTCTATTCAGCTTAGGGTATCTAGTGCCAGGTTCTACTACTCAAGCTCTGATGTCCAAGTTTAGAGACAGAACTGGTCGAATTGCACTTGATTTTGATGGCCTCATTCCAACATTTTTCTGCATGCAGGTCTAGGATGATTGTTAAGGTAATCTGAAACTGCTTTTACAATTAGGACCGTGTAATTAGAACTAAATACGAACATTGAATCATCACATCTCGGATACAATGTTTGCTTGTCTCCACACCTACTTAAAGTCAGTTATACAGAACCATGTATGATCCCATGAATGGATGTTCAAGTCAAAAAGGCTTTCACATGGAATTGTTGTTTTCTCAACAGTTTTTATAATTTCATTGTTTGTTTATCCATTTTCAGGGTTTGACTGAGAAATTAGAAGAGGATTCCTGGTACACTGGTTCTGAGATGCTTACTTATGATACTTTTTTGTAGAAGATTATTCCCTTGCTTGTCTCCTGGGCTTTTGATTTTTCAATTGCAATGCTGTAATGTGATGTGAGATTTTATATTGCGTTGACCTTTCCTGTAGCATGGATGAGCTGTTAAGATAAAGTTGGTCTCATCATTTGTATATTGTAATAACACCATTTGTTTTTCATAATCATATCTCATGCATTCAGTTTGTTTTTCTTGATATAATTTTTATTAATCATTAACTACTCAATTCAAAAATTGACACTTGCAAACAAAATCGAATGCAATTTATTTGTACAATCATCTCGGTTTTCAGGCTTTAATCAAAACTAAAATTTGATGGCCATTTAATATTGCGGATTTATCTCTGAGAATTTATAATTCACCTGTCATCCAATGTTGTTCAACTTTTGAGTTCTTGTGCAATTATTTCTAAAACCAAAGTCGCGTAAAATTGAAAACTTTTAATCAAAAAAGGTTCTAGAAATAAATTGAAAATTATGCAATGATATTTGCAGAAAAAACCTCTTTACGAGTCTTTGTTAATTACTTAATAGTTCTTTTGCATATGAATCGTAAAACAAAAATGGCACATGTATCATTATTTTTAATAAAATATTATAAAAATATCATCCTCAGGCAGGAAAGATGAATATTCAACATATTCTATTGTTCTCGTGGGCCATCCATAAGACTAAAATGGAAATGCTAAATTGCACGAACCCTATTAATTACACAGGCAGGGGTGTCATGCGTGTAGTTGGCAGGGGTGTTTCGTATAGTTGGACTCCGACCAAAATTCACGTTTTTTAACTCTCCTCTCCCCTCCCCACCCTATCACGGAGATGGCGTAGTGTACGGATGGATGTCCCAGGTATCCCCCATGGACGGTCTGGATAAGGACGGCGACCCTTCCTCCGATGATTGTCGCTCATACTCAGCGACCCTTACCACCTTGGCAGCCGTCGCCTTCGTGGCCGGGGCCATCGCGATCGCGTGACTCCTGCCCTCCACCTCAGTGGACGCTCATACTCGGCGACCCTTACCACCTTGGCAGCCGTCGCCTTCGTGGCCGGGGCCATCGCGATCGCGTGACTCCTGCCCTCCACCTCAGTGGACGCTCATACTCGGCGACCCTTACCACCTTGGCAGCCGTCGCCTTCGTGGCCGGGGCCACCGCGATCGCGTGACTCCTGCCCTCCACCTCAGTGGATGCCGACCTGTAGCCGTCGTCGTCGTCCTCGCCGCCTTCCCCGTCGTTGGTGACGTCTGGGGATGTGTCCGCGGGGAAGTACTTTGATATGTATTGGGCATTCGTCTATGTCGACCGTTTGGGCCGGCCGGTTCAACTGACAAAGACAGACAGTTCAGCACGGGGTTATTACAAATGAAGGTAGATGAGGGAAAACTAGCGCCAATTTGTATTTGAATTTCTTGTAATTTCGATGGTCCATTCCCTTTAAAAAGGGGAGCTGATAACAGTGCGATAGATCATTGAACATTCGAGTTCTCAATAAGAATTCTACTTGGCATCGCCATGTCTTCCTCCTCATCATCTTCTGCTCCTCCTTCCTCCTCTTCTGTTAATTCTCTAACTGCTCAATTCGGTTCTATTCTTCCGACGTCCACTGCATTCCAGATTCCTCTCTCTGTTCTTCCCTCTTCAGTTCCTGCAGCTACAGCTATCCCCGGAGTTCTTGGAGCGGTCCCTCCACTTCCAACAGCCACTGGGCGGAAGAAGACGGCATTGAGTGCTATGTTGTCTAATCGATTTGCAACTTCCGAAGAAGATCCAAGGCCAGAACCAATGGGAGCTAACAAATTGGTGGCGCCGCCCGCCTTGGACACCCCAAATTCTTCGAGATTGCTTGCACCCGATGAGCTACTGCTCTTTCAACAATCAATTCAACACATTGTCCAGATTTCGGTGCAACAAGCCTTGTCTCAGACAACAGCCATCACCGATCGACGTTTGGATCAGTTGTTGTCACAGAAGCTTGAAGCATTGGAACTTACAGCTGCTAAATGAGAGCCGGTCTTTGTCCAATTGACTCGACTTCCAGAATTGGTATCCCAAACACCTCCGTCAGTCCAAGTACCTCGACCTAAACCCTTAATTATCTCTGTTCGATGGCTCTAATTTTGAAGACTCGAAGTTTAAAGCGGACTTATATCTTCTTTATTACCAATTGAGCCATGATCAGATGCTACTACATGTTCATTATCGTTTTCTTGATCGAGCATTGCGATGGTTTTATTGAGTCTATAAGGCTCAGTAATTTACTACCTGGCCGCAATTAATGGCAACTATGGAAGCCCAATTTGGTAAGAAAGAATGGACTAATCCTCATATTGATTTATGGTAATTACATCAGACGGGATCTGTGGAGGAATATGAAGTCAATTTTGAGTGCCTATGTGATGAGATTGAAGGGGTCCCGGACGAGCACTTACTAGCTCACTTTGTGGGGGGATTAACAGAAGAGTTGCATTATGAAATACTGCTTCAGAAACCCCATAGTTTAGATGAAGCAATGGCCACGGCCAGACTGGCAGCCAAGAAACCTAAATCTCTGCATAGTACTTCTCCCAACCCTCAACTTCACATGGAAGCTACTTCTCTGCCTCCTCTGACCAATCGTCCAATTGTTCGACGTTATTCCCCAGAACAATTGGATGATTGCCGAAGGAAAGGTCTGTGCTATATGTGTGATGACAAGTGGAAAAAAGGCTATAAATGCAACCCCCATCGTGCATTTTCAGTACACCTAGTTTATATTCCCGAAATGGAAGATGTTGAGGCAAATCCCCAACCAACTATAGAAACTGCATAGGACGTCAACCCCACTCCCAGAGCATAGTGGAGCAATAACACCACAGTCAATTCCATTACAATTTCTTTGGCGGCGCCCCCAACGGCTATGCACAGCGCTATTTGCCAACCTTCATCTACTATGCAACTAATAGGCTACATTGCTACAGTCCCAGTATTGACTCTTATTGACACAGGGGCAACACATAACTTGCTTGATATCTATATTGCAAAGCAACTTCACCTCCCAATTAAACCAGTGGAAGGTCTGTCAGCTACAGTGGTAGGAGGAACTCAATGTCCAATTATGGGTTATGTTACTTAAGTACCTCTGTATATCGGCAAACTCTAAGTGTTATTGGATTTCTTATTGATGGACACCTCTCCATTTGATCTCATTTGGGATCTGCTTGGATTCAAACTTTAGGCATCATTCAGTGGGATTTTGTAAACTTATCCATGAAATTCACCCTTAATGATGCCTCTTATCATCTGCAAGGCATCACCAACATGAATGTTCAGATGTCAGCCTTACTTGAGCTTTCACACAAATTATCATCAGTGCATGCCATTTATGTCTGTCAAGTATCTAGTGGTAATTTTTCCTCGGCCCCCAACACTCATGCCCAAATGGGCATCTCTGCTATCGATAAGCCAAACCTTGCAGAGTTATTATTACAATTCCAGTCATTTTTTGATATTCCAGTTGGTCTTCTGCCTGTTCGCAGCTATGACCATGGCATTCATTTGATAGATGAAACTAAAATTATCTCTTTGACTCCATATCGATACTCTCCTCATCACAAGATTATAATTGAACAGACATTGGTAGAATCATTGAAGAATGGGATTATTCGGCCTAGTCACAGTTCTTTTGCTTCCCCAATCTTGTTAGTCAAAAAAAAGATGGTTCCTGGCATATGTGTTGATTATAGGGAGTTGAATAAAAATACTGTCAAACATAAGTATCCAATCCCTGTCATAGAAGATTTACTGGATGAGCTTAGCCAGGTCACATTCTTTACCAAATTAGACCTGAGATCTGGGTATCATCAGATCCGGATGCGACCGAAGCATATTGACAGGATGGGCTTCTCTACACATGCCGGTCATTATGAGTACTTGGTTCTTCCTTTCGGCCTTACTAATGTCCCAGCCACTTTCAAGGGCTTAATGAATAATTTATTCAGACCTTATCTACGAAAATTTTTATTAGTTTTTTTTGATGATATACTGGTTTACAGTTCAGACTGGGAATTGCATTTACATCATTTGCAAGACGTTCTCACAGTATTACAGTAACACACTTTCTATGCTAAGTGGTCTAAATGCTCCTTTGGACAATCTTCTATCTCTTATCTGGGACATATCATTTCCAAAGGCACTGTCTCCATGGAACCAGACAAAATCCAAGCTATCCAGGACTGGTCCATTTCAAAGGGACTAAAACAATTGAGAGGATTTTTGGGGTTAGCCGGCTATTACAGGAAATTCATAAAAGACTATGGGTTGATTGCTGCTCCATTAACAGTCTTGTTGAAGAAGGATGTTAGATTCAAGTGGACTTCACAAGCAGATATTGCCTTCTTGTCCTTAAAGAAGGCCTTGACAACAATCCCAGTTCTGATTCTTCCAGACTTTACACAAACTTTTATTGTTGAATGTGATGCTTCTTCCACAGGCATGGGTGACGTACTTATATAACATAATCATCCCATTGCATATATTAGCAAGGCCTTCTCTACTACTCAGCAAGCTCTGTCGACCTATGATAGAGAATTATCTACTGTCATTTTTGCTGTTATTAAGACTGATCACCAGAGTATTCGGCACCTCCTAACTCAGAAAATCACTACTCCGCAATAGCAGAGATGGCTTGTCAAACTCATGGGCTTTAACTTTTCCCTGGAATATAAACAAGGCCGCACTAATGTTGTTGCTGATGCACTGTCTAGACAATCAGATACAACACTTGTGTGTGATATTTCTGTCATCATTCCTAATTGGTTGGAAGGGTTAAAGGCCAGTTATGCTACCGATCCCATACTTAAGCAGTTGAGGTAAGAATGGGAAGTAGGTCGACTAGACAAGCAATTCTACACTCTCAAAGGTGACCTCTTATATTTTAAAGGACGGATCCTTCTACATTCTACTCATTCATATATTCCACGGATTCTCCAAACCTTCCACCTCTCTCCAATTGGCGGCCATGCAAGGTTCCATAAGACATTGCATAATATTAGGAGAAGTTTCTACTGGAAGAATATGACTTCTGATATTAAGAAGTTTATTCGAGAATGTGACATATGTCAGACATGCAAATATATTACACAACCACCTTCTGGGTTGTTACAATCCCTACCTATTCCCCACAAAATATGGACATCCCTTTCTATGGATTTTATTGATGGACTCTCTAAATCTCACAGTTAGACATCTATTATGGTCGTGGTGGACCGTCTTTCCAAGTATGGGCATTTTCTACTACTGAAGCATCCCTATACAGCTCAATCTGTTGCTCAGTTGTTTACTAGAGAGATTATACAGTTGCATGGGCTTCCTTCCACCATAATTTCTGACAGAGACCCTATCTTTTGCAGTAATTTTTGGCAGGAGATTTTCACCTTGCAAGGATTTATCCTCAACATGAGCACTACATACCACCTCCAATCCGATGGCCAATCGGAGGTAGTAAACCGCTATTTAGAAACTTACTTGCGCTGCTTCTGTTGTCAACAACCTGCTGTTTGGGCAGATTGGCTATGTTGGGCTGAATACTTTTATAACACCACTTATCACTCCGCCATCAAAATGACACCCTATGAAGTAGTATACAGAGTTCCTCCACCAACACTCCTTTCTTACATATCATGGCTTGCAGATAACAATGCAGTGGATGTTCATCTTCGTTCTAGACAAGACATTCTGCAAGAACTCCGGCATAATCTAGAGGCTACCCAGAATAGAATGGTTAAGTATGCTAACAAGCATCGCCTTGATGTAGAGTATCAAGTGGGCGATTGGGTTTATCTGAAATTGCAACCCTATTGCTAAGATTCCGTGGTCTGTCGCCATTGTCATAAACTCTCTGCCCGCTACTTCGGACCCTACCAAGTTGTCAAACGCTACGATAAAGTGGCTTATCAATTAGACTTGCCCAATGATGCCCACATTCATCACACATTTCATGTTTCTCAGTTGAAAAAGAAACATGGTCCACACCCAGTCTATCCAACCTCATTACCTCATTTATGTTGTGCTCAGGACAAAGTTCCCGCCTGCATTCTCCAGCGCCGGTTGGTTCAAGGGCATAACCAAGCCATTCCACAAGTCCTCATTTCTTAGGAAGGAGTTCCTGCGTCAGAAGCCAACTGGATGGATTATTCCATTTTTCAGCAGTGCTATCCCACTGCCAACCTTGAGGATGAGGTGGTTTCTCCGGGAGCGGGTAGTTGATATGTATTGGGCATTCGTCCCTGTCGACTGTTTGGGCCGGCCGGTTCAACTGCCAAAGACAGAGATAGATCAGCACAGGGTTGTTACAAATGAAGGTAGATGAGGGAAAATTAATGCCAATTTGTATTTGAATAGTCCATTCCCTTTAAAAAAGGGAGCTGATAACAATGCGGGGGATCATTGAACATTCAAGTTCTCAATAAGAATTCTACGTGGCATCGCCATGTCTTCCTCCTCGTCATCTTCTGTCCCTTCTTCCTCTTATGTTAATTCTCTAATTGCTCAATCTGATTCTATTCTTCCGACGACCACTGTATTCCAGATTCCTCTCTCTGTTCTTCCCTCTTCAGTTCTTGCAGCTACAGCTATCTTCGGAGTTCTTGGAGCAGTCCCTCCACTTCCAACAGCCACTGGGCGGAAGAAGGCGACAATGAGTGCTCTATTGTCTGATCGATTTGTAACTTCCAAAGAAGATCCAAGGCCAGAACTAGTGGGAGCTAACATACTTGAGTGTCACGATCTCTGGCATCTAGGGATCCTCCAAAGCATTATGGACCTGAGGGGGGATCGGATCGCAGGGGAGTCCCACATGGGGGAGAGTGAGACGTGGAGGCGGAGAGTAAAGAGAGGAGAGAGAAAGAGAGAGAGGGAGGCACTGGAGAGGACTTCCCCTCTGGCATCGGCAACCCACCCAGCAAGGGAGGTTGCGTGCGCGTGCGCGCACACACACAGAGAGAGAGAGAGAGAGGAGAGAGAAAGAGAGGGAGCACCCGGGGGGGAAGAGACACGGGAGAGAAAGAGAGAAGGCGGCATCGGAGGAGACTTCCCACTCCGACGTCCCCTCCAGTGCTGGCAACCCACCCAACAGGTGGTTGAGGTGAGAGAGAGAGAGAGAGAGAGAGAGAGAGAGATGAGAGGGGGGATGGGAGCCCGTACCTGCATGGGAGAGAGAGAGAGGGTGCTTGATGGTGTGAGAGAGAGAAAGATGAGAGGGGGATGGGAGTCATGAAGGGGGATCTCCCCCTGTCGGGTGCGCGCAGAGAGAGAGAGGACGCACCTACGAGTGGTGGGGAGATGCTAGTCGCCGTTGGCAGGATATGATTGGCGGTGGGAGAACACGCCGGGTGTTGCTGAGGAGGGAACCCATGCCAAGAGGAATGCCGGAGAGATGTGACTGACGGGAGGGATGTTACTGTCAAAAAATCATCATCAAGTTCAACATCCACCACAGAGCGGCACCATCACTACCCCCCTTCATTAGCTTCCACATGCGTGACAATGCCCACATGGTCGAGGAGCAGATGAGGGCACCGGAGGAGAGAGAGATAGAGATATTCTTATCTTCTATTATTTAGTTAAAAATAATTATGATTAAATTTACAAGTGATAACATAAGATCAAGATATATTTATAATATTTTGTTAAAAATAATAATATAAGTGTTAATATGTTTCTAGAAAAGATTCTTTTACATAAATGATATTATTACAAATAAAATTACAGATATGCCATTCTTGAAAATATGTTAACATATATATTAATATTATTTTCAAAACTTACAAATATATCATGCATGATGACATATTTATAAAATTTTCAAGCTAATAACAATCTACATGTTTAACTAAATTTACATTTTTATAAAATTTTTAAAATAATAATGATATAATGATATCTATACTAATACATTTCCAAAAATAACATACATGTAATTTTACATGACATTTCCGCCAAAAAAAAACTTCTAAAAATGATACTTTCGTTCACTTCACTTTCAAGGATGATTCATATGGAGAAAACCTTAATTTTCTGTCAATGATAAAAATACTCCTAAAAATGCCTAAGTAAGAACATTAAAGCTTTAAATATATTAATATTGATGCATGGATCACGTTATGAAATTTCATTATTTCATGAGCACGAAATTTAATCTTAAATAATCATATTATTTAAGAAAAGACTCACACAAAGCGCATTCTTTTAACTAAAATTGCAGAGCGACGTTCATGCCGGTGCTGTGAAGAATAATCACCTCCCATCAACTGAATACCAATTGTGCGTCGTAACATGCGAAGATGACAAAGTTGTCAAGGTTTGCCTAACAAGGGATATAATTAAAATTCCTGATTTCAAGACCATTCTTAACAGTGGTTTCAGTCTGGTGTGAGATGCTACTACTGATTTGTTCACCATGTTCTCGTGATTTCTGAATACCAGCCACTCACTTTTTATTTGGCAAAAAGAGAAAAAAAGGTATTTATTTCATCAATGGCTCAGCCTTTGTTCTTCTCAATAAGAAGAGAAGGGGGAGCCCAGTATATACACAAAGCCATTGTGATCAATTTATTTATTTATTTATTTCAGCTCCTCCAGAAATGGAATATACACATCAACTAATGAGTGGCTATATGCAAACGTAACTTACAGGATTGTGCCCGCAGTGTTATCAGACAATTGCAGCGCCCACAGCAGCCAAGATAAGTTTGCACAATCCTCGGACAAGGCGCCATCAAATTTCATCTTGCTCTTGCTGAGAATATAGCAGGCCTGTTTCTATCGGCAAGGAAGGAGGGGTTCCAGGGGGAATGCAAGCTGCGCCGTTCTCGCCGGCACATACGCACAGGGCCTCAGCATCTCGGAGAGTGTCATCAAGATTGATTTGGCCACTGAGTTCGTTGATGAACTTGAGGAGTGTGTCAAAGTCCATCTGCTCGCCCATGATCTTCCTGCGGTACCTCTTAAGGATTGCGACACAAAAATACAGATGGAAGTGCTCCGACATGTAATGAGTCCACAGCACCTCCCACAGACGCATCACCTTAACATACTCAAATTCCCTGGGTTCGAAGGGTAAGAAACATCATACAAATACTTCATTGTCTTGAGCAGAAAGGTGGCACAAGCCTAGTGTCATATTACAGTGCAAAAGCTACTGATGGAAACCAATAAATCGCATGCATCTATGTAAAAAAACTTTGAAATCATTGTTTGAACAAAATTGACAAAGCCCTAGGCTGCCTTATTTATGCCCTACTTCGTCAAGTGTAATATTGGTGGACAAATTACTCACCTTTTAAACTGTATAAGAATCCATCGGAAACAAAAGAAATAATTCAAGCAATCTGCCTGCCTGAAATAATTATGCAACGGGCAGTCTAAGATCTCCACCAACTGCAAAAGAACAAGAGAAGCAATAAATAGTGACACTAAAAAAAAGTATAGGACAATATGCCATGAGGCATGATACAGAGAATTGTAACAATTATTGTGATAGTAATCTTTGATCACAGTACAAAAGTTTGGAGAGAGATTGAGAAGTGGCTTAAGCATGTGAGTAATATTTTTGAAACTCAATTCGGCTACATGCCAAGCACATCTATTGTGGAAGTTATTTTCCTTATTGAGGCAGAAAGAATCTACATATAACTTTCATTGGTTTAGAGAAGGCCTATGACTGCAAACGAAGAGAGTCGACTTACTGGCTTTTATAGAAGACTAGAAGTCCCTAGAAGCCTAGAATAAGATGTGGAAGAGAATCAGGATTCTATGTTTCACTTTGGTAACATGGAATAAGATAGGATCCAGATTCCAGTCGGATGATAATAGGGGTTGAATCCTTTTCTAGCAAATTGCAAGGATATGAATTTGATCTTTTGTCCTTATTAGAACAAGCAATTATCTATACCATTTTATTTACTATTCTACCTTTTATTCACCTCTCATCCAAAGTAAGTGTTGTCTTTGAAGAACACAATTCCCATTCCTATTCAAGATAGAAGAGTATCTTTTTAGCCAAATTAAAGTTTGAATTAGAACATAAACACATGTTTCATATAGAATACACGTTCTTATTCCAGAATGTTTTTCTCCCATAACCAACCCCAGCTAAAGCATTTTCTTCTTGAGTTCTTTCCCGTTCGGTCTCCCTTCTATGACATTTTTTAAATGTCAGAGATTTGCTGTTCTTCCTGTAATTCTCCTTCACTGAGTGCTTTAATTGACAAATCCAACTACTCAATTCATAAGAGGAGATTTTGCGCTAAAGGTTATATTGCCAAAAAATAGCACCAACTTTTAAATTTGCACCTAAAAATTTGACATTTCTTTTACAAGGTGGTTGCTGCAAAGTGCCTATTTTTGATCTACCCATCCACTTCCCCAGGGCTTCGTGATATTCATCAATATATATATATAGTGACACATGCACATTACTAAGCGTGTCAGTGCTTATTTTTGATCTACCCATCCACTTCCCCAGGGCTTGGTGTTATTCATCAATATATATATGGTGACACATGCACATTACTAAGCGTGACAGTGCTTTGAATTATACAGTGATCATCGAAAAACTAACAAAAATAGCCTTAGACCTGGTAACCATGAACTAGATGTCAATTTCATATATCCAACCTTGAAGCAGATGGATTACCATGCATACCTTACATAATGCAAAGAGCTGAGAGTGCATGCCACTTTGATCACGATTAAAGTTCGGACCAAGGCGCTCCATTAGCTCCACAAAACACCAAAATGATTCTGACTCATCCTCCATTACAAATAATATGGGTGATAAAAGATCACTCATACCCTAAAGCCAATGAGACAATGTCAGATGCTTCAAGTTTTAAACATGGAAATAAAAAAGCAAGATACAGTACCACTGATACATTATAATTTAATATGGGTAGTTAAGAAAATATGAACCATCAAGATACGTTCACAGCATGAAAAGTAAACAAAAAAATTACCACCAACGATAGCAGTAGCTTAAAAATGTATAATCATGTCTGATATAGTTCTCCCATCAGGTATCTTTTTCAAAAACACCACTGCTTGGTCCTATTGTCCAGAATCCGAATCACAGTATCGGAAAAAAAAGTGTCCAGAATTTGTATTGAACCTTTTCCACATCACATTCGACCATTAGCTACCAAGGAAGTTATCACTACCCAACTAACTAGTGGTTGTTGGATGAATGCCAATACCTTATGTCAAGAAGATCAAATGGTTACCTAGGACAACTGGTTTTGTGGTAGCATACATATGAGATCGGGATATCAGACAGGTAGCTGGCAATTTTAATTTTTAATTTTTTTATAAAAAAAATTTTTTTTTTTTTCGGGGGGGGGGGGGGGGTTACTTGGAACCTCTTTTGCATCTTTCAGGAATGCGAACCCACCAAATTGACGATATAAGGTCTTATGACAATCAAGATGGTGAGGATTAGCCTTACCAACAATCAAGATGACGAGCCCCGCTTCAGAAAGAAACTTACAAAAGATAATTGCAGGTGCAGGTACATAATTGAAGTAGGTAGAATACATTAATCAGCAGGTAACATTCAGCATTGAAAGTCAGCATACCTGACAGTACCCAAGGTCAAAATTGTAAAATGAGTACGTCAAGAGAATGTCATGTAGAAGCGCGACATTTGGATTGTCGTCTCCATCATAGAAGGAAACAGATCTATCTGTTCTCACCTTCACAATGACAAGAAAGATTATTGAACAAGGCCTGAAATTCAGGTCAGCACAAACTATAGAAACCAAACAAGATTGCCACAAAGTTTAAATCAATACCACGTCCTTTTCAATAAGGCCTTTCCTCTCCCTGAACTTGGCAAACTTTTTTGCTTGTGCTGGGGAGATGCTCTGGAAACAGATGAAGATATATATATATATATATCAGCCCCTAATATGAGGTTCAGCTTTCGTGCAATTGTAAGATTGCTCCAGTGTTGTAATATCAACAAAAATTAGGGTTTTTTTTGCATAAATACCCCTATAAATAGAAGTTATGCCAAATAAACCCCTCATTTAGACCTATTATCAAGAATATCCTCCAAATAACTTGAAATGTTGCAATTATACCCCTACAGTTCCCAACCGTTAACGGGAGGCAAATAGTATGTGGAATATGCCATCTACGCATTAGGGTATGTGAAATACCCAAAATACACTCCAGCGAACCCCCCTCCCACCTCTGGCGAAGCCCCCCCCCCCCCCCCCTAACTGCTCCGCCCTCCCACCCCCCATGCCACCTCCGACGAAACCCTCCCTGTTGGTCCGCCCTTCCACCCCCCTCCCCTGCCACCTCCAACGAATCCCTCCCCCCCACCCTTCTCCTTGCTGCTCCACGCCCCCCCTCCACCCCCCCCCCCCCCCGCCGCCCACCTCCAACGAAGGCCCCCCTCTCCCTACTGCTCTGACCCCCACCCCCTTCCACCTCCACTGAACCCCCCCTCCGCCACCACCCCTCCAACCTCTGGCGAAACCCCCCTCTCCCTGCTGCTCCCCCCCCCCCACCCCTTCCACCTCCGGTGAAACCCCTCTCCCTACTGCTCCGCCCTTCCACCCCCCCCCCCCCCCACCTCCGGCGAAGGCCTCCCCTCTCTCTACTGCTCACCCCCCCACCCCCACCCACCTCCGGCAAAGCCCCCCTCCCCCTCTCTCCTTGCTACTTCCCCCCCACCCCTCTGTCCCATTGGGCCCCCCCCTCTCCCCCTCAAGCTAGCTGCCTTCCCCTCGATCGATCGATCGAGAGAGAGACTAACCAAGGGTGGGTTAGTCATTTTCTACCTTAACTCACATTTTACTCGGGTTAAGTGGATGGGGATTACAACAAGGGTATAATCGTAACAGTTCGAGTTATTTGAGGGATATTCTTGATAATAGGTCTAAATAAAGGGTTTATTTGGCATAACCACTATTTATAGGGGTATTTATGCAAAAAACCCCAAATTTTATTCGGACTTGATCATGTGTTTTTCAGCAAATGGCCGTACGACCAACAAAGAATAATCAATGTGAATGCAAATAAACTTCGGTGGGGTTTTCACTTGAATTAATGTGCTTCTCTGCGTACTTACAGTATACTTTTGAAAAATGGTACTGAGGGCTGCAAATGGAGTCAGATATAATCCAAGTCCACTTTGAATTCAGCTCAATTTAATCAGACAATATTGTTTAAATGATCAGGCGGATTATCTGAATGTAACTTGGATAATATCTGACTAATAACAGGCAGAAATGGAAATATCATATCCACTCCACTTTGTATCCGCTTTGAAATTAAACATTTAAAATTAAAATTAAAAATGTCAATCAATTGTTATTTTATCTATTTGAGGGTTGAATCAACTATTAGATAGTTGCCCAAATTGTCTTGGGCCTTCATGGCACACGCCAGTTTAGCCATTCACATGGAGCTTTAAAGAGTGCAGGGGAACATCATTTTCTTCAAACTCCCGGTACTAAATATGAAATGCACACCCTTAGGAGTTTGGGCACTTCT
The DNA here is from genome assembly GCA_022559845.1 of Amorphophallus konjac. NCBI lineage: Eukaryota > Viridiplantae > Streptophyta > Magnoliopsida > Alismatales > Araceae > Amorphophallus > Amorphophallus konjac. Next base: position 23,125,237 of record CM040121.1, read on the forward strand.
ATCTTTAGTCCCATACCAGAATTCAGAAAAAAGAAAGGAAGGCCTTAAATATTTATAGTTAATGTTGCAATACTGCAAGCACCCTCTAGAGAAAAAGTTTTGACCCAATCGGCCCTTTATATTTCTAGATTCCATATTCCCATATAATTATGTAACTGACATAGGGTGCCTTTCTTAGTGGGCTGAATTGACCCTTAGAGGGGCAGCTCCCTTATTGGGTTGGCTTTCAACTAATTAAAAATCCGGATGTATCCAGTATCTGCTCCGACACTGGAGATCATTCAAGTTAGAAGATGGATAAACAGAGTGGATATGGATTATCCAATTAAGTTAAATGGACAGTAGTTAATAACCTTATTCCACCATTAAACCATCAGGCAACCAACACCGACACCAGCATATAGTTGCTGATTCTAATGTAAAGTCTGCATTGCACCTAGGAAGTGATTAATGGTGCATCATGTGATATTGGAATTAGTATCAATGAGATCTGGAAAAGAAAATACTAAAAATGCTATATAAAAATAAATCAAGGGGGTGCGTCTAGGCTTATAAATGTGTTCATGCACAGTGCAAACTGTTGCTATCAGTGGATAAGAAAAATTAAACGAATATGGTGAATTGGAATAGACAGATACCTGCCACTGAGATTTGAGGATTTCATATTCCGACTTCTTAACTGAAGCAAGGTATTCTCTCTCAGCATATGTAGAGTCATATTCATGATATCCCAACAAAAATTTCCATACCTGGATGAATGGTTTCAGTTGTGCATTTGCAATACTTAAAAATAAGGTTTTTCTGCTGTTAAGATACAAACCTCCTTTCTCAAGTCAGATTCAACTCCACCATAGAATATTCTCTTTTTTAATGCATTGGGATCCATGATTCTGCCTTCAGAGTCTAGGAAAGTAGCCCACTGCCACAGGGATTTGCATGTAAATAAAGTAAGGAAAAAGGAACAACATATATGCATTTTGAAAGGTATAAATTTAGTAAACAAAAAAAGGAAAAGCCAATCATCTAAAGGAAGATTTTCCATTAATAGATCAGTCACATAAAACAGTGTTATTACAAACCATTAGAGACAAGAATAATTGCTCAGCTCCAGTGTCCAAAAATCATGAGTATTATCCATTTCATGCAGAGAGTTATTGTTTATATCTACCCCTAACCCCCCCTCCACACACACACACACACACCCAGGTCCAGCATCCTCCCAACAAATTTAGTAGTAAGTTATTTCCATGTGCATTGGCCCTAAAATGAGATTTAACATGAACTTTTCCATAGTAAACTGAGAAATGTGTCGTTTTTTAAGCACCTTACAGTTTTTGTGAGTGATGCCAACCATAAAATGTTCATATTCTTTGTTTAGGAAGTGGCACCAACCATACCACATATAATCAATAAGGAAAAAGGGAAAAAGAAAACTTTGTACAAGCATAGCAACGGTGCCAACAAAATCCATGAGGGTGTCACAAAAGGTTATCCAGTCTACATAGAAAAACATGCTCAACCCACTACACATGAGCAGATAAGATGAGCCCATTCCTGTACAGAATATATTCTGGGCTCCCCAGAATAAAAGGCACACCCTCGGAGCCCAGAATAAAAGGCACACCCTCCATTAGCCAGAGAAGAAAACTGTCTATCTCCTAATATCCTCTGTTACCTTTTTCTTCTCCTTTTTCACATTTTGCAAGCCAGTGTTCAACATTTCATGAACTTCTGTATCCAGAGGAAGCTCTCCACCTGTTCTGGTTGTATTACCTCTCATTGTAGTGAAGACAACCTTATTTCTGATGCCAGTACGATATCATCCCAACCATTCTTCAACAAAATTTCAAAAAGCAAATAATGAAGAGAACAGATTTCTATCAGATGAGTTATTCAAAAATAAAAACAGTATTGAGAGCTTAAATTACATCAGTTAAGATCCTGAAGGAAACTTAAGATTAATGATCTTAAACACACAGACACACACACACACACACACACACACACAGACCACAATGTAAAAGATGGCTGGATAAGATAAGTCAGCAGCATTAAACTAAAAAAGAATTTGAAAAGAAAAAAGAGAAAAAATGCACCTCTTTGAAGTCAAGAGGATGCTGCCTTGGTTTTCCCCATATTAGAGGTAGCCTATCAAACTGCGAATACAGAAGAAAAAGAAAGAAAGAAACTTAGAAGAGATTGACTTCCTTGCATGAAAAGATTATCACAACATATAAACAGTTTACTTAGAAGAGATTGACTTCCTTGCATGAAAAGATTATCACAACATATAAACAGTTTACAAAGATCAATACAACATCCAGCTTGTTACATATACATGAGTCATTTATCTCTCACACAAGATTGTAATCCCTTTCCTCACTTTAAGTAGGCTACTCAATCAAAAGCTAGGTTAGAAGTTAAAATTTGTGTAGGGGATTTCACATTTGAACTCCTAAAAAACAACACCAAGCCCACATCATAATGCAAATTGGAAACCACAATGTATAACGTAATTCTTAGCTAATCAAATTGTTGCTACAAGCAAAAAAATAATAATAAGCACCATGGGAAATCAGAACAAGAAGTACAAAAATTAATAGATTTGTAATTTTTATTAATAGCCTTTAAAGGGCTTGTCATTAACCAACTAATACATCCAAACTGGGAAGATTTTGCTAAATTTGTAAAGACCTGGATATTTTTCAACAACTCATTATTGGTTTTTTGCATATATACCCCTGTTAAAGCTATATTTGTGCAAAAATCTGTCCTGCATTTGCATTTGTTGGTATACCCCTGTTTTTTTTTTGGAAGTGGATGGTACCACTATTTGTATTAAATCAAAAATGGGAATGTACAAGTATAGTCAATGAGCTCCCAAAAAATCCCTATATAAAAGAACACACCAAGACAGTGTGGAGCACTCTAACCCCCCAACAAAACAAAAAGACGGGAGTTGAGAGAATTCACATTACAAAGCACCACACCCATTCCCTCACTCTCACACAAATGAAAGATACAAGATAGTCCTCAGTTCTAAGCTTCTAGCCTCTCCTAAAAATAAAAATATTTGCACGTACAACCCCACCGCAACAGTCCGTCAATGTGGCTAACGTTCCTGTAGTTTACTAAACCCCCACCCATTAAATGAAAGGCATACATACCCCTCTGAAATTATTAATTGCACGAAAATCTATCTTGCATTTACATTTGCTTGTATACCCTTGTTTGACAAATATATTATCATGTAGAACCCTGTTGTTGCTAGATTTATATGTACTTGTATACCCTTGTTTTTTTTAAAGTGGGTAGTACCACTATTGTATAAAATGAAAAGTGTATACAAGTAAAAGGTTGTCGCACCCCAAAAAATGGCAACCCCAAAAAATCTATACAAGAGAAGGCCACACAAAGACATTGTAGACCAACTTAGTCCCCTCCCTAGGCAGCCAAAAAGAGAGGTAAGAAAATTCACATTATCACAAACAAAAAAAACAAGTGTCCTCGCACGAGACTCCCTCCTAAAGATCCGAAAGTACAGCTCCCCGCACAACATCCACAGAGTGACATGAAGGATAAACCACCACACCATCATGTTGCTCTTGATGGGCCACAGTCTTCCCCAAAGTGCCAAAAGGTGATGAACGTCAGCGTGTAGGCCGATGACGCAACGAGTCCGTCTAGCAATCTCCCTCCACACCCCCTCTGAGTAGGAGCAGCTTACAAACAGGTGGTCTAGGGTCTCGTCGTCCTCCCCATAAAGATAACAAGTTAGCTGAATGTCTGGGAGGAACAAACACAACCTGTCCCGAGTCGGTAGTCTCCTATGAGAGATTCTCCAAAGCAGGAGCTTGACCTTCAATGGACTCTTTGATCTCCACACCTAGTCATGCAGGCTATGGCGAACCCCTCCATCTGAAATGATGCCATACGCATGTCTAACAGTGATAGCCCCTTCCTTTTCCCACCTCCAGACCCACTCATCCTCGATGTGAGACAGAGGATGAAAGGGTATAATGAAGGAAAGAAGGTCCTGAAGCTACAACAGCTCCTCGTGCCTCAAGTCCCTCCTAAAAGTCGATGCCCGGGCCCTAACCGGCAGGCTGGAATCAAAAGCCTGAGAGACTGCTCCGTGGGGATCCACCACAAATGCAAAGAGGCTAGGGAACAAGACCTCCAATGGGAAGTCACCACACCATTTGTCCTTCCAGAAAAGACTCTTATCGCCTTTCCCTAAACGGACCCGGATGCCGAAAACGATAACATCTCTGCAAAGGAAGATATCCCTCCAAAGAGGAGAAGTCCTGTGAAGGAGAGTAAGAGTCAAGTCCCAAACTCTCCTACTGTCGATGTACCTCTACCTGATCACCTGGCCCACAACCCTTTCTCTCCACACCCCAACCTCCATGGCCACTTACATAAGAGTGCCGAGTTGAAATCCCTTACATTCTTGATTCCCAACCCACCCTACTCCTTGCTTCTGGCCAGTCTATCCCATGCCATATCATGCCAACCTTTGCACCTCCCCTCACTACCGTGCCAAAAGAACCTGCACTGAATAGAGTTGATCTTTTTCACCACGGTCTTCAGAATCCGGAACATGGAAAGCAAATAAGTAGGGAGACTATCCAGCACCGATGCACACAGAACCAATCAGCCCCCATAACAAAGTGTTCTAGCCTTCCACCCAGCCAACCTGGTCCTATACCTCTCAATGATGGGTAGCCAGTCAGCACACCGAATAGAACCCGAGATAAGAGGGAGACCCAAGAGATTGGGAACTCACCCAACTTACATCTCTACAAGTTGGCCACCCCTTGAAGGGCCCGATCCGCCAAATTCACCCCAACAAGAAGGCTCTTGTTGAAGTTAACTTTCAGCTCAATGACCTCTTCCAAAAGTTCCAACAAGAGCCTCGTCACGAAAAGATGCTGCTCTCCCTCCTCAAGGAACAAGATGGTATCATCAGCATACTGCAAGTAAGTAATAGTAGGGCCACCATTGACCACCTGAAAATCTCTGATCAAGCCAACAATCTCGATTCTCTGCCACACCCTACTCAGAACATTAGCCACAAGTACAAAGAGGAGAGGAGAGGAGAGGAGACATCAGGTCCCCCTGTTGAAGACCCCCTACTGCTGTGGAAAGAAGAGGTTGGCCTGCCATTGATGAGGACCACAAAGGTAGCTGAGGAGATACATGCCCTGGCCCAACCAATCCACCTGTCTCCAAAGCCCATCCTATCCAGAACATCAAAGAGACACTACTAATTAACCATGTCATATGTCTTCTCAAAATCCAACTTTAAAATCACCCCTTTCCTCCTCTAGCTCTTCAAAGCAAACAAACACTCATGTGCCATCAAAACATTCTCCATAATGTGCCTTCCCCTAATAAAAGTTCCCTAGAAGTGACTGACCAACCTCCCTGTAAGCACTTTGGTGATGATCTTGTAAGTATCATTCAGCAAACTGATAAGCCTAAAGTCCCAAAATTCTAGAGCACCCGTCTTCTTGGGAATGAGCACCAGGAGGGTTTTGTTGACCCCCCCCCCCCCAAGTGCACCCTCCCCTCCTGAAACTCCCTCACCGCTGCCAAAAGATCATTTTTGAAAGAAGACCAGAGGGAAGGCATCTGGACCTGGGATCTATCACCTGCAAGGGAGAAGACTGCGTGGTGGACCTCCGCCTCCGAGAAGGGCAAAGAGATAACATCCCTCTCCTCAGGCAAGAGGCGGGGGAGAAGATCGGCTGCAATCCTCGGTCTACCGAACACGTCCTCAGTGAACAGTCTGGAATAGAAATCTCTCGCCTGGTCCCTAATCTCCTCATCTGTAGAGAAGGAGAGCTCTCCCACCTTCATGCAAGAGATGGAGTTGACTCTCCTCCTAGAAGCAATACGCTGAAAGTAAGCCGTGTTCTATGTTATCAAAAGAGTGTCTAAGCGCTCACCTAGGCAGTTTTGAGGCAAGGCATCCCCAAACCGCCTCGCTTTCGTCTCAAACGCCTCACTCCCAAAAGGGCTGGTCCTAGGAGATCTTGATTGACTTACCCTATGTATTTTCGCCTCAAATCTTAGTTGTTGTTAATTTTATTGAAAATATTGATTGTATGTATGTATTTTTTTGTGAGATTAAGATAAATATTTATATATTTTTAATTATATATATATATATATATTTTTAATAAAATGTCTCAAACGCCTAGGCCATCGCCTAGGTGCTTGAGGCATGAGGCGACCCCTTAGTCGCCTCAGTTGCCTCTGACTACATAGGCTGTGTTCCTATCCCCCTCTTTAATCCATCTCTCCCCCCATCTTTACCTCTAGTAGATCTCCTCTCTAGATAGAATTTCATCAAACTACTCCTTCAGTGAATCCCTGAGTCTCCTGTTCTCGTCATCCATAAAACCTGCCTCCTCCAAACAATCAAGACCCTCGATCAGCTGAAGAATCTTATCTTTCACTGCCCTCCCAGGAAGGGCTTTAAGTGCTCCCCAAGCCCGAAGAACATGTGCAGTGTGCCTTAACCTTCTGACGCGGTCGGCGTCGGAGGAAGGATCGACGGCAACTCCGGGACACGAATAGAACGGGATAACACTGCCTCGCGCAGCTCGGCCTCACACCGAACAATCTCTCACCGGGCGACACTCTAATCTCACAAAGAGGAGGGAAGAGAAGTACAAAGGGCAAGAATGCACCTACGTGATTTCAAATCTTCATTCATTCATGTGTAACAACACAACACCCTAGCCCCCCTTTTTATAGGGAAGGCTATAACAACTATACCTTTAACTTTTACCTAATAACACTTATGTCCTTAGCCTAATAAAATAAAACTCAACAACCATTATTTGACTTTGACACAATAAAATAAAATACTTTGACCAAATAAAATAAAATACTTTGGTGGTTTAATAATACAAATACCACCATGAAGAAATACACACAATACATACACACATACGTACAAATACGTACTCAGGACGCCGAGTCTTCAAACGAGTCTCCGAGTCACAAGCTCGGTGCGGTCGGGGCGGTGAGGTCAGGGCTCCGAGTAGTGGGCCCGATAGTGGGCCCGGTGTCCCCACCAACCCTCCAGGGGCGGCTGGAACTCGACTCCGTCGAGTAAGGGCGAACACTGCTGTGGTAGTGCTCCAGCAGGTCTGGGTTGAGGCGCTGGAGATCTTCCCGGCTGATCCAGGAATCATCAGAAGGTGGACGGACGCCAACAGACAAGGTAGAGCTGGTACACCCGGCTCCGTGTAGCTGTCACCTGCTCATCCAGTAGCCTCTCAATTTGCTCGCGCGGTGCTCTCGAGGTTGTGGGACGCACAGGGGTGGGCTCACTCTCAATGGGAGGAGAAGACTCGAAAGGGTCACTAGGAATCACTGTGGGTTCCCTGTAGGCCACTAGGTCTGCCACATTAAAAGTAGAGCTAATCTCATATTCGGGAGGTAAGTCCACAACATACGCATTGGAGCCAATCTTCCGCAGAATCGAGAAGGGACCATCACTACGGGCTTGCAACTTTTTAACGACTCCCGAGGGGAGTCGTTCGAGTCGAACCTGTACCATAACCATGTCACCTTCTTGAAATTCATGGTGACGCTTATGCGAATCAGCCAATCGTTTATAGGTCTCATTATTGAGGTTTATTTGCTTGCTAATTGACTCATGCAGACTTTTGACATGCTGTGCAAATTCCTCAGCTGACTTGGATGTTCTAGACTCGAGGGGAAGGGGAATGAGATCCACAGGTTTCCTAGGTTTGTATCCATGCACGACCTCAAATGGACTCATACCTATGGACAATAACAAAGCTATTGTATGCAAATTCGGCTCTGGGCAAAAGAAGATCCCAAGTGCCAGGATGATCCCCTACAAGACACCTCAGTAAATTTCCTAAACTCCTATTGACGACCTCGGTTTGCCAATCAGTTTGGGGGTGATAGGTAATGAAAATTTTCAGCTTAGTGCCAACTAGGTGCCAAAGTGTCTTCCAAAAATAGCTAGTGAACCGGACATCTCGGTCAGACACTATGGATTGGGGGAGACCATGCAGACGCACGACTTCATCAAAGAACAGACGGGCTACTCTAGATGCATCAGATGTTTTGGAACATGCAATGAAGTGGGCCATCTTAGAGAACCTATCAACTACCACGAAGATGGAGTCATGTTTGTGAGCAGTGCGAGGTAATCCAAGGATAAATCCATGCTCACATCAACCCATGGTCTATAAGGAATGGGGAGAGGAGTGTAGAGACCAGTGTTCTGTTTGACCTGTTTGGCCATTGTGCATATCTGTTGCACCCGTAATTTTCTCGAAATACTTCGAGAATTTCATTCCGAAACAACCGACAAAAAAGATACGGTGTAGCGTCGATGTCGTCGGACTGCGGAGTACCTCCGCGATTTAGGGTCTATCGGCCCGATCATATTATTACAAGTGGCATCGCGACAATGGAAGTTAAGAGGAAGATATGCATGCATGCCTGTCAAAGCGGCCGAGCAAGTGTATCACACGGCACGGACGGGCGCGAAGATTCTTCCCCACGCAGCGTCACCACGGCTTCTTCTCAACTCAGATTGACAGAAACGGAGCAAAACGGCGCGAAGAGGGGCCAAAACGCATGCCCGAGGGTCAAACGACCCCTCCCGGACGCGAGAGGGGGCCGCGGCCACCCCGCCGGGGTCGGCGGTGGTCGCACGACCCCGCCAGCCACCTGGCGGGGTCGCGCGACCCCACTGTGGACTGGCGGGGTCACGCGACCCCGCTGGCATCCCTCCGGGGTCGCGCGACCCCTCTGGCATCCCACCGGGGTCGCGCGATCCCCCCCTTTCTCTCCGGTGTTCCAAAAAAAAAGGGGAGGATTTTTAACCCCCTCAGAGGTGTCATTCATCCTTTTTTGGCATCCAGAGGGGTCATTCATCACTTTTTGGCATCCAGAGGGGTCATTCAACCCTTTTTGACATCCAGAGGGGTCATTCATCCTTTTTTGGCATCCAGAGGGGTCATTCATCCCTTTTTGGCATCCAGAGGGGTCATTCATCCCTTTTTGACATCCAGAGGGGTCATTCATCCTTTTTTGGCATCCAGAGGGGCCATTCATCCCTTTTTGGCATCCAGAGGGGTCATTCAGCCCTTTTTGACATCCAGAGGGGTCAAAATGTTTTTTTGCCACCCCACCTTGACAGAATCGGGGCAAATTCGTTCATTTGACCCCTCTGGGCCCTCCCGCCTTCTATAAATAGACCCTAAGGGTCCAAGTGAAAAAGAGGACGAAACCTCTACGAGAAGAGCACCGCGCAAGGAATTGTTCTGTTTGTTTCGGCCTGTGAGGGGTAAGTCCCCGGGCCTTGTACTTATGCCCTTACGGGGTATTTTTGTAATTACGCCCCTCAGTGGGCCATGTTGGCAATTATGCCCCTCAGCGGGCCGTGTTTTGTAAGTCTTTACGTCCCGGGACGACTAAGTTATGTGGTTCTGTCCCTATAATGACGGAATTACAAAAATGTCCTCCCCGGGACCGTAAGAGACCAAAGTCCTGTAATTTACAGTTATACCCTGCAATCTTTTGTAATTCGGGCTACGCCCCTACTTCCCGCGTGGGTGCGGATCTTTGTACAGTCGACAATTCGCCGACAATCCTTGTACCCATTTGAGCCATAAATGCAATCTATGACTTCATGTCTTCTTTATGCATTGACCGGGGAAATTACAAGAAAACCCCGACTCGTCAAAATTGCAAATATACCCCTCCTTCGGCCAAATTGACGGATGTGTGCCTTCTATGAAGCCCCTTGTCATTCCTTCGGTCCGGAAGTGTTGTCAGCTCAGTCCAACGCTCGGGTATCATCTCAAACCTATGTCTAGGGTCTGGTAAAATTACCAAAATACCCCTGTGACCTAAAAATGACCTCAGAGTCTTTAAAATCCTCCAGAAACGGCTTCCATGCCTTGGGGAGTCAGGAACCCGATCCTACTTCCGTTCCAGTCCAGAAATTTCATAAATACCCCTGGCCTGGGAAAATTACCACAATGCCCCTGGGGTGGTAAAATTATCAAAATACCCTCGGGGTCCAGAAAACTCCTCTCCACTTCAAAAACGCCTACGGCTTCTGCATATTTGTGTCTTTATTCCTAAATCTTAAGGTTTTGTTCAGACTTTAGCCCTAACTCTGTTAACATGTTGGTGGTAAATGAGTGGTCATGGAGAGTTTCTCGAGTGAGCCTGCCCTCCACATCAGAACCTCTATAGAATACTTTGGAACTTCTTTAACAGTCAAACAAAGGTGTTCGGACGTTAGGCCGATGTAAATCAACACTGACTCCGGTCAGTGGGGAAAGGTCCAGCACTCGAACCCAAATCGTCTGATACGACGCGCACACACGGAATCACCCTCCACTCAGATGGGGGGAGTGTTTCTTTTCAAAAAAAACGAAAATCTACCTTTTATCTACGATAAAATTCGATTTAGATTTTTTCCGTGTCTCACATACTGGCACGCCCGGTGGGACTTTTCCCGCCTTTCTTCTTTCTGTCAAAGAAAGTCTCTAAACATTCTTCAAGGTTCTGATTGCCCCTCTTCCTCTTACAGGACGGGAAGAGGAGGGCACATCTCTCTGTTCCTTTGAGAGTTCTTTGTGCATTTGCACGCCACTCCGTTTGTGCTACGCACCACCACCACTAACACTAGCAACAGCGATGGCAGCCGTCACCTACGGCCCCGAGATCGTTGCCAACCATGCCAGGATCGGCTACCTAACAACGCCACTTATTTTTGGGCGACTTCCCAGCAGTCGTCGGCTCGCCCTTCTTCTTGGGCGTGGTACCGGTGGCTGAAGCCAGTTCAGCCATGCCTGCAACAACTGTCGGGGGCGTCAAGCCCTCGGCCCCATCAACTAATCGGGTCCGCCCGGTCAAGAAGACAGTCGCTGAGGGTGTCAGACCCTCAGCTCCAACAACTGGCCGGTTTCATTCGGCCAAGAAGACTTCTGAGGGTGTCAGGCCTTCTGCTCCAGCTGATCGGGTCCGCCCGGTCAACAAGACAACTGTCGGGGGCGTCAGGCCTTCGGCTCCAGCAACTGGCCGGGTCAGTCCGGTCAACAAGACCATCACTGGGGGCGTCAGGCCTTCGGCTTTGTCGATTGGTCGGGTTCGCCCGATCAAGGGGACCGTCCTCAAGGGTGTCAGACCCTCTGCTGCGGCATCTGGCCGGGTCCCTCTGGTCAATTCTTCAACTGTTAAGGGTGTCAAGCCCTTCATCCCGACAACCAGTCGAGTCAGCTCGACTGCCATGTCAACGGCCGAAGGTGTTAGGCCTTCTGCCCCAACTGTTGGCCGAGTCTTCTCGGTCAATCAAATCACTGCTGGCGTCGCTCATACTCAACGTGGGCAACGCCGCCGCCGCAACGCCGCCAACTCCAATGCGGCCACCCTCAGAGGTGCTGCCCTTACTCAACGGGGGCAACGCCGCCGTCGTCAGGGTGACGCCATGCCTATGGCGGGCGCCACCACTGCCGCCCCTGCTCAACGGGGGCAACGCCGTAGCCGCAAGGGTGCAAAGCCTGAAGCGGCTGTCTCTCGCTCCGGCAAGACTCTAATTGTCGAAGACATCCGCATCCGGCTTGATGGAGGTGAGCCGATCCTGCCCCGGGATCGTCATGTCCCGACTATTTCTACCTCTAATCGCTTCGAGCCCCTCCGGCAAGTCCGGGAGAAAGGAGCGAAGAAGAAGAAGTCTGCCGTATCGGCGGTAATCCAGGGCCCTCTGCAACGGCACAAGCCACGAGCTCCCCGTCCAAGGACAGGGGGCAACCCAATTGAGGAGCACCAGCTCCATTTGAAGAAGATCTGGGTCACCAAGGAGGAGGCCCGAATCATAAGGCGCGCGAGGGCGGAGGAGCCCTTCCGCATGTCAGAGCTTCAGCGGATGCGGAGTCCGCCAAGCACTGAGGCCTCGACGTCTGCGAGATTTACATCTCAACCCCTACGGGGACAAAAGCGCCGAGGAGCCGGCAAAAAAGTGCGACCAACCTCCCCGTGGGCTAGTTCTACACACACGGAGGAGGATCGCTCACCTCAAGCAGCCACATCCCGAGTGTCTGTCTTCGACAGACTTGGGAGGCCGCCCAAGCCGGAGCGACAACCGCCCAAGAAAAAGCGGGTGGTCCAGGTGACCGATGACACTGTCAAAGTGTTCACCTGTTACGCCACCTCCGGCGACAAACAGCCCGAGAACACCTCGGGAGAGCTTGACCAACCCATCCAATATTTGAGGAGGTCAAGGCCGGTCTCCCGGATTCTAGCGCAGACGCAGCAGGCGCCGACCGCCGGTACATCTCAGCCTGAGCCGGCACGGCAAGAAGAGCGCCAAGACGTCCACAGTGCTGATGGGGACAGTCGCTCCCGGCACGAAGAAGAGCTGGGGGAAGAGCCACGGCCCTCACATTGGACGAGCTTCGACGGGAAAACCAAGAGCTCAAGAACCTGCTACAGTCGCTTTTGCGCGAAAAGGTGGTTCCTTCCCCGCCTCAGGCCGCACCGGCTGGAGCGGATCAACAGCCTTCTCTCGTTCCAGCAGCAGCCAACGCTTCCGCCACTGCTGCAAGACTCCCGCTGGCGGTGGACTTCGAAGTCCCGCCGCATGAAGTCAATGCGCGGTCATCTGCTACTCCTGCCGCAGAAAGCCTTATGGCACAGAAGCAGATGATTGAGCGTATCGTGGAAGCGAAGTTCGCTCAACATGGCGAGGGTGTGGCTACCGTTGATTTGTACAGCGTGCCATATCCCCTCCATCATCAATTCAAGAAGCTTCCACCAGATTGCCCGAAGGCCCCGAAACTCCAGAAGTTCAACGGGCAGGGCTCTCCGCATGAACACCTGGCCTATTACATGACGGCCATGGGTGAATTAGCCTTGGAAGAGGCATACTTGCTGCGGTATTTTGCCACGTCCTTGACTGGCACCGCCTTCCAATGGTATTCAAGGCTAAAGCCCAACTCAGTATCTGATTGGGCTGATATGCAAAAGAAGTTTGTCGACCGCTTCCAAATGGTCGAACGCAAAGTCTCCCTAGCAGAGCTTTGTTCCCTTCGACAGAAGAAGGGTGAAACAGCATTGGACTTCATCAAGTGATGGAGGGACGTCAGCATGCGCTGCGATAATCCTCCGACGCCTGAAGATGCGATCACCATCTGCCGTAGGGGTCTCTCGGCAGAAGTCAGCGAAAAGCTTCTGGGCTCCAATATCAGAGGCTTCGACCAGCTCAACACGGTCGTGGCGGAGATTGAGATGTTCTTCGCTGATCACCTTGCACAAGCCTCTACAAAAGGCAAACCCTCCAAAGACCGTCTGGCTAGCGGTAAAGAGGTGAATGCCGTGGACTTCTCCCCGACGAGTGGAGATAAAGGGGAAGGAAAGTCCAAAGGAAAAGGCAAGAAGTCTGGTGATAAGACAAATGCGTCTTTCTTAGCGGAGAACATGAAGACGCCTTATTCCTTCAGAAAGGAGCATACTAAGATGCTCTTTGATCTATGTATGAAGGAGCATCTCGTCACTCTGCCGGACCCGCGGAAGCCCGCGGAGGTGGATAAGACAGAAGATCCTACATATTGTGTGTATCACCGAAGGTTGGGTCACACCATTGGCGACTGCTATATTTTCAAGAACATAGCGGAAGAGCTCATTCAAAAGGGCTTGGTAAATATGTTGGGCCACGCAGTTGACCCACCTCAGCCTCATCACTGGAGCCGATCGAACCGATCGGCTAACGTGGTCCATATGGTGGCGATGGCTTCAAGCTCCAATCATGTGTGTCGGTATGAGTGCGGTGGGGTTTTCCCTGCACGACGTACGGTTCTCCGGAAAGTGTTTTCCGTGTGGGCCAAGCGTATGGCCTTGGACTGTGAGTCTAATCTCCCAGCCTGAGGCTAGAGGTTTCTTAGTTCCCTTTGTGAGGGAATGGTCGTGACGGCTGGTGGGCTACCTCGGTATTCGTGTTACCGTAGTTTCTGACCTAGGCATAGGGCAGATTGACGGCGTGGAGCTGTCCATGTACGACGATCTTGACCCGAGTCTTGTGACTCAAGGACCGTTGACTTTAATAGGTCTAGTGGGCTGTCCAGAGTCTGGTGGCGTCGTGCCACCTGTTACTCCTTGTTACTCGTGATGGATGCGTGAGTGACTTTCCGTGTTCACGTTTAGTGACCTCCCACTAGTCGTAACCTTCTTACGGCACGCGTGTGCTGACCCACCAGAGAGTGGTGGAGCGGCTTACCCGAGAGAGACGATTTTTAAGCTGGTTACCGTAGGGCCCCCACGCGCAGCCTGAGTCCGGGCTTCGGGGGAAGAACCAGCTAGAGGACAGATCTAGGGCGTATGGTATGTGTGTGCACACTTGGCTGAGGGCGTCGGACCCGCGCTGACGAGCGCGACCCCAGCTTGTCCTTGTTTTGTGTTCCTGGTTACTAGTGCGGTGTCTCAGTCTCCGCCTGGGGCGTGGTAGCGAGACACCTGAGGCTGTGGACTAAGTCGTCAGTGGACGCATCCGGCCTTACTTCTGGTGGGCAAGTACTCCCGTCACGTGACGGGAGTTTTCTCGAGAGTCGAGTTCCGCTTCACGTCTGCGAGACGTGGGTTTTGCGTAGAGTTCCGGGTGTTTTCCCGATGCAGAGGTCTAGGGGTTCCTGTGAGCGTCACCGAGGGCTTTCCCCTAGACAGTGTCGAGTTCCCGACGGTGTGGTCATTTTCTTAGTAGCGTGACTAGGGTGCTTTGTTGTCTGGTCGTCCCCGACTGTGGGATCGGGGTGTTGAGTTTCATTTCGATAGGAGTAGCTGTAGTGCCGAGTTTTTACCGGCCACCGGTTTGCTGTTCCTGCTGTTACTGTTGTTTTTGTTGTAGTTGCTGCTTTCCGTGCCGCCGTTGTTTCTCAGCTGGGGTTCCGCGGGTTCCCTGCTGAGCCAGTGACAGGAGGCTAACCCCTGCGTTTCAGGTGCGGCGGTTCTTCCTCGAGGTTCGAGGGTGCTGTTCGGAGGTTCTTAGCTGCCAGCTCGTCGGGCCGAGTGCTCACTTGGCATGTGGTACGTTTTACAACTTTAGACTGTACTTTCTGTTGGATTGGACTCTGCTGTTGTAATTTTGTTAATTGTTGAATCGTCCTGCTTTATTTCCTATTTCTTTGTGCCTCCACACTCCTTTTAGCCCTTCCGAGCCCTTCCGGCTCGTGGGCGGCGGGCCAGGATTCGAATGGTATCGGGTTCTTCCCGGTATCCGGATCTTGGGTCGCTACAAGTACCTTGTTAACAATCATCTCTCCTCTCGAGATTACTAAGGTGGAAACAGTTCTAACTTGTAACTTTTATTTGCTTGTGTGGGATTATGGGCCTTGACGTTGTTCTACCCTCTTGGTAGAACTTTTCTTTTTTTTGTTTCTCATTTGGTGTATGCTTCTTTTCTTCTCCTTAATGAAATGTGGTTGATACCAACTTCCAAAAAAAAGAGTTACAATATACTGTCTTTTAAATCTGAATTATGTTCCTGATGCATCTGCATACATATATTATATCCATTTAAAAGAAGATAACTAGTAAAAATAAATGACAAGAATTTGAGCATGCCCACCCCTCCCAAAAAAAGATGTCTGAAACAAGCAAGGAAAATTATCAGATTCCAAGACTTGGCCATCCTAGACAGTCCCAGTTCCAGCTGAAAACCAGATGGAACTGGCAGGGAGGAGGACAAGAATGAGGAGCAAAGCACCCAGTGGGCACAGGCAGCGGCAGGAGTAGGCTAGCAATAGCAGTTTCTCCCCTCCTTCATATTCTCCTTCAATTCTTCCAACACCTCCTCACTCTCAGTGGCCACAGGCACCACCAGAGAAGGGGAGTATAAGAATAACCAGGTTGCAGATAGCAGCAACACCCATAGTTGTCAAGGCGACAAGACGACCCAAGGCGTTCACGGGGTCCCTAAGCACTTAGGCGACAAGGCGTCCGCTTAGGCGTCGCCTAGGCGACGCTTCGGCTATTAATTAAAAAATCTAAAATATATATCCTCCAATATATAAAGGAGAGAAGGTACAATGAGACAGAAGGTGAAAAAAGGCTTCGGTCACATTTTTTGCATTTTACAGCAATTTCTTCATTGCTTGATTTTAGGAATGAATGAATTTAGGAAGTTTATTGATTTTATGTATGCATTTTTTGTGATATTTAGACATATATTTATATTTCTGAATTATATATATTATTTTAACAAATTATCGCCTCAAACGCCTAGGCCATCATCTAGGGGGATCCCAATCCTTTCATCCTTGCTTCCAACCTGAAGTTTATCACACATTGTCCTTGCTTTGTTGAGTAATTCTATCAACAATGTCTTATATATGTGAACCATTAGGTATCTCAGATGGAAGCTCATCATGTCACAAGCTAAACTGTTTCGCCTTCCCCGCCTTTATATCCACATTGGTAGAATCCTTATTCTTTTATTTCAGAGCAATGATATGCATACATGTTTGTAGATTGAATCCAGTGGGAAGATGACAGGTGCCATCCTTAAGAATAACTTATTTGATGTTAATCTTGTTAAGAGTGTGGAGCCGGAACTCGCCATCGTGCACCCTCGCACGCGGATCGACCTGCCCGGTCAGGTCGCGGGGGTCAAGGGGGCAGCGCCCCTTTCGGGGGTATCCGGGGGCGGAGCCCCCGGAACAAAATTTATGTTTATAGTAGGGGCATTATTGTCTTTTGTACCCTGGCTGTTGGGCGCCCTAATCTCCTTGTATATAAGGGCTGCGAACTCTCTCTTTGTATTGTATCTGGGTGTGTTTTATCATAGTGGAAACCCTGCTGCGACTGTGGATGTAGGAAGGCACATCGCCTCCGAACCACGTAAATCTTGGTGTTCTTGTGGCTTGATCTTTTCTTCCCCCTTTCTTCTTCCTCCTCTGTTGTTTGTTCATCTCTACAGGTACTCCGTTTTCTAACAAATCCACAGGGAAGATGACAGGTGGGTTGGCCCGCCTTGGCGCCTAGCCCGCCTTGGCGGGCGCCTAGCTCGCCTTTTCTAGTGTCAATAAGGCGTTGGACCGCCTAGCCAGTTCAAGAGCGCCTGGGCGCCTGGGCACCCGCCTTGACAACTATGGCAACACCACATGTCCCATACTGGATAGCAGTGGTGAAGATAGATGTGATAGATACTGCTGCAGAGGATGAATAGGGTGTGTAACAGGCTCAGGCAATGGCAGCATTACATGCACAGCAGCAGCTATAAGGGAGAACACCATTCCTTGGCATCTGAGATTGGGGGTTATAAAATAAAAAGAGAAGAAAACTAAAAAAGCTAACCTAAAAAAAACAATTGTTTCCTGCTCCTGACCCAAGAAATGTTGAACTGTACCAGCCCTCCACAGTTCTGATCTCATTCATCTGGCCGCAGTCCAAACTACCCAGTTTTTTGTTCCTTGGAAGCAAGGATGCTTGAGCACAACCATGAGGAAAGGCCTCTCACCAATTCAAGTACAGATATATATATTTCAGCAAAATGAATTCCTCCGATGATATAATTCCAAGGAAACACATAAAATATGCCATTTTGAGGTTAAAGAACTCCACAATAAGCCATAATAATGTTCAGAGGCCAACGAATGTTATCCTTACAGATAGATGGAATGTTTTCAACGTACGAGTATTTCTGGAATACATAGATACCATGTTGGCTGAACAGAAGTATCATGACAATCCACTTTCCAAAAAAGTAGTAAGACAATGCAAAAGTAACTACCAGGGCCACCACAAACAATAATACTGAGGATGAGAATCATCTCTCTGTATACCTCAAACATGAAGCACAGGTCCTGGGAATAGACATACGAGTAAAACAAGAAGAATAACAAAGTTTTTCTAGTCATGGAAAATTTACACAGGACATAATCTAAAGAAAGAAAATGATAGAAAGAATTGGAGTAAAGTACTCAAGAAGAAGTGATATGGGAACAAGACAACCAAGATTGGTCACAGAAGCACAGAATGAGACAAAACACCTTGAATGCCCTTATAGATTAATATTTAAAATTCAGAGAAAGCTAAATAACCAGGAAGCTAGAAAGGAGTCATCAAGGCTCACCTCCAAAGGATCTGGAGTCACCGGAACGCTTGATTTTATTTGTGTGTCAGTTGCTACACTGCTAGGCTTCTTGTCGAGTTGTTGCTTTCTCTCATGAGTGAAGTCATTGTTATGATTTTCACGAAAGAGATGTGATGTTGTTTCTCGAGCAAATTTGGTGACAAGTGAGAATTTTTCCAAGACTTGAATTGACAGATCACGAGCAGGATCATGAACCTTATGCTTATTCCGCTCACCATACTCAGAGCTGGAACTCCCAGCATGTGTAACCCCATTTATCCTCTCAGAATTTTCAACTGATGAAAGTGAATCTATTGAACCATATAAAGTTGCTCCATTTGCCACAGAAACAACACGAGGTAATTCCAGGGATGAAAGGCTTTTCTGCAATAAATATAACCCACAGCGTAAAAAATATTTTAATAAAACAGAGGTGCTCACAGCAAAACCAACAATGGAAGATGCAAAATCCTTAATAGCATGGAAAGAGAAAACAAGTATTTGATAACATTGATATACAAATTCAAGAATTATGCATTAACTCCATAACAGAAAAAAGATTTCACATCAAAACAAACAGAAAAAATATTTAAAAATCCAAACATCTTTTCTGTCCATTTAACCCGCACCTCGGGGAAGCCGGAAGCTGATAAAAGTCAGTAAGCATGATAGCCAATCTTAATTTCACCTGACCATAAACATTTTTTAGAAAGAAAAATGATGGATTGCATATACAACATAAGCAGAAGTAGCAGAGTCAAGATGGGAGGAGAGATTCCTCTGCAGAACCACTCACTAGACTTCTCCTGAGAAAGAAAATTAAAAAAATGGTTGCATGAACCACAATTTTCCAAGTACAACTTGCCACGTGCTGGCTGGGACTCTGACTAGGTATCTACTCCAGCTACCAATGTGGAAAAGAGCTCTGGTTCATATATTCTCAGTGTAGATCTTTCTTCTCTGAAAGTGCAGTCATTGCAATCCTGTCAGATGCTTCAGAAGACGGCGTGAGGGACTAGTGGATGACTTATGATCTAAGGCTCTTTTGGTCTTCACAGTCCACGAAAATAGAACGACATCTCTGGTGTATTCTGATATTCTGTCTGATAGTGAGCCAAAAATTTCCCAAACCTCTAGCACCACTTTGGTAGGGAGTTAGCTAACTCCGGGTTAATTTAACCTGGTTAAATTGCCCCGGAGTTAGCCTACTTTTGGTTTGGAGTAGGGGGGTTAACTCACATGGCTAGGCTAACCAGGTGGCGGGGGGGGGGGTTGTGGTTTGATAAAGATTTGGGCTAACCCAATTACTTTTGTGCAGAACTACCAAAAGTATCCATCGTTACTGTTCCATGTACGGTGAATAGAGGATGAACAGTAAACTATCGCACGCACAATAACTGGGAATCGTGTGAACAGTATGGCTACGGTGGTGAGTGAACCCAGAGAGAGGGGGGGCAGGGTAGGGGGGCGCATCAGCCGGTGGGCATCAAAAGCCTCCCTACTGCTACTGCTGCTGCTGCTGTCGCTACTGCTCCCACTGCCACCGCTACCGCCACTGCTGCCCGCTGCCACCACCACTGCCGCCGCTCCTGCCGCTTCCCCTGGTGCGGCTGCCACTGCCGCTGCCACCCTCCGCTTTCTCTGGGTTAACCCAGAGTTAAAACTGGTCTCATCAGCACCATGACCATCACCACTGCCGCCAACTGCGTCCTCGCCCTCACCCTCTGCCTCATGGTGTCCTACCAGCAGATCGATGCCGATGCCCCCTTCTCCGTCGCCTTCTCCACCGCCTTCTCTGCCGTCGGGATGGACTGTAATGCGGAGCAAAACCCGTAACATCGAGCAATGGCGCACGATTGTGTCATTTTCACGAAAGACAGTCGGAGCCACAAAAGAAGCATTTTATTATACATATTTTTGTATTTATTTGAGTCTAATGCTAGAGTCTTCAATTTCCTAAATTAAGTTTCAATTTCACAGTTGTATGGGGCTCATTGGGAACCAATTGAGTGTCTTTTTTATTGTTCTGTAATTTTTGGTGCGATTTTTGCACTATTTTTTTGAGTCCAAGGGCACTTTGGTCCAAAGAAGTCATGTTAGGGTTAAGTTCGCCTAACTACTATAAAATGTCTTGTAATCCTCTTTTTCAATTAATGAAGAATTTTGAGTACGATTTTTAATGATTTTCCCCTTCTATGAGAGAGATTAGAGATCCTTACGAGAGGAAGGGCGAGAGGCCCGCATACCCCCCCCGAAACCCTAGCCGCCATCGCCCCATCTTCTTTCCTCCTCTTCCTCCCATCGCCATCCCCTCACCTTCCAAACCCTAGCCAGAAGCCCCCTCCCCTGATCTGCCGCCATCCCTCTCCCCCTTCACCGCCACCCGTAGCCTCCCGCAACCCCGCCCCACCATGACCCCCTTCTTTCCCTTCCCCTTTCTTCTTCTTCTTCCTCTCTATCTTTTCTCTTCCTGATCGTGAACAGCCGCGACTGCCGCCACAGCACCGCTGCACACTCCTTCAGCCGTAAGGCGGTCGCTGGACACCCTGCGCACAGCTGCCACCTCCCCCACCCCTTTCCTCCTCCTTCCTCCACCCTCTGCTTCGCCTGTCACAACAAGAGTGGTGACCCTGCCACCAATCGGGTGCCGGAGCCCTGCACCGCCGCCTGACTCCCCCCACTCGTGAGGCCCAGCCGCGGCACCTGCCGGCGTGCCATCTGGTCGCCGCCACAGTGGCAGCCTTCCGCGAACGCCACCTCGCCCAGGACTGCCTGCCCCACACCAACGAAGTCACCTTTGTCACGCCCTCGATGGCCGTCCGCCCTGCTTGACCGACAGGCGTGCCGTCCGATTGCCGCCACCACAGCCTTCTTCCCCGGACGCCACCTCACCCAGAACTGCCCATCCCACACCAGAGAACTCACCAATGTCGCGCCCTCGACGACCATCTGCCCTGCTTGACCGTGCGACTCTAGCAGCAGACCGCCGGACAGGCCGCTTCTCCTCCTGTGACCGACCAGAGCTCCCTGCGCTGCAGAGCCTGCTGCCCGTACAGTCCCATGCGAACTCGCTGGTCCATCACGACCCAGCCTCAGCCGGAGATACCTCTCATGAGCAGCACAAGCTGTTGCAGCTGGTCGCAAGCCACTGACAGCCATTGCCCGTGCTATGCCTTGCTGAAATCGAAGTCAACACCCCTGTTCCGCATCATCAGCCTGGTGCCCAACCTCCTCTCCATCTCCGCAATTTTGTAACAGTGGTCGGGGATGAGGAAGGCGATCGGGAGGAAAGAGGGCAGAGGAAGGAAGGATCGGGAGGGAGAAGATCGCAGGCGAGTGGGTCGTACGAGGGTGAAAAGGGGTGAAAACACAGTGGGATAATTTAATCCACACCTGACACTGTCACTCTGGGTTCCGTAACCTGGGGTTAACTCCTAAACAACCCAATGGTAACCGAGTTATGAAATCTAGCCTACCAAACCATGTAACGGGTTAACCCTGGGCTAACCCGCTACCAAAACAGGGCCAAGGCTACTTTGGCAGCCTATAATCAAGTAGTTAACATCCTCATTGTATTGCCTAATGAAGGAATAGTTTGTGCCATAGTCTCTGTACCACTTTCTTCTGCATAGTTTCATGACAATCCTCTTTTGGTATACAAGCAACATAAAAGCCCTAACTTTGCTCCTGTATTTGACCTTCCAAACTTTGTTATAGTTCTCATATGCAGGGTGCTCTCCATCTATCAGCAATGATTAGATTGAGAAAAGTACCCTCCATCTATCAGCATCCTCCTCGACAGGGCTGTTGATAGTTTCTAACAGCATTCAAAAAAGTTTACCATAATCAGGAACCCCTCTCTCCTTTGGGTATCTTCCCAAATTATACACCAATGTGTTTTTTTTTTAAGTACCAATGTGTGTTATTTTCCTCCACCATGTACTGCTTTTGACAAGTTGTCATTGATTAGTTGACAGAAGATAAATACTGGGAAATTTCTATTCAAGACAGCTATCACCTAACCATATATCCTTCCAAAAGAAGGTTTTTGCATGATTTGCACCCTAATTTTGGTTGCCAGCTCTACCCATTTAACCGATTTCAGAATGCCCTTTTGAAGGGGTTAAGTGAAGGTTATATTTTCTGCGTGGAAGCCAAATCTGCAACCGTCATTTGAATGTTGGAAAGCAGCTCCTTTTCCACAGAGCATTACCTTCATCTAGGATCTGATATAACCACATACTGTGTATCAGAGAAGTGATCCTCTTTTCTCCTCTTCAGGCCCCGACCCTTCTTTCCCGTAGTTACTGTAGTGCTGCACTGTAGCACCGTCATTACTGTAGCACGAGTCCTGTAGTGCATCCCTGTCGCTGGAGGGAATGTGAATGCAGTGAAAAAAAAGACAATCGAGGCTCATCTCTCCTGCAGCCTTCTCTTCCAACCGCCCCCTGTTTTGGGACTGGTTTCTCCCTTGGTCGCAGGAGGTGCTAGGTCCAGGAGGGGTCCTCCTTTGGTGCGGCTGTGGTTGCGAGACTTTCCGGACGCCATCGATTGTTCTCTGAGGCTCGTTTCCCTTGGTCTGCGGCTCCCCTATTCTACGGCGCAGCAAGGGCTTGGTTCTCGGTGGTGTGTAGGGAGTCTCCTACATGGTTCCTTATTCTCTGTGTAGTGAGTGTCTCCTACGCACTTGTTTCTTCTACCTTGTGCTGCAACAGGATGTCTTCGACTACAAGAGGCGGGATGATTCCTCTGGGGTCCAACGGCAACGGCAACGTTTGTTCTGGAAGGTCCAAAGACAGCCTCGTCGGTAGCAAAGATGGTGTCTCCAGGTGCGACGGATAGTACGTCACTCCAAATGACATCTGTCAAATTGACAGAGACAAATTACCGCTTGTGGTCGATTTCTGCGCGAATCTTCCTCGGTGGTCGCAAGAAATCCAGCTATATTGACGGCCGTTTGAAAGAACCAGCTGTCACTGACCCGTCATACGCACAGTGGGATGTCAATAATAATCTCGTGATTGGCTGGATTCTCAACTTCATAAGTCCGAAAATTCAGCCACTAATTATGCTAAAGAGGATTGCGAAGGATATGTGGGATATCTTAAAGCAGATATATGGTCAGCGTCAAGATGCGTCCTGTATCTACCAGCTCACCACAGAAATTCAGGCTCTCAAGCAAGGAAGTTCTAGCGTGATCGTCTATTTTGGTCTCTTGAAGAGTAAATGGGAAGAAATAGACTATTACTCTATATACCTGTGGCATTGCACTGAAGATCAGTAGTAGTATCTTGAGCATGTTAAGCTAACTCGAATATTCCAATTCCTTACTAGCTTTGATCCCGAGTTCGATGCTCTGTGAGGTCAGATTCTCGGTGTCGATCCTCTCCCTTCCCTCAAGCAAGTCTATTTCAAGATTCTCAAGGGGAAGGGTGCAAGAAAGCAATGGCCAGTGACCATGGTTCTACTGGTACTCGAGATGTTAGTGAATCATCTGCTCTTGTGACTATCTCTTCTAACCCTATGAAGTCTAGTGGGGTTTTTGGCAAAGACAAATCTAGAGGAAATCGTCATCGCACACATTGTGGGAAGGATACTCATAATGTCAAACATTGTCGGGATCTCTATCCAGATATGAAGCCAGAGAAATATCGTACTAATAAGGGCACTCCAGCTGCCAAAGGTTATGTAGCAGTTGCTCAGCCTAGGGAGAGCTCTCCTCACTTAGCTCCAGATAGTGGCTCTACCTCGTCTCGTATAGCTGCTCTCTCCTCAACTGATATTAGTCACTTTCAGCACATTTTCTCACGGTTGGGATTCACCACTTCTGCTTTCGCTCCTTCTACAGGTACTCTGGGGGCTGCTCTAAGTGTCTCTCCCACTGTTCCCCGTGCTCCCTGAGTTATTGATTCAGAGGCCACAAATCATATGACGGGTATATCCACTTACTGTCAATCCTACTCCCTAAGTTCTAGACAGGACAAGGTTACAATCACTGATGACACCTATGCTGCAGTTGCTGGCAAGGGTGTTGTCCCACTGACTAACACCTTGCTTCTGTTCCTAGTTCTTCATGTTCCTACACTACCCATAAATTTACTTTTTGTTAGTAGTCTTACAAAACCAATGAACTATTCAATTACCTTTCAAACCTACTCATTGTGTTTTTCAGGACCTACAGACAAAGCAGGTGATTGGGACTGGTCGTGAACTGGGCAGTCTCTAACATTTTGAGCCTAGGGTTGGGGCTGTGTTTCAGTCCAGTACTTTAGAGGAGTCTAGCTCGTCAGTTAACGATGTTATTGTTTGGCATCGTCGTTTAGGCCATTTGTCTTTTAGGTCTATAAAAATCTTGTTTTCACATTTGTTCAAGAAAATAAGCAGAGTCATTACAATGTCAAGTTTGTTAACTTGCCAAGTATTGTTGTACTACATTTCCGTATTCAATCAACAAAAGTATTGTTCACTTTTCAGCTTGTGCATTCTGATGTGTGGGGGCCATCCCCAGTTCCTTCTGTGGATGGTCATCGTTATTTCCTTAGTTTTATTGATGATTATTGGATTTATTATTGGATTTATCTTCTCAAATCGCCAGAGGAGGTTCCCAGCATTATCCAGGTGTTTCGTCAGATGGTTGAAACTCAATTTGAGCAGCGAGTCAAGGTGTTCCGGTCCGATAATGCAAACGAATTTTTTCAAGCGGTCCCTGAACGTTTTCTTGGAAGACCGAGACATTCTTCGTGAATCTTCTTGTGCCTACATGCCACAACAAAATGGCGTTGCTGAACGTAAAAACCGCCATCTCCTGGAAATTGCTCGGGCACTGCTTCTACAACAAGACTTGCCTAAGAAATTCTAGGCAGATGTTGTATTAACCGTTGCATACCTTATTAATCGCATGCCATCTCTCACACTTGGACAATCCACTCCTCTTCGGCTTCTGGTGCCTAACCATCCGTTATTTTCCCTGTCCACACGTATCTTTGGGTCTCTCTATTTTGTTCATTGTTTATCTCCTAGGTCAACAAAGTTGGATCCTCGTGTTGTTCGAGGCATTTTTCTTGCTTACTCTCTGACCCCCAAAACCAATCGAAGATATGTCTTGAAAGATGCCACCTTCTCTGAGCACGACTCTTATTTCTCTTCTCCGTCTTTGAGTCAGGGGGGGCCGAATTTTCCTTTGTCTATTCGGGTTCTTGTGTCTGCTCCAGATTCGCATTTGCCTGAATCTACTCCCTCTAGAGTTGTGACTAATGCATCTGCCCGTGAAATCCTCACATATTCCCGACATAATTGGCATAAGCAAGGACTTACCATGGATCACCCTTCTCAGGAGCCTGTTGTGTCTTCGGTTCTGACCACTTCTTCCTCTTCCATAAGTGCCTCTCCTCCTGACTTGGATCTCCCTATTGCTGTTCGCAAAGGTGTTCGGTCTTGTACTCATCATTCCATTTCTAATTTTGTCTCTTATTCTCGTTTGTCACGGTCATATTATTCTTTTCTATCTGCCATTTCTACATATGTTCCTAACTCTTTCTCTGAAGCGGTAAAGGATCCCAAGTGGGTCGCTGCCATGAATGAGGAGATGAGTGCTCTCCAGTAGAATCATGGGATTTGGTAGAGCTTCCTGCTGAGAGGAGTGTGGTTGGCTCTCACTGGGTCTATACCATCTAGTATAATTTTGATGGGACTGTTGAGCGATATAAGGCGTGTCTTGTTGCTCATGGTTTCACACAGACTTGGTGTTGACTATCTTGATACTTTTGCTCCAGTTGCTAAGCTTAAATATGTGCGTGTTCTCTTCTCTTTGGCTGTTCAGTTTTCTTTGGAGCTTAACTAGCTTGATGTTAAGAACGCCTTCCTTAATCATGAGAAGGTCTATATGCAACCGACCCTTGGTCTCCCTACAAGGGGGAGAGTGTGTCGTCTGAGGAAGGCGCTATATGGATTGAAACAGTCTCCTCGTGCATGGTTTGAACAATTCCGTGATGCTATATATGCTTTGGGTACACAAAGGGTAACTCAAATCACACCTTATTCACTAAGTGGCAGGATGGCAAAGCTATTGTTCTTCTTGTCTATGTTGATGATATGATCATTATGAGTGATAATGTTTCTGAAATTAACAAGCTAAAGAAGGACCTGGCACAGGAATTTGAAATCAAGGATCTTGGTGAGCTGAAGTATTTTTTAGGCATTAAGGTTGCCAAATCCAAACAAGGGCTGTATGTATGCTAACGGAAGTATACACATGATCTGCTCAAAGAGACAGGTAAATTGGGGTGCAAACCAGCGTATACTCCTGAAGAATCTAACCATGGGTTGTGTAAGACTTCAATTGATGTGTTATGTGATCATCAGAAGGGGGTGTATCAACGTCTGGTGGACAAGAAGTTGTATTTGTCTCTTACAAGGCCGGATATTGTTAGCCAGTTTGTGCATGCCCCTCGCACTTCTCATATGCAAGCCGTTGAGAGGATATTGAAGATTGAAGTACATTAAGTCCTGTCCCGATCAAGGACTATTGTATTCTATGACAGCACATCTCAATGTTGAGGGTTATACTGATGCTGATTGGGCCGATTCTAGGGATGATAGACAGTCTACTACTAAATAATGTATGCTCCTTGGGGGTAATTTGGTAACTTGGCGAAGCAAGAAACAAACTGTGTGTGTGCGGTCAAGTGAAGAAGCTGAGTACATAGCAATAGCTCAAGGAGTTACTGAAATGTTGTGGTTGAAGCTGTTCTTATAGGACATTAGTGTTCAGGTCCATATTCCTATGAAACTCTACTGCGATAATAAGGCAGCAATTAACATTGCTAATAACCCTGTCCAACATTATTGTACCAAGTTGAGATTGATCGTCACTTTATTCATGAAAAGTTGGACACGGGTGAAATTTGCTTGTTGTATGTCCAGTCTGCAGATCAACTGTCATATGTCTTCACTAAAGGGCTGTCTCGAGAGCTATTTTCTTCTATCTTGTCCAAGTTGAACATTAGAGATATCTATGCCTTGAGGGGGAGTGTAGGCGATAACCATGGCTGTGTACAGGGCCTGTTTGGTCCACTAGTTTCTTTGTTATTTTGTGTATAGTGTAAGGGTAGTTAGGGCATCATGTTTTAATGGTGTACTTGTAATTACTTGGGGTTTTAACCCCCTATATATTGATTGATTTGGGATCAGCCAAGATTGTTGGCAATCTATTTTCTCCCCATAACCATGCGCATGCTTCTTCCTCTTCTTCTCTTCATCTTTCTTCATATGTTTTATTAGATTGGGCCAACTCAAAATCTTAAGATGTTGAGGGGAGAGGGCTGCACTAATATAAACACATTATATTTTAGCCCGTTTCCAATACGGGACGATTCTAACACGTCCCCTCATGTGCAGGCCAATTTAAACTCTGTCACGTGGACCATAACAAGCACGGGATGCGCAACCCATATCATAACCATGGGATCTGATACCATATTAAAGTTTTATTGGATTGGGCTATCCAAGTATCCAACTCAAAACCTTAAGGTGTTGAGGGGAGAGGGCTCCACTAATATAAGCACATTATATTTTAGCTCGTTTCCAATACGGGACCATTCTAACACTTTGGGAACATGAAAATTTACATCATATGAAATGACATAATATATGAGTTCTGGGAAAATGGAATGAATCCAAAGAACATTTGGAATATGTTTATCAAGTATTATGGGTTCATGTGTTGTACCTTTCCCCACCAACCTTGATTGGTGTTTAATTACATCGGCAGGACGGTCGAAAACCCTTGATTAACTGGTCATAGAATGTCAAACAAGCCATAAGTATAAATACACCACTCATGGACTTCGCAAACACATTTGCCAGTCTGTAATGGGTTAAAAGGGTATTTTAGATGGGCTTAGATTGGTTTGAGTTTATTTCTACTAATTTGGGCCATAAGAGTATTTTGGTCATTTCGCGTGTTCATGGGGTTTTAGAGACCATGTTGGGGTTTGAGGTAGGTTTTAGTGACTCTGGTGTGTTTTAGAAACCTAGGACATGTTTTCGCGAAATTCTGGGCATTTTGGTTTCCAAGGGTATTTTGGTCATTTTGGGGATTTTTAGGGTTTAGAGGGGTATTTCCACGATTTAACATTATTGTGGCTTTTTCTATGATTTTTGAGATTTTCTGGGGCATTAAGGGTATTTTGGTCATTTTGACCATTCTTAGGGTTTCTGGGGATGTTTTAGGACATTCTGGGTATTTTCTATTTTTGGGGATTTTGCGGGAATTTTGTAATTTTTATGGTTTTAGGTGTATTTTCGCAATTTTGGACATCTTTCTAGGGTTTCAGGGGTATTTTGGGTATTCAAGATATTTTGACATTTTTAGGGTTTTTTCATGGTTTTTTCCACAGTCAGAGTCCTAATAGGACTCGTGCCTTCATTGATTTCAAACTCTCTCTCTCTCTCTCTCTCATTCCTAGTGCAACAGCAGCCGGGGTCCCTTCCTTCCCTCTGGTGCAACAGCATTGCCTCTCTTCCTGGCGCAGCAGCAGCAAGAGTAGCTTGTTCTCCTCCTTCCTGGCGCAATAGCAGCAGGAATAGCATGTCTTCCTCCTGGCGCAGCAGCAGAGCAACCTGCTCTCCTCCTTCCTGGCGCAACAGCAGCAGGGACATCTCCTTCCTGCAGCACCAACTCTGGTGCAGCAACAGCAAGCGGTTTTGGCTAAAAGAGGTTTAAAGGACAGGACCTTCCCCATCCAATCTCAGGTGCGCCCATACGCACTCTCCACGCAGGCTAGGTGTTTAATACAATGCCCTGCATGCATATGTATATTCAAAGCAGCCAAGGTGCTTGATGTAATGTGTGTTTATGGGTCAATATCTCTCTCATCTCCAACACGTCATTAGCATATAGCCCCTCATCACTATTTTCTCAGTTTCTTCTTTTATTATATCATTAAGACATGGTATTTGATACAATGCCCCCTCCATGACCTGTTATACATGTGGGTTGCATCTAATGCAACCACGTGTTTAATGAAATACCCGGTATGCCTGTGCATAGTCTATGCACGCAGTGGTGCTTGACAAAATAGTCAGCATTAGTCAAAACATTTTTTTAATCTTTAGCCCCCAACACATACCCAGTGACCAGCATAGCCAAATTCATTTTGTACAAATCTTTTACTCCAATACCTACTTCAATCTAAACCTTAACACACTCTTTTCCTACCTAACTAAAGAAACAGATATGAATTATCATTAGAATTCCAAAAAATATGCCTTTTGTCAAGCCGCCTCCTGTCACCAGGAGGAATGTAAGGGGGTGTTTGGGCAGTGTATCAAACACCATTATCAATATCCAATTTGATATTGATATTGACAAGGGGTGCTTGTTTGTGCTCTATCAATTTTGATACAACGGTATTGAAAGAGTGTAGTGATATGCTAAAGTTAATACATGTCTAAATTTGCATTAAAAATGATACGATCCTGATTGTATGAGTGCAAAATTACCTCTCTCCTCTTCACTTTCATTATTCTCCTTCACTTGCTATCCTAATACTCGTCGATATCAATATCAATACTGATATTCTATACTCTAAAAATATTAGTATAAAAACTAATACTATATCAAAATTTAAGACTTCAACCAAACAGGGCCTAAGAGATCAAGAAGAAACCACTCCTCTTCCAAAATAGCCCCACAACCACACAGGTAACTATCCAGGATAGAACACCCATTAAGAAAGGCACTCTGATTCTGTGTGACTACCACACCAGCCTTCCCCTCCCCAGGAAAAACCCAAAAATGTCCACAACCAACTGGGTAATGATCTTATTCTATGTGATGTTCAACAATCAGATGAACTGATAATTCATTGATCTCTTCTGATTCATTTTTTTTTGTGTCATTCCTATATATGAGCACAATTTGTGAAAAAGGACGGAAACGTCAAATCCACCTTAATTGTCTTCTCGATTCTTGGATAAAACTTCAATAAATCTGTCTAACCTTGGGTTTTGACAACACATACCTCCAAGACATCCTTCTTAATGTTCTCCAAGAAGCTAGCCACCAAACACTGTCTTCACCTACAAGAAGTTAACCACCAAAATCCGATCCATCCCTTCTGGTAAGACCATAAGCAAATCAGCAGCAGTCAACAGTCTCCAATGCGCCTCAGTGAAAATATTAGAGCAGAACTCCACCAAACTGATCGATATCACCTAAACAATATATGATATCATCCCTTACCTTGAGACAAACTTTTCTGCTTGTGTTTTGCTTCTCATGCAATTTTGTGGATGTTTTTTGTCTCCGCATCACATTTCATAACCTATACGACCCACAATTGTGGCTTTCATTCTATGGCCTCCATCTGCATCACATTTCTGACAGTAAAAGTGAAGCTCCTCCCTCTTGGCTTGCTTTTTTCCAAAGACAGGCCAACATTTTCCTCCATAAGATCCACCTCCAGAACTTGAGCTGAATTCTTGTGAACAGACAAAAAACCAAAAGCCTTCTTTCTACAATCAGCAGGTCAGGGATAGGCCTGTCAATGGAGCGGATACAAACCGAATATGTCACTATCCGTATCTGCTCTGAATCAATATCTGGATTAGCCGATTCCACTCCGTTATCGAACAGATAATTACAGTATTTATCCGTAATCGATTCAAACCCGTTTTTCGAATAATCTGCTTAGATTTTTAAAACCATTGCAAGTTAAATTTTTTATCCAAAAAATTAGGGAGATCATAAGAAATATTTTGATACAAAGTACATTAATGTATATATAAAATACATATACATATAATATATATATAATTTATGGATAGATATATTACAAAGCAAAAGGTGCAGTATCCATATCCGCTCCAAAAATCATTCAGATATTATCCATATCCGAACAAATGGATATTGAATCGGATATAATCCACCAATACAGATATGGAGTCAAAATGGATCCAGATATTATCTGCATCTGTAGCTAGGCCTAGTCAGGGCCAAAACAACTAAACAAGTCCTTCGAGCATCTTGCAGGCCGCTATTTGAAGTCCTGAAAATGTCTAGGCACATCCTTTTCAACCACTCCCCAGAAAACAAGATCGAGGAGAAGAGGCCAATGGCTGTCTCATGCTTCCGTCACTCATGACAGAAATGTTCCCTTCCAAAAGTGGCTGATGGCAAAAACTATCCCAGCATCCACAGAATTGTCTTCTCCTTCATATGCAGCAAGTAACTTGAAGTTTCAATTAGCACATTCACCAGTTAAAGTCCTGAAAGAGCCTCAAGTTCACCTTATACTTGCTCATGCTGTTGGATCCCAAACAAAGAGTCCAGATGAAATGACATTCCCACCAGCACAATAAGGACTAGTCAGGGGAACCCCTTGAGCTTGTTTCATACCATAGGCTCTTCATAAGACTGAAGGACATATCCTCATAATAAGATAGAGAAAAATATGTTACTACAGAAGGCCAATGAAACCTTGTCTTTGTTATTGAACTCTAAAGAGACAAGGAACCTGTCAACTTCTGTCCTTACTCCCTCCAAAACATAGGCCTTCAAGACGAACAGAAAACCCTATGAGGCTCCTGTTTCAACCAACATACCCATATCTCTCCAACCTTTCAGCTTTCGTTGCATAGAGCATGCAGCGAGCAACTCTCTGCCTATTGCAAGTCAATTTCTTGAAGCATAATGAAGTCAACCTTGGGCCTCCTGATGTGGTCCTTTATTTCCCCAATATTATTCTCTAAAATCTAAACCTAACCACTTAATGCTCCTGCTAGTTTGGTTACTTCCACATCAGTTGTGTGCGCCTGAACTGTGAGCTTGGATAGTCTGGGGCCTCTACACTCACTGCCAATTAGTTCTGAGCTAAATATTCTAACATCATATCAGAGCCCGAGGCTATGTTCTTAGACTATACATCTCACATTTGTTATTGGCCACATCAAAGCCCAAGTTAACTTGCACTTGGGAGGGTGCCTTACAGAATAGTCTCATATTTAGAGACAAAGACTATAAGATGGTATGACAGCCAGTCCATGCTCAATTGATATTACATACCTTTGCTATTATTTCAGCCCCATTTCTGTCTTTTGTCCCATGTGCCCGGCAAAGTTTAGAAAGTCCTGATGCAGTTATGAACAAGGCTTGATCCTTGAGGCCCAATAAGGCATAAGCCTCACAAGTTAAGGGCAAGAATATTACAAATACCAAAAAAGTTAGTGTTAATCCTACGTCAACTCAGTGACAGAGCTCATGGAAGTGAACTATGGGGTTGGGAGCTGACAACTAGCAAAAGAAAATATTTGGGGGAGAGTGGGAGAGGGAAGGGGCTGCAGGGCAAAGAGAGGAGGAGGAGGAGGAGGAAAAGGGTGAGAAGAAAGGAAATGGGAGTGTCTGGAAAAGGAAAAGTCAAATTGTAAAGCTCTTATTTATTTATTTATTTTCAAGAAATCAGAGAGTAAACACACCACCCAGGATAAAGCCCCTCACCAGTAGCCCGAGCCAGGGCAGGTCAAACATCCCTCAGGCAGTGGGTACACCAGGCCTGGATCAATACTCAGAGTATAAATACCCCCTGCAGGTGTACACAGGTGGGAATCTATCTCATGACCTCCCAATTTGCCCTGAGGACAGTGAGAGGCTCAATTAACTATCTCACCCCCAAGGGACCTCGAATTGTAAAGCTCATACTACTAAGGAAAACCAATGACATTTCAATAAGATCACATTCACAAATCTATAACTTGTGCATATGGTACATGCACTAACATTCTCAGGAGCCAAGATGATAGTCAACTGTACAGATAGTAATACTACAAAGAACAATGAGGTGCACCTGAAGAGGGTCTTGAAAATCATTCACAAGAAAGACATTTGCATCATCTGCAGACCTGGAAATGTCACAAATTAAGTCAAAAACTAAATTAAGCAACCAAGTCAATCAGAATAACGCTATCCTTGGCTACCTCACTTCAATAATTCTGAAAAAAGTTTTTACATAAGTAACCCTGGCAAAATT
Organism: Amorphophallus konjac; assembly: GCA_022559845.1. NCBI lineage: Eukaryota > Viridiplantae > Streptophyta > Magnoliopsida > Alismatales > Araceae > Amorphophallus > Amorphophallus konjac. Next base: position 23,158,399 of record CM040121.1, read on the forward strand.
TTACTTAAAAATTCTTCTGAAAATTATAATATCACAAATACCTTCTCTTTTTAGAAAAGAAAGTGGACCACCAATTCTAGTCAAATAAATAGAGGTAAATCAAACACAAATACCTCTTTAGATGGGAGGAACAAGTGATGTTGGCTTCTAAGGAGATTACCACATTTATTCATGTGAATATCCTTTCTGAAAGTAAGATAGTGTCAATGGACCAAACTGGTCCACTTGGCAGTTTTGCCTAAGTTGTTAGGGCCCACTGGCTGGTCCCAAGCCTATTGGTTTCCCCAGTGCTTATAATACATTTGGGAAGCCCATCAGGTGCCGTGGCTTGGTGCTTACCTTAAGAAAGTAAGAAGGATTAAAGTCACGTAAAAGGCAATAGGCTTCTTTTTTGTTTGCTTGAAAAGAAGTGCACTGATGCTCAGGCCATAAATGGAGGCTTTGACTCAATGGTGCAGATTTGGGCCTCATTTTCAAAGCAGAATCACAGGCTCTGGCAAGCCAAAGGCTGAGGACATCATCCCGGACATTGACACCCCAAAACATAACTAGTATCAGCATTCTTTCAAATACAAAATCTACACAACTAAATTTTGGCAATGAAAGTTGTCTGTCTTTAAATCCGAACATTCTTCCTCATACATAATACACTATGTACCTTAATATTGACATTACTTGGTTTTGAACCACCTAATTCTATCCATCAAATTAATTAAAACATGAAAATAGCCATATAAAGTAGTGACATATTTGCAGCAGTGGACAGATGTAAATAAACCTCATATGATTACTGTGCACACATACAAATCCCTGCTGCTTGTACACCATTTGCCAAGTCAGGAGATTCTATGTGCGTATAGCAACAGGGGATTATTTACATATACTCATTGCATAGGAGGCCTTTCACAAATATATAATCTTTTAGGAGATTATATGCAACAATCCCTAATAAAAATAACACCACAACCCAAATAAGTGTACCAACCTCACAATGAAAACATGCTGCTTCAGTGTTGCTAGAAATTCCCTTACCCCTCCATTGTAGAAATAAAGTGGTGGGAATGCAAGCCCTGTGTATGCTCATGCAAAGAAGGTAAAAGTACACATTTCATCAGCATATGAATGAAATAATTTCAGAGGTATAAACGAGATAAATACTTTTTGTTTTGATGCTTATGCTGAAGATAATGCATAAATTAGCACAACCATGCACCTAGCATATTAAAATGATCGCACACAATTATAAAGAAAAATTTAGTACTAAAAGGAGGAATTTCTTACGACTTTATTTTAACTGTCAAAAGTCATGATAAAAACAAATACTGGCTACTTTCCTAACCACTGAATGGTTAATGGATCAATGTAATGTCCATAACTCGGTAATATCTGATGATTAACATCCTTCCTTTCCCTTTCTGTAAGATATGGGAAAGCCCAGTAAACCACAGATGCATGCAGGATGCAGGATTCCCGCAAGAAGGGCTTTGCATATGCACATCAAATAGTCACCAAGGAATTTTAAGCACAGATCTACCATAGTTAGGAAGTACATAATACTGGCAGGAAAAAAGAAAAAAGTGAAAGCCATTTAGTCCCATACCAGGAATTCACAAGCCACTATGTGCTGGTATAGTTTTGGCCCTCTCCACTAACTCAAACTTTGGGTCATTAATTCAGTTCAGTAACATACTAGGGTCACTCATTGGGCCTCCACCATCCTCGTAGTTTCATTAAGAACCACTTGCCATATGGCTCCACGCCTCCACCTGAGTTTGTCATATGGGAGAACGTTGGAAAAAGTCATTTAGCTCCATACAAGGTATTCATGTGCCACCCCACATGGAGCTTAGTTCCAGGTTTCTCCTCCCACTAACTCAGCTTTTGGGTCAGCTATCCGGTTCAATAACAAAAACAATTTCCAGTTATCGATTGGAGCATCAGTCCCATACTCTTGTTAGATCTTGTCTACTTTTCAGCAATTGGTATGATTGCTTTGATCACCTTTAGCACAAATTAATTTTGTAAATTTGTTGTGAAATGACCCTTTTGTGATATTCTGTATATCCAACCACGTGTACATGTGAAACTACAGAAAGTGGGTTAAAGTTCTTGTTAAATTTATTCGATTGGGTCATCCAACTAAAAACCTTTAGGTGCTGAGGGACACCACATTATATTTTTCATTTTGTTTTTGATGTGGAACTATGCATACATGCCCCCTCACTTGTAAACCGATTTAGCCTCTATCACGTGGAGTATGACAAACACGAAATGTGCGGCCCAGATAATAATCATGGGCTCTAAGGCTCTAATACCATATTGGAGTTTATTGGATTGAGCCATCTAACTCAAAACCTTAAGGTGTTGAGTGGAGATGGCTCCACTATTATAAGCATATTGTAATATTGTCCCTTTCCAATATGGGAGTATTCTAACACGTCCCTTCACGTGCACGCCCATTTAGGCTCTATCACGTGGACCATCATAATTGTGGCGTGTGCAGCTTGGATCATAACGATGGGCTATGATACCATGTTGAAGTTTATTGGATTGGACCACCTAACTCAAAACCTTGCGGTGTTGAATGGAGAGAAACACCACATTATATTTTCATTTTATTTTTGTCACCACACGAGTGGGACTATTCTTACAATTCCTAATTGAGTGACCTCACAATTGGATTATGAGATAGACTTACTAAGACATTCAGCTTGAGTTCCACCAAGAGATAAGAATCTCAAAGTGCTAAATGCTTCTTTAGTCAAGACATTATCCAAGGATGGCAATACCGGTTTTGGTACCGGTTTCGGTACTGGAACCGAAACGTACCGATTTCGGTTTCGGTTTCGGCCGAAACCAGTTCAAAACATTCAAAAAAGGCGAAAATTATAGTGAGTAGGGTCGGTTTCGGACCGAAGCGGGTGGGTTTCGGACCGAAGCGGGTGAGTTTCAGGCGAAACTGGTATCAGTTTCGCTTGAAACCATTAAAAAAAAAATTTTATTTCGGACCTGCTATAGTGCGAAACCGTTTCAGTATGGGCCGAAACGTATCAGTTTCGGCCGATACTGCCATCCTAGACATTATCACCTTCCAGTCTAGACTCTGGAGTACAAGTTCAGTGGTGCAATTGTGCAAATACATTCCATGTAGAGAATGTTCTCACTTCTATGGGCACCTTTAGGGTTTGCACCCTGGTGCACATGTAAACTGAAAACTACATAACTAGGAAGAAAGTTGTCTACTTCCCAGTTGGCCTCATGGAACTTTTGACAGACCATCTCCTGTCCAAAGTTACCTTGGTCGAGTAATTTGCACCACCTTGTAGAAGGTTGCTGTCAAAGGGAGCCAATCAGAAGACTTTGCCAAAGCCTTGTTTCCTTTATTGACCTAACCTTAATCCAAATTAATGGGCTAATGGTTTTTTGGGAATCCTACTCTATTAATCTTGTATACAGTCCTTATTTTATAAATCCTCTTTAAAACCTGACCCCAGTGGGGTTTGAACCTTGATCACCTGGGAATACATGGAGGGCCTTCACTAACTGACCCCCTCCTTGAGTATAGTGGGCTCATGCTTATGTTAACCACAATGATGATGATGATATGGACAATGTTTTTGAGAAGAAGGTGGGACATACCACCAATTTATAAAATTATTACCAGAGGTTATACATCCTGAAGCATAAGAGGCTGGGGTGGAGAGTATAGGAAGAGAGAGGCCGAACTGTCCAGCAGCCCACCCAGTCCGCCGCATCTTTATATGGATTCTTCAAGTGTCAAAATTACATAAGAGCCCTTAAGGTGAGCATAGATGTCTTCCATGCTCAGCTTATTTGACCGAATGAAATTGAGTTTTGGTCATACACTTTGTGAAAACATCTACAACTTGATCCTATGACTTCACAACAAACATAGCTGTCCACAGTCCAATCTCTCTCTGATAAAATGCCGATCAATTTCAATATGTTTGGCCCTGTCGAGTTGGATGGGATTGTTTACAATGTTGATTGTTGCTTTGTTATCACAGTAGAGCTTCATGGGCAATTCAACTGGCATCCCCAAGTCTGAAAGGAAAAGTTTCAGCCACAATAGCTCTACTAATCCACGTGCCATCGGTCCGATAGTCTGCCTCCACATTGGATCTTGTACAAACTGCTTGTTTCGTTCTTCTCCAAGTGACCAAGTTGCCACCTAGAGAAGTACAATACCTAGAAGTTGATCTCCTATCATCACGGGACCTCGCCCAAACGTCTGCATACTCTTCAAGCTTCAAATTGTTAGTCTTCTAGAAGAGAATCCCCTTTCCTGGACAAGACTTCAAGTATCTCCATATGCGCTCCACAGCCTTCAAATGTACCATCTGTGGTGGATGGATAAATTGACTGACTATGCTCACATCATATGCCAGATCCGACCTAGTCAGAGAGAGGTATAAGAGCTTTCCTACCAATCTCAGGTGCAAGCAACGGTCTTCTAGTGAGAGTTCTTCACCTGCTAGCTCAGTCAACCCATGATTCAGTTCAATTGGAGTAGCTACAGGTTTACACCCCAACTTCCTCATCTCTGTCAATAGTGCATACTTTTTTGACAGATGTAGATGCCATTCTGAGACCTTGTCACCTTAATACCCAGAAAGTACATTAACTCACCCAAGTCTTTAATTTCAAATTCAATAGCCAAGTCTTCTTTCAATTTTTGAGTATCACCTTTGTCATTGGCTATAAGAATCATATCATCAACATAGACCAATAGCACAATAACCCCTTTTCTCTTCCGTTTGACAAATAAAGTATGATCAACATTTGATTGTTTGAAGCCAAATCTGATCATAGCAAGACGGAGTCTTTTAAAATCAGGCCCTAGGTGACTGTTTCAACCCATAGAGAGCCTTTTTGAGGCGACAAACATTTCCTTTTGTGTTAACCTCAAAAGGTGGCAGCATGTACACTTCTTCTCGTTAAGTCACCATTCAGGAAGACATTCTTGACATTTAACTGGTACAAAACCTAAGAACATTGAAAAGCAAGTGAGAGAATTACCTTAATAGGTTTTAGCCTTGCCACTAAAGCAAATGTCTCTTGACAATCAATTCCATATGTTTGGGTAAAACCCATTAAATATAATGCAACAAGTCTGGCCTTATATCTTCGTATCACGCTCTCAGCATTATATTTAATGGTGTACACCCACTTTTGATCCAAATGGATTTCTGCCCTTTGGAAGATCAACTAGGGCTCAAGTGCCATTTTGTTATCAAGGGTGCTCAATTCCTCTTCCATTGCTTGCTACCATTTCGGATCCTTCTGAGCCTTAAAGAAAGTTAAGAAACTGGTAGGGATAGAGGTGGATGACAAGAAAGAAAGGAATAGTAGAAAGGGGATACACGGGAGTTGTTAACGGATTTGGAGATGGGATGTTTAATGCAGTCCCGAGCTCCCTTTCTAATGGCAATGGGTAAGTCTAATTTAACATCAGCTGCATTACTTTGTTGGGAAGGTGGAACCAAAGACTCAGCAACCTCTAAAATTGGTTAAGCAGAAGATGGTTTGCCCTTGAATTTTGTTTCGCTTGTAGGAAATGAGTTGCTTCTCAATATCTACTGCACCACCAGCGTGAATGTCCTGAACAAGAGCCTAAATAGGAACATCAGGAGCATCAGGATATCTATCCATGGCAAAGCTAGAGGGCACAAAGGAGATAGATGGCAGCAAGGGTGTAACAGAAGTAGAAGGAATAGAAGGTGGGATGATAGTAGTCTCCCCTTGAGGATGAATCCGGGGAGAATAGTAGGACTCAGACTCAAACAAAGTAACATCCATCCAAACAAAGAGATGATAAGAAAGAGGATCATAACAGCGATATCCCTTATGAGAGGAGGAATACTCATTAAAGACACCACGAACAGCTCAAAGGTCAAGTTTTGTACTACCAGGACCAAGAATATGGATAGAACAAAGGCAGCCAAAGATATGTGGCAATAGGGAGAACAAAGGCCTACTCGGGTAAAGAAGAGTAATAGGGTAGCGATCTCCCAGATTCCCAAATGACATATGATTCATGATATAATTGGCAGTCAACATAGCATCAGTCCAAAATGTTAGGATAAGTGGTGCTGAAACAAAAGTGCTCTGGCTGTCTCAAGTAGGTGATGGTTTTGTATTCAGCAACACCATTCTACTATGATGAATAGGCACAGGATGATTCATGAATAATAACCTCATTTTCACAAAACATATTAACACTCTGAGCAAAATATTCCCGAATATTATCAGAACAAAGAACTTTGACTTTGGTGCCAAACTGTTTGAATCATATTGCAAAAAACTTGAATAGTACGAGGAACTTCTTTTCAGGATTTCAACAAATACAACCATGAGCAATGGGAAAAAACATCAACAAACATAATATAATACCTGTAGCCATCCAATGAGGGAACTGGAGAAGGCTCTCATACATCAGAATGAATGAGCTCAAAAGGAGTGGAACATTTCATTCATTGAATAAGAGAGACGAGTTCTACATTGTTTTGCTAATTGACAAACCTGACACGGAAAGGAGCAAACATCGACATATTGGAAGAGAGATGGGAACACAACTCTCCAAGCATGACATGAAAGATGCCCTAATCTAGTATGCCACAATTGGATCTCCTGAACTCGTTTATCCACACGCTGAGGTGCAGAGGACTGAAGAACGAGTGTCCCTCTACGTGCAAAAAGGTATAACTTATCTACCTCAAGGCCAATATCAATCATTTGCTTGGTCTCCAAATCCTGATACACATAATGGGTAGGAAAGAAGGTTACGGAAAATATAGTTATTTGGTAATATTACTCACTGAAAGTTAATTACTAGAAAGGAATTGAATATGAAGGGCAGAAGATGTGGCCAAACGGTCAGCGAGTCTAATGGAACCCTTGTCGGTAATGGTAGCTCGGGTGCCATCAGCAATGGTGACTTTATCACAGGATAGGGAATAGGAACTGAAAGATGTGGATATACCGGTTACGTGGTCAGTGGCACTAGAGTCGATCACCTAAGAATTCTCAGGAGATCGAGTGGTAGGGCTTAAGGCAGCTCCATATATACCTGATGGAATGGAAGAAGTGGTCCGGAAGGCACTCTAAAGTTGTGTAAGGAACCACTAAAGTGTTGCAATATCAGGGATGGAGAGTGCCACTGGCATGGTGGACATAGGCCAATCTTGAGCAGACTCGCTAGAAGAAGCAGAGGACTGAGCGACCGCAATGTTGCTCCGGGCTTTCGGTCCCTTTTTCCTAAACTTGGCGGGCATTATTTCTGGATAGTTCTCCAAGCAAAAATCAGAATCACGATCTGTGTGGCCAGTGTCCACACTTCTTCTCACCGCGCTTCTTCTCACCACTCGGAGTTGTCTTACCGAAGGCACTGGCAAAAGCAAAGAACTCCCTAACCTCAGGAGATGAGGGGACAACAATTTGCTACCCATGACCTGCCAACGTTGTTCTTCACTAGGAACTTTGAAGTATGTCTCCTCGAAAGGAAGTCAAATCCATATTCAAGATCTGTCCTTGAAGAGTCTCATAATCAACATTAAGACTATCCAAAAACTTAACAATATGATCATCTTCCTGGAGAGACAAGTAGGTCTTATGATCTTCAACAGAAGTCCACTTAGCCATATGGTAACAATCGAGTTCATCCCAGAGGCTTGTGAGGATGCAGAAGTAGATAGTCACAAATGGCAAACCCTACTTCAACTCATGTATAGTGTGGCTAAGTTGATACAGGCACAGCTTGTTCTTCTTCTGCCCATACAGGCCCGATAATGCCTTCCACATCTCCGCAGCAGTGGACTTGTGTAGAATAGTCAGTCGAATGGAGGGGCTAATCAAGTTAAGAAGCTGCAACATAACCATGGTGTTATCACGGCGCCATGTCATACATACAGGATCATTCGCATCAGGTTGCTCGTGATCACCAGTAAGATGCCCAATCTTGTCACACTGGCGATGTACAACTTTGCAAAAATGGCCCACGAGGAGTAATTGCTCTTGATGAGTTTGTCAGAAGTAATCTGTGAGAAGCAATAGCCGTGGGGATAAGAGAAATGGGTTGAACTTGCTGGGAAGAAATGTTTGAAGCCACAGAAGTAGAATCTGCCATGTTGCAAGCACAAGAGGAGAGGTCTGATTCAACAAAGGAGATAAAAGGAGGTTATTGTCCTAGGGAAGTAACCGCCCAACAAATAAATTATAACTGCAAGGCCAAACAACCCTAAAAAAGAGGGCTGACGGCAGTCCTAAGGCCAGATCAGAGCCGCTACAGACCTAGGGTCAAGAAAACCCAAGGGAAGAGAAGATCCCCCCTTGCAGATGACAGAGAAAGAGGCAAAAAGAGGAATGGCCTATAGAAGAGGCCAGAGGGGCCCCTGGGGCTTGCAATCACAGAAGAAGAGGCTTCCGGCTACTTCACGAAGTCCAGGAAGTTGCACTACAGTAATTGCGGTGTTACAATACTCATACTTCAGTAACCACAGACCTATAGTGCTCCCGCTACAGTAACTGCGAGGGTTAGAGGAGAGAGAAGGGGCTGCAGCCTAGTTGGGAGATGCTTCCGAGTATCGGAGAAGAAGAAGATGGCGCCTACAACAGTCATTGTTCTGATACCATGAAGCAAAAGAGGCTGGTGTGGAAAGAAAAGGAATAGAGAGGCTGAACTAGTCTGCCCAGTTCGTCCCCATCTTTATATAGATTCCTCAACTGTCAAAATTACATAAAAGCCCTTATAACAAGAGAGAAAGACAAGGGCGACAGAAATAAGAGAATAAGAGACAAAAAAGGACTCGATAAACAAAAATTACATATCTGCCTTGTTTTTCTACACATCCAAAGAAGATACCTCACAATCGTTGATGCAGACTGACAATGCAAAGAACATTGAACATAATTTCATACAAATGTGGACAATGCAGTCATGCTACTATGAGTTTGTTATGATCTTGACAATGCTTTGCTCTGGAAAGAGATTTGCCTGTAAGTAGTGGCTATCTCATCATTCTTTATTACGCTTTGTATAATCAAAATATATTCTCATTCATTAAGTGATGTATTCTATTATATTTGGATGGCCCATTTGGGTGGTGGGTGTCAAAGGGGAAACATCTACTATTCCCTGCTCGACATGTTATTCAAGCCCTCCCCCCACCCTTTAAACTATGAAAACATTCTGTAGTCCAAAAGAAGTCATAAGATTTCTTCATGGTTCGAGAAAATGAAGATCTGTAAATCTGTGAAACAGCAAAATACAAAATACAACAGGACACACAAAACCATAAGCAAGATTTACTATTAGGGCCATAAATAACAATTAGGTGAATTAGAATAATAGGAAACTCCCTACAATAAGAGAGGAGAATTACGCAATCAACAAAAACCATGCAACTTAAAAGATTAACAGCAAACAAATAGCAAATGGTCAAGAACAACTTTAACACTGGCCAAAAAGAGCTTTACCACAAGTGAAAAAGAGATGGCATTGCAGCAAAACTTAGTTGCTAACATGTTAAGTAGAGACATTGGATGGAAAAAAAGAATCAAAATGAGATAGAGTTACCTGATGATAGGACAACAATAATGTACTGCCAACCAAGGGTAGGTGTATGCCTACGAATTGAATGTACGTCAGTTAAAGGTACGTCCTTGATAGTATACAGCTTTCTATCTGCATTACATGATAGAAATAAAGCACGAAGTCAGAAGCACTTGGCGCACCACAATGAAACATCACATCGAAGTTTCATCACTTTCATGCCAAAATCTCCAGTACGGTCCCAAAAAAGGCACATAACCATAGGCATGCAAACTGTAAATTCTGCTGCACCTATCTGCCTGCTGCACTGTACTGCTTGGGGCTACCACCTCTGAAGAACCAAAAGGTGCAACCAGAGATTTAGATCATGCAAGATCAGGCCTCTACTTTAAGAGAGGTAATTCAAATACTGAATCTCTAAAGTCTGTTTGTGTCTGGAAGGACTTGGGTAATACACCAGTCAGAGGGGCCAGTGATAATGTGCTTTCTGGATGTAAGGATCTTCAAGGTAAAGGTTAGAGAAGGGAAACAGGTTGGAGAAGGGTTGGATTTAGGGGTGTTCAAGGTTCAGTTAGGTTTGGTTTAACAAAAAATTTGCCCGAAAATAAACAACCCAAAATAAAGTACATTCATAAATTGAGCCAAACCAAAGGGGAAGCAAGAGCTGCAGATAGGGTGGTTTCTTTTATTTGCGAGAGAGTGAAAGAGTGGGCTGAGCTCCTTAGTAATATGAATTCACACAACTCTTCGGTCTTTGTTTTGTTAGGGGGTTAGTGTGGGTCACACCATCTTGGTGTGGACCGTTTTCGCTGTATAGGGATTTTTTGGAACACATTGATTATACTTGTGCATCCCTCTTTTACTTCTAATACAGTAATGGTACCACCACTTTCAAAAAAAAATGATCCAAACCAAAGAACGGTTTGGGTCAGTTTAACCTGGTTGAGACCAAGAGGTCCATGTATGAACCATAAAATAGGCTATCTAGGGGTGTGGGTCCACCTGTGACCTGAACCTCAGGTCCATTGCTTGGCAAACCCACGTTTACAGACTGGCCTGCCTCCTCCCTTTCTTTCTTTTTTTCCCAATATGGCACTAAAAGGATTGGAAAAGAAGCAGACCACCGCTCAACCACATCTGGATTGTGTGCTGGCCACCTCCCAACTCTTTTAAGGGAAAAAGGACTCGAGAAGGCAGGGCTGGTCAATGGAAAGGCTGGGCCGCCTCATTTTTGTCTTACCTGCTCAGTGAGTTCGTTTATTGGCCCACAAGATAAGGCCATGGCCTAGTAGGGTGTTTAAATAATCTAGAATAAGAAAAACCTAAAAGAACTATTAAATGATCAAAATTAAAGGTTTGAACTAAATAATATAACGTAAATATGTGTAAAATTCAGTTTAGTTAGTTTCTTAATCTAACTATTGGCTTACACCTTTTCTCGAAAAAAACAGAAAAAAAAATCAAAGGTGCACATCTTAATCTAACTATTGACTTACCGTCTCCCAAAATCTCAGGTGAGATGGTATCTGCTCAAGAAAATTCAAGAAAACCAAAAGAAGTCCCTGAAAAAGGGTTCTCTATCAGACAAAAAGTGAACATGAGGAGTTTTCAACACATATTTTTCAGTGAAAGTGACTAGACTATAGGGATGACCATCAAAAAGTCCTTCTTTGTCTGAGATTGTCTGATTCCATCTAAGCTACATATGGTCCCCTTCAAAATCAAATTGGATAGTGTAATCCCAATCCCTATCAGGATTGGATGATATGGACAGGGATTGGGCAATTTTGCAAACCATAGTTGATACCATTAGAAATCAACATATGAATTCAACTTCTTAAGAGAGCCCAATCATGTTCCCCTCAATGGAGATTGCACAAAGTTTGTGTTGGCAGAAGTGAATCGAGAGAAGTTGGAAAACATTCTCGTTGAAATTGTTCATAGGATGGATCTCTAAGTTCTAGAGATAAATATTGAACAGAACAGTCAAGTTCAGAAGTAGGTTACAACAACAGATATTTTAGGGACTTGGAAGGAGGTGCCCTGAGACGTAAAGAATGGTGTTAGAGAAGGGCAGGCAAGCAATGACCTTAAGGAAAAACGAACTTTTGGGATAGTCAAGTCGAGAAACACATGCAGATAAGGATGTCTTCTGGTTCTGCAGAATAGTCGACACCAAATGCCGGTGCCCCAGCAAGAACCCCGTCGCATCGGAGTTCGAGCAGATTGAAGTAAGCAGGTGCATGAAGGGTGGGCTTAGTCAAGTCAAGAACGATATTAAATATGCAGATATATACAATTAATTTCAAAACGATGGACGGCGGTAGTCTGACCTTTCTCGAGTATCCCAACATTCGAGCTGCGCCCAGCAGAGTCAGCCCCGCCGGCACCCACTTTGTACGGGATCCAAGTCTAAGATGACAGATCAGTTCCGAACCCAAAATAAACGGAAGGATTCTGATTAAAAAAAAATACACACGCATGCACAATAGCTCACACCATGATTCAGGAGCGAGAAACACACCTGTCTACATCGCGACGGAGAGAAAGAGGAGGTGGGGGAGGGGGCAGGGAGGGAGAATTACGCACCATGAAGAGGGAGGGCCCCCTCTTGACGAGGCGCAGCCGCCCGCTGATCCGTTCGGAGGCGAACTGCGTTGGGTGGATCGCAACATTGTCCTTTAGGTAAACCGTCTCGGAACCCCCACCAGAGACCGAGCCACTGCCGCCGCCGCCGTCGGTCTCCGTGGACTTGGTGGAATCGCTCCGGTAGAAGCTGCTTGTCAGGCCCTAACAACGACGACAACAGAGCACCACCGCGGCCAATTCAGCCACCACCACCACCATCAACCGACCCCGCAAGATTGATCTTAAACAAGACGAGGGCAGCGGCGGCGGGGGAAGCGTACCTGCTGCTGGGAGGCGGCGTAGTCCGGGTCGTCGGACAGGTCGTGCAGATCCGTCTCCTGCATCGCGGCGAGGGCAGAGGAGGAGGAGGAGAGGCAGATGGCAGAAGAGTGAGAACGAGAGGCGGAGGTGGAGGGAGGTGGTGGGAGCGTCGGGGAGTCGGAGGGAGAGGGGAGGGTTGTGATCGGCAGAGGAGATGTGACTTACCGAAGAGGTAACCTTCGAGTCTACGCAACCGAATCGCACGTGTGGAACGGAATGGTTGGGAAGCGGGGTGGCGAGGCCGCGTTGGTTGGGTGGGTGGTGGACTGACTCCACTGGGGCCTTCCAGCAAAATGAATCCGGTTCGTCTCGATGAGGACGTTCGGGCGCGGGTTGCCCAATAAGATGTTGACACGTCACGAACAGCCTGAAGATCCCCAACAGTATTCAGGATTTTCCGGAACATTTACCGAGTTGTAATTGTAACTTGTAAATATCTAATAGGGTTAACATAATACCCCAGTTAAAAGTACCTTTGCGTTTTTTTTTTTTTTTTTTGTGATTCCGAAGGGAAAGGATACAAGATAGGAGACAAGGGATGAGGGAGGGGCCTACACGCACTTCATGTCGCACAAAATAGATCACCCCAACTGTTTCACTACCACTGAGATGGCCAAACACCCGGGGAAATTAAACTCCGCGTAGGGGCGTCACCATGGCGTACAAACTACAAAGTAGAAACAACTTTGTCTTAAAATCTAACTTATGTTTGCATTTGTATATTTACCGTCATGTGAATTAAATATCACATCCATGTAGTCACTTTACAGTTAATAGTAAAAAAAGTAAAGGGACAAAATATATATTTTATAAATATTCTGATATAAGTCTATTAAAAAGTTATATATGACATTAAAGTCACATATGTAGGGTATAAATGTAAATATAAATTATATGATAGATTTTCATGTAAATTACTAGTATTAACGGATAAGATCAAAATCAAGAATGCGCAATTATTTAAATATTTTGTAAGATATTCCATCCTAAAAGAATTTGAGTGGAAAAGATGATGCAGAATGTCAACCTTGATTGGTTTGTCTTTTTTATCCGTTACGTGATTGGATTAGTCGATTCTTGATTAGTTGCATTGACAGAAATGTGGATTAAACTAACTCGCGTTTAGGCAGTGGGACAAGCAAATTTACAAGGAAATCATGCTAAGTTTTGTTTATGGGTCATTTGGTTAGAAGTAGAAGGGAAACAATGGGAACATTATAAGATAAGATTTTTTATTTATTAGTCCTTACAAATAATCATATTTCATTATTAGTCTCTTAAATACAATTAATTCTTTTCTAGTCCCTATAATCTTCGTTATTTTTTTAATAATCTCTGCCGTTCGATCACGTTACTCGAGTGAAACCAAATCCGGGTTAAATTAACACAACTCTAGTAAAAACCTAAACTACACTTTGTTAAGTTGTTAGTCCCACCCCTCCTCTCTCTCTCTCTCTCTCTCTCTCTCTCTCTCTCTCTCTCTCTCTCTCTCTCTCTCTCTCTCTGGCATAGATGGGGGTGGGCCCGTGGAGTTTCTGCTCTACCAAAGGGGAGACGGGAGAGTGGGGGGTGAGATAGGGTAGGGGGTGCTCCGGCTGGGAGGTGGTGGGGGGTGGTTGCAACGTTGAGGAGGGAGGGCCTGGGGGGAGGGGTTGTAGGGTTGGGGAGGGGGGCGTGTTGCAAGGTCAGAGAGTGGAGTGACTCTTGATGACAGGCAGGGTAAGGGGGAGGTGGGGCGGCTCTGGCCAGCGGGTAGGGTGGGCTTTGACTGGGGATAGGGGGGCTCCAACTATGGGGAGGCTAGGGGGTGGGGGGTGTTGCAGGGTCAGGGAGGGGGGGGGGCGCTTCGGTTAGCGGGCACGATGTGCTCCGACTGCGTAGAGGGGGGGTCCAACTATGGGGAGGGGAAAGGGTAGGGGGGATCCAATGGGGGGGGGGGGGGGACAAGGGAGATGTTGCAGAGTCGAGGGGGGGCGTTGCAGGGTTTACTCAGTCGGAAGGGGGCGCTAGTAAAGCTTGAATGGGAGGAGAGAGTAGGCGGGAGAGGGGGACGTGCTCAGGGATGATGGCATCGTCGAGACATTAGAGGACACGCTGGAGCTCGAAGGGCTCGTTCATCTAGGAGAGCAAGAGGACCATGTGTCAGTCTCTCTCTCTCTCTCTCTCTCTCTCTCTCTCTCTCTCTCTCTCTCTCTCTCTCTCATACTGACCCCCACCCAATAGGTAGGGGTGCCAATGCTAGTGCCAAAAGGGGAAATCTCCCTTCGGCACCTCTCTCTCTCTCTCTCTCTCTCTTTCTATGAGAGGCCCACCAGTACCCCCCACCTCACCTGACAAATGGCGACCTTCCGTTCCTCCCCCTCTCCCTCTCGACGCTCCCCTCTCCCAAGTTGCTGGCAACCTCTTTCCCTCATGTCGGTGATCACGTTGGTGCAAATGACGCAGATGCAAATCATGCCGACCCATGGCGGCCACTTCTCACAAGGGGTCGGTCAACTGGTCTGGGTAGAGAGAGAGAGCGCACAAAGAGGGGGAGGGGGAGAAAGGAAAGAGAAAGAGAATAAAAATAAAGAGAGAGAGGATGAGGCAAGGGTATTCTTGAAATTTCCAATACCATATTACTTTTCTGGATAGAATATGTTTCGACATATTCCTTTTTTTCGAACGTATGCAAATCACAAGGATTTTGAGTGAGAGTTAGAAGATTATAGGGATTAAAAAAATTGTATTTGAGAGACTAATAAAGAAATATACTTTTGTAGGGATTAATAAATAAAAATTTATATAAGATATTATATTTTATGTGCCATATAAATATGATATTTTATAATAATTTACATCAAACCAAACCATTTTTCAATTTGGTCAGAGTTCAAGGCCGCAGGTAAATCATGTAATTAAGATTCCCTAAGGTGAGGTTAGTGAAAAGTGTAATTTAATTCTTAAGTCAAGAAAGTTTAAAACATTCGTTAGTGAACCATAAATTCTTAGTTGAGAATCGTATTCTACGGAGAAGTAAAATTACTATCAAAAGTAAGATTGAAGAGGGGTTTTGGGATATTGAATTCACACATTGGAGAAGTAAGAATTCAATTTCCTCCTCGTTTAGATATCTTTTGGGTTTTTTGCATGGAAACCATTGTTATATGTGAAATTGTAAAAAAATCACTCTTAGAAACCTATTATCATACATATCACTATATAAATTCTAATTATGCGCAAGTATCATCAGAGTTAACTTCCGTCGGTGGATAATCGAATATTCGACGGAGATTCTAATATTCCCATTAAAGTGGTGTTAAATGACCCAAATGTCCCTCATTCAAACTGGCAGCCATCGTTTAGGGTTCATGAGAGGGGGGTTTTCTCCCATCCCTCCCCCACAGAGGCAGTTTCAGGTGAAGCTCACCCGTGATAAACGTGGAAGCGGCCAGTGGGTTCTTCATCAACGGCCAGCAGGATCTTCATCTCCGATGGGCAAGGTCGTTGGATATGCCGTCGTCTAAATGTTCCGTAGAAGGAGCTTTCCTCTCTTCCCCTCCCCACAGCCAGGTCGCTCCGATTGGTAGGTGAAGCTCGGGCGATAAAAGAGGAAGCGGCCAATAGGTTCTTCATCGTTCTACTCCGGCGGGATGATTTCTTTTTCCTTGTACCAGATTCGCAACTCTGCCACCCTCTAATCTTCTCTTTACCCACTCTAGTTTTCCTTGCACCAGATTCTGCTCTAAACGCGAACATGAGCCAGAGTTCATCTATTGGCACTTCTTTCCGACCACCCCATGTACAAGTTGAACCTCCCATGTGTTTCTGCCACCGGTCATGTCGGACCTTCAACTCTATCCGGGAAAGAAGTAAAGGACGACGATTTTATGGATGCTCTGGATGGGGAGTAACATAAACACCAATTTTCATATTTATTTTCTTAATTTAAGGGTGCTATTTTGATACATTTTTTATAACTGATCACTACATTTCTGATTTTTGTATAGGCTGCAAATGCTTGCGATTTTTTCAACTGGGTTGATGATTTTCACTATTCCACTGTGGATGTGAAGTATCAAGTTCAAGCTCTGCAAGAACTTATTAAAAAGTAAAATGAAGCTTTACAGAAGCAGATAGAATGTATAAGAGATTTACTCAAGAGATGTATCATTATAGTAGTCTTCGTATTTTTATTTTTAATGTATCTTTTCACGAGAGTTTAAATATTTTGTACTGAGGCATTGATCCTCTTGGTTAATGACATATATTTGTCCCTTCCAAATGTATTGCCTATTGCTTAATGATAAATATTTTTCAGTACCTTTTCCATAATTATTGGATACCCAAATGCAATGAATTGAGTACAGGCTAATTGGGTTACTAACCAAATCTGGACAGAAGAAACAAAAAAAAGAAGATATGAAGATTAGGAGATAATACATAAGTCAGCAAAAAAGGCCAAGACTTGCTAACAGTCCAACTTCAACTGATAATTTTAGAGTCATTCCATCTTAGACAACCTCTTCACTGAGAAACTAAACTGCTTAAATGTCTCAACAACAGGACTACAACTTATTGGCTTACTGTCCTTACTTTATTAAACTGGTTGGCAAGCTGGCAGGAAAGCTAACTGGCGAACTAGCTGAACATGCTACAAATTGATCAACATAAAGTTTCAAGTGCAGTAGAGATACTCTAATACTAGTTCTGAGGGGTAATTGCACATGCACATTTCATTTACCCATTCAAACTACATGAAGACAAGTGCTGCAACTTACTTCCTAAGGAAGAGTTTAATTCTGCTCTTCCCCATTTGTAACTTGAACACCCTAAGGTCAAAAGAGAATCAGACTCAAAGAGTGTTTGCATCAATGACATGAATACATGAATGAGCTTGTTACATGTAGAAAGAGATGGTATTGATGGGGAGTCTCATGTCCTTCAGAAAAAATACAAAGATCTGAAGACAAATTTCGGGCACACATGGCAGCCTCTAAACCCCCCTTCTTTCAAACGTTCTGTTTACAGCAAGAAACAATCTCTGGAATGTAAGTGTCGACTCACAGCTCTTACCAAACAGGAAATTCTCAAGAGCATATAGGGACAGGTCAGTGCACAATTGAGAAGGCTCGGTGCATATAAGGCCAAAGTCTGTGCACATTTAGAAACTCATAAAACACAAGTCGGTGCACATTGAGTTCAACACAAAAAAGAGGTCGGTGCACGTTTATGAGACTCGGTGCAAGTTTGAAAGATGCCAAGGAGGTCGGTGCACATTATGTAGAAACTATGGTTAGGGTCGGTGCAAGTTTTGTAGAACAACAAGGACCAGCTCGGTGCACATATGAAACTCGGTGCAAGTTTATGAAACATAGAGATAGGTCGGTGCAAACATGTAAAGCTTCAAAAGACAGTTGGTGCACATTCAAGGCAGGTCGGTGCAGGATTTATAAACCACTTAAGAGTGTCGACTCTCAAAGATCCTTGAAAACCATAAATTCAAACTGAACCAATAAACTCACCAAGGGGTCCAACAGTGAGAACTCATAAGATGCTGTACATAATATCATTACATCATAAGAACTCATAACATAAACTTTAAAAGTCATTACATCATAAGAGCTCATTCTGGATAGCATCGTAAGAACTCATAAAAACTCATAACATCTAGTTAAAAGTCATTACATCGTAAGAGCTCATTCCAGATAACATTCCTTTGAGCTCATTTCGGATAGAATTCATTACATCAAGATACACATTGTGCTTAGAATTCATTACATCAAAATGCACATTATCAAAACCCTGGACTAGGTAGATTGGCATTGCTCGCAGAAGTGTTTCCCTGTGTGTCTGTAACAGGAACATTCAAACTGGCCACAGAAGAGGAACCTTGGGCAAAAACAGTCATGCTTGGCAAATCTAATCTTCTATTTGGAATAGTTGCTGACCTGTGACAATGCAACGAAAAAAGTTAGATTGTCATTGCACCTGAGTGCGCTATTGGTAGTACAAGTTTATATTAAAAATTTAGAATGAACCTGGTTGATGGTCGTCCAGTTTGAGCCACTCCGCTACTGGCAGTAGAGGAAGAGCCACCATCTTTCCTTGGTCTTCCCAGTGGCCTATGATGAATGGCACTAGGAGGTTGACTGGATTGAGGAGCGGTATTTGAAGAGCTGCCATCCTTCCTTGGACGGCCAGGGGGCCTATGGTCAATGACAATATAAATGGAAGAAGCATCATGAAATGACTAAATGATACAAATTGAGTAGGTAAACATAAATTATTTTTGAAGGAAACAAAGTAAATAGGCATTAGCTAAGTAGGCATGTGATAGGTATTACAATTACCTGGGCCTGATCACCGGAGCTTGAGTACTTTGAGGACCAGTGTTCGAGGAAGTGCCTACATTTGTTGGCCTGTCCATTTTCAATTTAGTATAATATTAGGTGGGTAAAAACTGTCTAAATGGAGTATATCAATTACCTGGCACTTGGAGGTTGACTGGATTGAGGAGCAGTATTTGAAGAGCTACCATCCTTCCTTGGACGGCCGGGGGACCTATGGTCAATGACAATATGAAGGTAAGAAAAGTTGAACATTCATGAATTAAGGAATAGCAAGTTTAAATGTAGTAGGAATATATCGAATATCTAGCAGCTAGTTGTTGATTGGATTGAGGAGGGGTTACATTGAATGGGTTCTTACATTTCATGGCATAGTGACCAAACTGGCCACACCTCTTGCATTTGTGGTGTCTTTGTGTCCTTTTCACTTGAGCTTCGTCTGAATCTCTGATTCTTTTTTTTCTTGGTCTTCCAGATGGTCGTTTTACTTTCGGAGGCAATATTGCATGTTCTAGTCTGAGTCTTGGCCACATGCTTCAATCCGGAATGGGTGCAATATGAAGGGAATAAGCTGCTCTATACTTGTCAGTCCTATAGCATGTATCTACATATTCATCCCAATCCACTCCTCTGCACGTGGTAGGGAAAGAGGCCACATGCACGCATGGTAAACCAGTCAGTTGCCACCTCCGACAAGAACAAACTCTGTCTTTAATGTTCACTACTGCCCTTTCATTTGGACTGCTCACCTCACCAATGAAAGGTGTGGACTTCTGGACTGCAAACCCCCCTAAATCTCTGCTTATTTCCACAATATGAGTCCTGGCTTTTGGCACTAGGAAATCCTTCCATTTTCCTGATTTCCTCCTCCTAGCCTCCATTGTCTTCATTATTTGTTACCGGATGGAGTCAATGCAATCCAAAATCACCTTATATCTAGCCTGCCCAATGAATGCATTAAAAGACTCGGAAAGATTGTTAGTGAGATAATGGCACTTACCCTACCTTCCAAACATACATCTGCTCCATTTCTCCTCCTTAGTAGTAGCTGAGTTTAGGTAGTTATATGCATCAACACTTGCTTCCTTTATTTGTCGCATGTACTCCTCAAAGCCTTGCTGTAAAGCATCTAGCTGCATTCCAGACTAACCCTTCTAGAAACTTTCCTAGAAAATTCTTTTTAAAATTTTTGTATAAATGTCTTACACATGTTCTGTGCTCACAATTTGGATAATGTAACTTGATAGCCTCTTCAAGACCTTTCTGTCCAATGGATTCTCTTAAGTTATTCATAAACCAGCTCCAACTAGACTCACTCTCAGACTCTACAATAGCAAAAGCAATTGGGAAGAGACCATCATTCCCATCTAAAGCAGTTGCATTCAAAATAGCTCCAAGAAATCTGTCCCATCTAACTCAATTAATGGTCTACAACTATTGACAAATCCAAATGTACAAGCCTTGAAGGCAACAAAAAACCTGAGAAATCTATACTCATCATCGGTGACAAACTGAACTCTACTTCCAGGGTTCTTAGTAAGAAGCTCCTCTGCTAAATCTTGTACCCGGCCATACAGTTCTTCCCATGACCTATGAATCTGTCTCAATGCCAGCTCTTTTCCTCTCCAAAGCCTGTGGTATGGCAGGTTAATATGGTACTTGTCCTTCAGTCTTCTGTGTAGCTCTCCAGGGGCAATTTCCCCTTCAACCCTTAACCATGCTTTCACCTTGGCTGCCACCCATTTTTGTGTGGCCATCTTATTCTTGGCCATGTTATTCCCGGGACATGTATGCTCCCCCTTATTATTTTGATTTCAAAAGTTACCCCATCGGGCAACCTAGATGCATGCAATCTCCATTGGCACTTGCTATGGCCACATTCTAGTATAAGTCTTGCTAGATCACTCCTGTAAGACCTCAAATAGCATTCAGTCTTCACACAGTATTGCTGAATTGCTAACTTAAGTGCTTCTCTATTCTGAAATCTGGCACCCACCTCTATGTTAGGGCACTCATCATTACTTTCTAATATCTCATTGCCATATTCCCTATCTTCATGTACATAGGAAGAATCATCATCTTCATCACTTGATCGGAGACTATGGTAGCTATTCTCATATTCTACTTCAAAATCAGAGTCTGAATCATCATCCTCATCATCTTTCTGTCTGTTGCTTTCATCCTGGCTCTAAGCCTCTTCCTGCCTGCATGTTTGTTGATTGAGGACACTAGTTCTTTGCCCCACATCACCCATGTCACTCTGTTCTGTAGGCTTTTCAACAGTTACAGACTATGCAACTTATGTGTTTAATTCATCCCCAACTGATAGGTACTCTCTGATATCATAGGGAGAATCAGCAGCATCTAAGTCTACAAAGTCAGCTTCTTTTTCAACCTCAGGTTGCTTCTCTTTTGTTTTTCTTGTAGCAGGTAGCTTCCTTGCATTCTTTTCAGGGTCACCTTGTGACTGTGCATGAATAGACAAAGACTCTATTGTGATGACAATCTCTATAGTCCCTTTCGACTCACAATGATCAAACATCATAAGAACATCTGCATCACGCACAATGTTCTTATACTTCTTAGGTCTACATTTGGGGACCCTCCACATGATATTCACTATATCATCTTTCTCCCACTTTATCAATGTGCAGACAAGTTCTAACAAATCATTAAGATTAGCATAATCCATATATATCATAAAAGTTTTTTGCTTCATCAGACAGTGACATAGTGTAGAAGGATCATCCTTATCAGTCTTCCAATATCCCCCATACTTGATGAGCAAAGTGTAGAGGTCTGCCTCTTCATCCATCCTAATATGACAGAAGAGAAATATAATACGATAAAAAACACACATACACAGACAAATTTTCCAAATTAACAAGAACACATTTAAAAGCACCGATGTCCAAGATTATGCAAACATATATAAGAAGACAAATTACTAGTGAGCCCCACTACCCTGCACATTTAAAAATAGACATCTGACAATGCATCCAACATTTATTTTCATCACCCTATACTGTGCCCCACATGTGTAGAATAATGAGTTGTATAAATTAGACATTAAGAAATTAACCTGACCCACAATCTTCACCTTTCTGTCTTTCTGAAAAGGGTCCTCTGGATTTCACCCTCCCACTCAAATCGGATGGCGCTGGATGCCTTTTAAATGCACAACCTTCCCTCCCGACCTAAACCCACAAAAAATCTTGTTTAGTGCTCTACGGCATTATAAAAACTCCTCCTTTCGCCTTTTACCTGGCAGATAGGAGAGGTGTCGGGGGATTGGGATTAGGAGTCAGGAAGTTTTACCTGGCAGATAGTTTATAAGGAACTTTTAAATGCACACCCTTCGTCTCCTGTCGCCTTTTAAATGTACAAAAGAACTTCTTCCCCGAGCCGGACGACGCTCCAAGGCCAACGACAGTGTCCTTCTCTTTTACCTAGGATTTTTCAGGTGGATTGGGATTGGGGACGAGAGCGTGTTGAAGGTGGGAGGCAGGGACAAAGATTCACGAACCGCAATGTCCTTCTCTTTTACCTAGGGTTTTCAGGTGGTGGATTGGGGATGGGGACGGAAGCGGGTTGAAGGTGAGAGGGAGGGAGAAAGAACTACGAAGAGTGCCACGGTTCGGTCTTTAACCAGGGCTAGTATGGACAATTCCTAAGCCTAGTCAAAGTTAACCGTAGTTAAACCCACGGCTGGTCACGCGCGGTTATTCCGATGATACTTGCGCATATTTAGAATTTATATAGTGATATGTATGATAATACGTTTCTAAGAGTGGTTTTTTTGTAATTTCACATATAACAATAGTTTCCATGAAAAAAAACCCATATCTTTTTTAAAATAAAATTATGTTCACTGACTCATGAATTGATTTCATACTAAAAAATCTCACTTAACTTACTAACTCAAGAATTTAACTCTCCAACAATACCAAATCAAAACCTAATGAAATACGCTCACAATTTAAAATAAGATTCATAAATTGAGTTCATTTACATATCTCACTAACCTAAGGTTAATTGAGGAGAGGTGGGTGATCCCCCCCCCCCCTCTCTTCATCTCTCATGGGTGGGTGGCATGATTTTAGAGCAAAGGTTCTCTTGTTATTAAGTGTAATTTTTAGGATTTTGTAGAATGTTTCATTTTGTTTGGTAAGTTATTTTTTCTATTAACAAGGTCAAGTTGAGCCTTTTCATGTGCTTCAAAAAACGGGTGAAGGTTTGCATTTTGTTTTGGGTTGTACTTGTCACACCAAGGTGTAGTGAGTCTTATTGGATAACGCCCAACAATCACGTGGATCTATCCGACTTTGTCTTATATAAGATTAGTTACTAACAGCCATAAGTGTGTGTTTTACAAAGGAATAATGTTTGTTACACCGTCTTGGTAGCTACCCCGCCTCGATAACTTTTAATTTTTTTAAAAAAAATATATGGCATAAGCCTCACATTACTCTAATTTATCGTGCAAATCATTTCTCCATCCAACGGTCGAAGAACCCCATTAAAATACCATTCACAAAGTCCCATCTTATCTTTTCTTTTTTGAGTTTCACTCATCGTGAAAGTCAATATTACTTGCACGCCAAATTAAGATAACTTGAAATTCATGTCATTTTTTTTAAAAAAAACATTGCACCATCTTGGAATGTAGTTACCAAGACAGTGCAGCAAATATTACTGAGCACGAACATGCTCCATCAGAATTGAGTTGAGAATTGTATTTAGAGGGAGGGGGGGGGCAATCTAAGCCAAATATGACCCTAGACTAAGTTGGTCTAGCCCTTGTCCAACTTAAGTCTGATCTAAAACTATTACAAAGGGAAATTGGTTTATTGACACCAATTCTTGACTTCAAATTTGACTCCAACAAATAAAACATTTCGCATCATCACTTGACAATAAACGATAAATTAACACTTCACAAAAGATTGATTGTGGTGCACGAGTATGTTAAATTTTGAGTCGAAGGATGGTGTTAATGAATCATGTCCATTACAAAGATCCAAGAGCTTTACTTGCTGCATTACTCGCGATGCAACAAATTCTAATTAGATTTCACTTCGTAATCATGCAACACCATCTGGCTCTGCTCCATGTGAAGTTACGGACATCTTTAAATGCGAATTACGAACATGGCTCTGCCCAACCTAGTTTTCGATGGTATGTATATGTGCTCTAAAGGTCACGAACATGTTCTTGAGCACCAAAACTATTTTTTTGAAAAATAGTAAATATGTTTTTTAAAAAGATTGTGACGCTTGGGACATATTTGATGCTCCAGGACTCATTTGAGGATATCAATAGTCTCACATGAGACAGAGCCAGATGGCGGAGCATAATTGTACGGTGCAATCCAGTTAGGATTTGCTGCCCTGTGAGTAAAGCAAATAGTACAACTCTTGGATTTTTGTATTAGTTGTAGATAAGCTAGACCTGGACCGAACAAGGCCTAGACCTAGCTACTTGCTCGGACCGTGCATGACATAGATTGTGCTAGCCCAAGCCCGGCGGCCAGGGGTGTGCACGGTCCAGTTTGATTTGGTTTTGGATCATTTTTTTTTTAAATCGAATTAAATCGATTTGCTAATCAAATCAAATCAAATCGAAAAAATTTGATTCGATTTGGTTCGGTTTCAAACCGAATTTTCATATTTTATTATAATATATATAAATTTAATGACTTATATGTATATAAAATAAAAATAAAAATAAACATAATTATATTTTGTATACTATTATATGTATGTAATTAAAATTTTAAATTTTTTATTTATATTATATAATATGAATAATATATATATAAATAATAAATGTAATTTATTCGGTTTGATTCGATTTTACAGATTATGAAATCGAACCAAACCGAATTCGACTCCAAACCGAATCAAACCGAACGGTTCGATTTAGTTCGATTTGATCGTTCGGTTTGGTTCGATTTATGCACACCTCTACCGACGGCTCGTTGACACGTTCTAAATCATAGTTTGTTGATTCAGTTCGACTCGAGTTGACTCGGACGTGTCATACTGTATCTGAAAAAATTCGATACGTTACAGATCATCACCAAGATCGAATGATCGATTGAGTCAGGTTGAGTCACAATGAGAGAGAGAGAGAGGGAGGAGATAATACACGCCGAGTCGAGTCGAGTTGGTTGCGACTCGGGTGTACCGTACTGGATCAGAGAAGATCTGATCTAATACGAATCACCAAGTCGACGAATCTTACTCTAAATACGGGAACTCTCAAAACTCATAAGAGATTCAACAAAAGAACATCTTGGTGACAAGGTCAGTGCGAGAATATTTTTTTTGTAACTTTACTAAAATTTTATGTAATATGGTGTTCTTGACTGAAACATTTATTATTATCGAATCAAATCGAGTCACCCAAGGTTTTAAGAGCCTTACCTCTCGCCTCCCCTTCTTCGGTGGTATTATAAAAAGTGGTATTGTAAAAACACCTTCTTTATAAAATTTTGTGACATTATTCTTCTTATTTTTATATTATTTTTAATAACCTCGCTAATGGCACTTACAAAACTGCCATTGTCATCGTCAATAGTTGTTCCATTAAAATTTCATATTTAACTTTAGTTAGTCTTTAACTAAATTTTAAAAAAAAGACCAAAATATCATGATCTCTCGTAAATCTTCTCTCTCTCTTCATATATCTATATCTTTATCTCTCATTTTCTCTTTTTTGGCGCAATATGTTGATAAAAAAAATCTTGTTTTATAATGATATTTTTTGTCAAAAGATTTAATTATATGGATGTAAACATAGTATTCTTTGAATACTCATCGGAGATTACCTATAGGGACATTTTTAACACTATATTGATGTAAGAAGATTACTAAAAATAATATCAAAATAAGAGAGATAATTTCATAAATAGATATATGATGAGGAATTTTTTGTAAAAAAAGCTTATAAAAACTATATTGACAATGCTAGGCTCGCTAGTTTATTTGGAAATCTTTCAAGTTTATCTTACTTTCTAAAAAAAATAACTCATGACTAAGAATTTTTTATAAGTTTATGACAACAATTAGCTACATAATTTGAGGAGTGAATTGATCACATTCAATAAAAATACATGAATAATAGAGGGGAAGATTCCCTATCCCATTAGCATTTTTCAAAACCATACATCGCCATGTTTGGTGCCCAATCCACAATCCAAGAATTTGCTAGCATTTTCCAAGCTAAACATCTCAAACCACGCTAGTGGGCAGTCCCCCAACAAAATATTATGCTTCAAAAGAGTTTGTGGGCAGAATGGCACAAACAAGACAACATACAAAATACCGAGTTCTACATAAAACCCATATCACTACGCCAAAGGTTTTCCAAGGAAGACTCTTCCACGGTATACAATATGCAGATGGAATTGTCATAATCCCAGACCCATCAGCATAGCATCTTAGGTACTCTGATCTAAGGGCGTGAGGATACGTGAGGGATAAGGATGACTCTGTTCTCAAACTTCATTTTGATGTCTAAAAAAGTGGGAATAAAGTGGGAATAGGCAAGTTTTCTTTAATGTTACTTCCAAGATTGTTTACTTCTATTTTTTGAAAATAAATCGTTCCACAACTTAACCGAATTAATTCAACCCATTTTAATAGACAAACAAGATTCCTACTGATTTGGGGTTGTTGCCACATCTCACGCCCATTGCCAATTTTCACCGGCCAACAACATCTGTTGCCGTTGCCACTAACTATATATAATCCCTTACTCTCGCCAATCTATTGCCCATTATCGCCGGCCATCGCTTGTGGTTGCCGACCACCTCTAGCCATTAGCCACCTCCGAAACTCTTGTTGAGAAAGTGTCTTGATTTTGTGATCGGGGACACTCCTGGGATTTTCCTTGTAAAAGGGGGAAAGTCCTAGGGCTGGCTTTTATCTATAAAAAGTTTCATCGTACCCATCGGAGGACTAGACCAGATCAAAGACCATGAGCAAAACAGTGAGAGGAAGAGAGAAATTTGAACAGCAGAGAAAAGGGATCCGACTCACCAAAGCAAGAGAGCAAGACAAGGAAAAGAGGAGAAAGAAGAAGGGAGAAGTGCGTCAGTATCTCCGGACTTCTTTGGATATCTCTTTCTTCGAGGTTTCTTCTTATTGGTGTGTGCTATTCTCAGACGGTGTAGATTTGAGAGTGGAGCCGATGTATTCTCTCTATATTATATATTGAACCTCTTCTCTATTTTGATCCTGTGAACGTAAGAAGACACATCGTCTCCGAACCACGTAAAATCTTATCTTCTTTGTGTGTATGTGTCTCTGTGTGTGCTTGTGTGAATATGCAATTGTTAATGTTTAAGCTTCTACGCAACAATTGGTATCAGAACCATGATTGACAGATCTAAGGTTCGAGCACACCAAGGGTTGGCTATAGGTGTCATCTTCAACACCAATGGAGCTCCCTCCAATAGCGCCATGGTTGGTGGCAGGCAGAGGCTCTACTGTATTAGGCCTATCGGCGCTTATGGGAGCAAAAGAAAGAAGAAGAAGAGGAGCCCCCCCCTCCAACAACAACAACAACAACAAATGATGAACGTTGATGCAACGTCGTAGATCGACCTGCACGGTCAACTTACGGGGGTCAAGAGGGCAGCGCCCCTTGCGGGGGGTCTTCGGGGGGTAGCCCCCCTGAAAGGAAAATATTTGAAGATTTTAAGGCGCCGCTTCAAATCTGGTCAGATTTGCTCTATTGGGAGCAGGGTAGTGGTAGTAGTTGTATCGACCATGGCGGTGCTGTGCAGGCTGACGACGATGGTGATCGCCGGTGAGGATGCCAATGGTGGCGCTCAACGTTAGTGCAAAGGGTTGTTGGTTGGGCGGTGTGGGCATTCTCATCGTGAGGTGGACATCGGCTTCAGTTGATGTTAGTTCCATTGGCTTGGGCTGGGATGACTTGGTCAAATGGATGACTCGATCGGATGGTTCGGTTGGGACAGATCAGGCAGATGGGTCAGGTAGAAAGCTTGGGTGATAGGGTTGTTCAAGATCGAGCTTCTCAACCTCGGGCCATGTTGTTCTGGTTGTCGTCGGGCGAATGTGCTCGATAGAGATGCTCAATGCTCAAAAGCTCGACAGCATGGCTCGGTAACATTGCTTGGCTCCTTGGCTTGGATGCTCGATGCCTGAGCTCATATGCATAGCTCGACAGCATGGCTCTGAAGCTATCATCAGATGATTGAGCGGTTGTACAGTGCAACAGGCGATGTTGGGAGACACCGACAATTCAAGACTGGTGACAATGGCAACAACTTAGGTTGTTGGTGTTAAGACCTGTAGTGCTGTGCAGATGGCGAGTAGGCCGCAAGGGACTTCTCTTTGCTACAATAGCCAAGACCGGTAGTGGCGACATAGGTGGTCACTAGAGAGGTGGCTGGTGGCAGTAGACCAGGGTGATGCTGGTTGTGGCAGCGGTAGGTGTTGATATGTCTACCGGTGGTAATGATGCAGGCCCATGGACAACACAGGCATAATCATGACCATGATGGCTACAGCTATGGAGGATGCCGGTGATGACAGTGGTGCCGATGAGGC
Source organism: Amorphophallus konjac (assembly GCA_022559845.1). Taxonomy (NCBI): domain Eukaryota; kingdom Viridiplantae; phylum Streptophyta; class Magnoliopsida; order Alismatales; family Araceae; genus Amorphophallus; species Amorphophallus konjac. The sequence goes on from CM040121.1 coordinate 23,186,832, forward strand.
TGTCTCAATGGGGGCAATACGTAGCGGGTCAGCTCCCATGGTGGTTGGCCATGTGGGCCGTGGTGGGTCCCTGAAAGACAACGGTGAGCACAGTAAGGTGGAGTTGTGCTGATCGGAGGCAGTTCATCCGAACATGGAAGTAAAACTCCATGAAAAGTAATTGAGCTTCTTACAGGGTTATCCGGAAGGCTCTTAGCGTGGTGTATGCAGAGAAAGGTAGAGTACAAGAAGGTCAAGCTCCTACGGATCTCGTGCGAATGTGTAGGATCATGGCGAGCTACAGATTAGACTGGTCCATCATCAAGTGGTGCTAACTCAATGGATTTTTAAATGGTAGCTGAGACCAGGTGGAGTGCTGGCAACAACAATTAAGTTGAGAGGAAAGAGAGCAATTGAGATGAGGTCGGCTAGCACTTGCGTCGATGTGGTAGGACGAAAGCAGTGCTCCTGATGGCTCTCTAAATCCAGGTCAACTTTTGCCACAGGTTCCATCATTCAGGTGGAGGTGTGCCTCTTGTGTTGAGTGGCATGGGGTTCAGCACAAACATGTTTACAATCAAGACATGGGTTTCGGGAGACGATGCAAGGCGATCATAGGATGACGATGCAAGGACTCACATGGTGACAATGTGTTCATGACTAGTCTACTTGTTTTATGCAAGTAGGGGTGCTCTCATAGTGAAGGTGGAGCATGATACCTGATGGGAGGTACAAGGATAGAGCAACAAAGACGTCAGCATGGTGATCTTCAAGGTGATTCATAAAATAGAGCCAAGGTGGATATTGCTGGCAAAGTGTCTTGATTTTGTGATCAATGGCACTTCTGAGATTTTTCTTGTAAAAGTAGAAAAGTCCTAGGACTTGTTATTGTCTATACATAGTCTTATTGTACTCATTAGAGGACTGGACCAGATCAAGGACTAGGAGCACAACTGTGAGAGGAAGAGAGAAATCTGAACACTAGAGAAAAGGGATCCGACACACCAAAGCAAGAGAGCACTTACACAATTGATTGTGTTCTAAATCAATTCGAGAACATCTCAGTAAACCTGGCTCATATTATACCAGAAACGATCCAAATTCATCTAAATCACCGATTCGCCGAACCTTGATTTAGAACACAATGCATAGACGAGGAGGGCCTACGTGCGTTTGGCAGGCATTTCACATCTGTGGATTACTTTGCACTTCCAAATTGACGGTTATCGAATGAAAATAAATTCCAACTAATTTAATTAGTCAACCCGTCAATCCTTCCAATAATTCTATCTTTTGTTTCCCTTTTTTTACTCAGATGCACACAAAAAGTTTTGATTACAATTAAATTGAAAATTGTGAACGTCAAAAGATGCCACTGGAAAACGCAAAACAAGCCTTGAAAGTTAAAAGCAACCTCAAACCAGCGGCAAAGAATTTCTCCAGAAGAACCTGAACCTGCAACAAAAGAATTGTTCTCGTGCTCCCACGAAGAAAAGTCTTTACTGGGTGTTTGGGAGTATTTTTATTTTTAAAATAATTTTACTATATAAAATTAATCTGTCATAAAATTTAATTTATTTTTTAAAATGACGTAAATGACCATTAACCTATTTGATAAAATTGATATAATTTTTAAAACTTGTGTGCGGGGGATCCGACGGTATCTATCACCCCAACCGTGCGGCTCCCCGTTCTTGTCAGAGCTCCCGACCTTCGCCCATCTGGGCGCCGGACTCCTCCTCCCAACTCCGGGACCTTCCCTTTCGTGGGCGGGGCCCCGATCTGTTCCTCCGTGCCGTGGCAGACCTCCGTCACCTGTGTCGGCCCGGGCTGCGGCGGCTGGACAGGCTCAACGGGGCTCGTGAACGCCACACCGGCCCCGCTTCGGCTGCCGCGAGGGTGGGGTCGACCACCCGTCGTCGCTCCCGCTCCCGGACGTCCCCGACACGCCACCCCAAGGCAGCGGCGTCGAGGGGCTGGCCCGCCCGCCCGCCTCCTCCTCCCTCTTGGCGGCGGTCGCCCCCTCAACCATGACGGGCGCCGGCCGCGCTCTCCGCCTGCCCCACGTCCTCGTCGGCGGCAGCAGAGGTGGGACGGGCACGCCCGTCTCCGCCGGGGAGAGGAGGGAGCGCCGGGAGGCGGGAGTGGTAGAGAGGGCGCCGAGGAGAGGAGAAGCGTCGGGGAGAGAGGCCGAGCGTCGGGAAGAGGAGAGAGAGAGCCGGGGAGAGAGGGAGAGGGAACACAGGGAGAGGGAGGGAGCGCGAGGTCGCCGGGGAGAAGGAGAGGAGGGTCGTAAGGTCTTCTTGAAAAAAATTGGTCGATCCTTATTTTTAATTTAAGAAATTTTTTTAAATAATAAAAATTTATCCTAAATTTTAAGGGAAAAACTATCAAACACATTTAAGTGAGTTTTTTATTTCTATTTTTAAATTTGAAAGAAAAAATAAGAAAAATAATAACCAAACACCTTATTAGCATCGCTTCAGTCGCCGTAGGCCACGAATAGCGACGGTTTTTAACAACGACGGGCACAAGTCGGCATTTCCAACTCCCGACTCCGAAAAGATTATCCGTACGAATGGCGAATGCCCCGCTGGAGAAAAGCACCGAGAGGGAACCGAAGGGCCAAAGCAGGGAGCTTTTCCCCGACCTTTGTTCCCTACTTCTGGGTGGCCTCTATGCAAACATGGTACATGCCCATTCCTCTGGAGGCAGCAAAGCTTCAGAGGAAGAAGGAAGAAGAACTTGGGTGGCTTCTATTCCCCCGTACCATTCCTCTGTTAGCAGAAAAGCTTCTAGTAAATGAAGAGGAGGGGGTGGAGTGATGCCCATCTCTGGACATCAAAAACTTAAACATACACCTGCTCTCGTTACCGTTCTGCGTCTCTCATCTCCTTTAGAAGTTCTACGAATCCAATGGGCACGAATTACCAAACTACTACAAGTGCTTTCACACACTCAAATGGTATCTGTATCACTTGTCCTCCCCTTCTCGAGTTCTTGTTGAAATCACAAGAAAACACTCATCATGGATCAAAGAAACAGAGGAACCCACTGCTCAACGAAACATTTACGGCTCCAGGACACAGAGGAACCCACTGCTCAAAGAAACGCTCGTAGCTGGAGGCTACGAATGGGGAGATCAGAACGAAGACACAAGCATAAATCGAAGCACCCTTTCTCGCCCTTTTCAGATAGCAAAGGGAGACATCAGAACAAAGAACATTAAAAGGGGAAGGAGAAGAAAAATCGAGTCCTTTTTGTCATTAATGGCATCTTCTTCTCCTCCCCCGACCACCGACACATGAAAATATTACCACGTCTGAGGCAAGCTGTATAAACGGGGATGTGATTGGGCCCCGGCAACCGTTACGACGGCCTGGCCACCGCCACCTGCCGCCTGCCCACGCCCCACCTGTACATCCCGTGATGCTGCCGGCACCGGAAGGAGCCCGGGTGGGTCGTGGGCGAGCAGATGCAACTCCGCGCCGCCGCCGCCGCGCAGCCCGGCGCAGCGGGAGATGGCGGCGGCCCCCTCGCGGCAACCGCACCTGCCCGCACGTTGGCGCCTTCGGCGGTCTCCGCCCGCACGCGCGCTCCCCGCCGGGTGGGGTAGCAGAGGGCGACCGGCGGCAGCCCCGGGTGGCACATCCTTCTTCGAAACAAGAGACAGCGGCGGTGCAAGCGCCCTGGAAAGGCGCAGAAAGAGAGAGAAAGGGGGAGTTTAGAGAGGGAGAGAGGGTATAAGATGCTTAGGAGGGAAGAAAGGGCAGTCCTTTTCTTGTTCTCGTTTGCTGGGCTTCGATTTTGTTCGTGGTGGGGGTGATGGGGATTGTGCCTGCGGGCGGCGAACACCTGCCGGGGGAGGCGAGGGGAAGGGAAGGAGGACGCGTGGGGGAGGGGAGGCCGGGGCCCGGAAGGTTCTGATTCCATTCTTCCATGGCAGAGATAAGAAAAAGCATCCTTGCCGCCGCGAACCCCCGTCCACAGGAACCGCCGCACCACGCCATGGCGCTCTCTCCGAGTGAGCACGCCCACTGTCCACATGTACTGTGGTCTGTCGGAGACCCCATTCGCCTTTGTGGAAAAGATTCCTGGTCCTCGTTAGCCAGTGGCCACTTTGAGGCTCTTCTTTTCCTTTTTTATTTTTATTTTTTTGCCCTTCTTTATTCTTGTGAGAGGTGGATCCGACGGTGGATGCACACCACAGATGAAAGGTGGCAGTCTGGATGATTCATAAATTTTGATAGAATGAGTAACATTTGTTGTAAATTTGGTTCACATATCTTTCATTTATTAGTACACATGATTGGAAGGATAAGAAAACTTTGTAGACTCCACATTTTTATTAGGTTAATTCATATATGCCTCTTTACATGAAAAAAAAATCAGAATTGACATTTTTGGTTGTCAAGTATCATATATATCATCGTTATAAATCAAAATTTTCAAAATTATCATTAAATGATAAAAATACTCCTATTGTGGGTAGGTTTGAGGTAGATATGAATGTTGGGGGATTTGTTTTATCATTTAGTGATACTTTTAAAATTTTAAGTTAATAATGATGATAAATATGATATCTGAGAATTAAGAATAATAATTTTGATATGTTACGTGTAAGCAAGCAGTATACATATGAAATTAACCTTCTTTTAGTTTCAATTTTCACTTTGATCTCATATGAACCAATAGGAAAAGAGGTTGCAACAAAATTCTTAACCTTAATTTGCAGCAAGCATCACTCTTGATCGATGGAATCTGATTTACTTTATGAGCTCATTCCTGATCAAAAAAGATTTACAAATTTATGGATGACAGTAGCATTTTAAGGGTTATTTAATTTGACACAAAATAGTATAAAACATTCATAAAGTGGTATTTTCTTTAATACGATTTTTGATTGATGTGTATGAAGTGTGATGTCTCAATTAGAAGGGATTTTTGCACATATACCTTTTTAAAGTTCGATTTTGTCAAATATACCTTTCATCAGAGCACATTATTATGAATATCCTCGAAATATAGATAATGTCACGATTATGCCCTTGCCGTAGCTCCCGTGTGTTTAACTCGAGTTAAGTGTGAGTTACAAAGTAAGATTTTGGTATATATACTCCAGTTAAGTTCGATTTTGTCAAATATACCCTAGATCTAACGGCCGTAGTGGTATATTTCACGGAATATTTTCTTCCGTCGATGACAGTAAACTAAAGAGGTATAATTGTAATATTTCTATCTAAACGAAGGATATTCATGATAATATGTTCATATAACGAGTATATTTGATAAAACTAAATTTTACGGGAATATACATGTAAAAATCTCTTAAATTTTCTTCCCTATGCTTCTTGTGAGTACTGTGATTATGATCCTATCCGAATCTAATCTACACTTACACGTGAGGTGCGTTAAATGTGAAGACTTTTGGAGCTCAATCTGATATGGGGAGATATGCTTGATCAAATACATAAGTACCCATTAATATTTACTGATTTATTAACAAGCATTAATTATATCATTGGCACTCTAACAATAATATGATGATAACAATTTTTGGCGACTAATTTACACGGCCAACCTGAATAATATTTTAACTTGAATTTATGTGAAGAAGTAACAGGAGGAACATGACCTTTGCATTACATCTTCTTATGAAGTTTGAGCATCAACAAAAATGTTTCTGATTTTTAAGAGGGATATCACATATATACTTATAAAATCTTGAGTATTCTACTTCATACTTCCGTATTGTTCATATTGTCATGTGCAACCCCATATTAAGAAATACTGGCCATCAAAATTAACAAAATAGTATGCATGTTAGACATATATAATATAAATTTTAAAGGGATATATAAAACAATATGAAAGATTGTAGAGAAATCTATATCATTATCTTAATTATGTAGAATATTAAACAAAGATAAATTAGTTTCCTTCTCATCTTAATCTATATAAAACTAAACAAAACAAATGTCAATTAACTATACGGGTTTGTGTGATGAAATACATTTATTTTGGGAATATATGTGACAATACGAAGAATATAGAGATACAGAATAGAATAGGGTACACATAATATTATCTCTTTTTCAAATTTGAATAGATTTACTAGAAGGGATTTTTGCATATATATCCTTGTAAAGTTCGGTTTTGTCAAATATATTCTTTATCGGAGCATATTATCATGAATATTCTCAAAATATGGATAATGTCATGATTATGCTTTTTTCGTAACTCCCGTGCGTTTAACCCGAGTTAAGTGTGAATTAAAGAGTAAGATTTTTGTATATATACTCAAGTAATGTTCGATTTTGTCAAACATATCTTAAATCTAACGACTGTGGATGATATATTTCACGGAATATTCTCCTCCATTGAGGGCAGTAAAATAAAGAGGTATAACCGTAACATTTTTATGTAAATGAAAGATATTTATAATAATATGCTCACATGAAATATACATTTGAATAATCAAACTTTACGGGAGTATATACGTAAAAATCCCTTACTAGAATTATATGCCCATGGTTTTGATCAGGGTTTGTCGACCCGTCCGACCCGGCCGACCCGGTCTCGGCGCGGGACGGGTCGGGTCGGGCGGGTCGCACAGTGACCCGGTCCGCCCCATTGGGCTCGCGACGCGTAATTTTTTTATTTTTTTTAAAATTTGTAATAAATTTATTTTGAAAGATTAAATGTTATATATATTTAAAAATATTAGAATGTAGAGTTTATTTAAGATAATAGATACATACTAAATTATACATAAATAATTATATAAAAATTACATATTACACCGCTTAATTAAACATCATATTATATATAATACATAAAAATTTATTTCAATTACTAAATATGTAAAAGTAAACAGTTACATAATAATGATATTCATTCATGAAGTATAAAATACAAAAACTCACTAATCCTCGTCCATCTGTGAAACCCGAATTCCAAAACTCACTCATCCTCCTCATCTGTGTAACCCGAATCCCAAAACTCACTCATCCTCATCATCAGTGAAGCTCGAATCCCAAAACTCATCATCAGATACATGAGACTGATCACCCGTATAATCTAACTCTATCCTAGTGGGTGGAGGTACATGTGGGTGGGACTGAAAATATGTAACCATCTGCACAAATGATGGGTCGTGTGCTGCGGTGGAGGGTACATGAAAATCTGTAAAAAAAGTCATCACTACATCTATAGCTTCAATTCTATCATGTGCGACTGGTGCTGGTGCTGCTCGAACTCTGGACGTGGAGGAAGATCCTGCTCCGCCCTGTGCTCGTGGTGGAGGTACCCGGGACGTAGAAGAAGATGTCCTCGGTGTGCTACGAGAACCGTATCTATCCTGTAACTGTGTCCGAAAGGAATGTCGAACATCTCCCGGAACTCGGTCGCATGCACGAACATCGCGTCCCACTCCCGCAAAGTACTCCGCAAACCTGTGTATGCCGGTGACGCGATGTTCGCAGTATCTACAGTGCACATGTCCATCACCCTCAACAGAGTATCCATACTCCCACGCAGGGTGACGCCGTCCGTCCATGATGACCTGCAAATGATGTAAAAGTTTACATTAGTGGTTTCAATGATAAGTACAGAACTCTATATATGAAGAAATCTACAATTAATTATTAGTTAGTTATAAATATAACCAAATGATACATACTAATTAAGAGTATAGACCCAAACTGGGCCAGTGCCCATCTCCAAATAATTTGACATTAAACGTGGTACGCAGATATGACAGATAGTCTTCATAGCGCATTGAACCTGAATAGTTCTCCCAGTACATGCGTACGTAGTATTCATACTCCTGCGAACCTTGTGCGTACACGACCTCTACTGGCACAGCTGCGGCATAAGGATATGGATACGATGGGAAAAATGAACTACTGTTATCTGAGTCGCCATGATACATCGGCTGCTGCGGCCATGACCGTCCATACGAGCTTCCAGATCCATGGGAGTCATGTGTGCTCATGCTTTCAAAATCAGACAACATGCCTTGATAGCTGGTACTGTCTGCAACCGAACTTCCATAGTAGGGATCCCAATGATCAGCTGCCCGTCTCGTCCCTGCCGGTGGAGTACCGTGGTCCTCATCTTGCGTGGCATGTGTGAAGTGCTGCTCCTCTGTCCATGCGCCATATTGACGGCCCCCACGACCTCTACTATGACCACTGCTGTACTCTCTGCCACCAGCACTAGTATTCTGACGAGGACTCCGTTGGTCACCTTGAGAACCACCACCTCCATGGGATGAAGACCCTGTCGGTGTACTCTCAGCATCGGAGTCATGACTCCCACTAATGCGGGGCTCAACAGAAGGCTCGGGAGTGTCGTCATCTGCATTGGGATCTAATGTCTCTATGTCTGCAATATTTATCGGATTTAATGGTGGTCCCTTGTCCTTCTTGCTGGTGAATAATATGGTCCATGATGATTTTTTCTTCTGTGGAGCAGGGGGCGGCTTACATGCTGCATGTTGTGTCCCTCTAGATGCCTGAGAAGCAGAAGCCTGCTTACATAATTTTTCAATTTACTTTCTATTGTGTAAGTCTGTACGTATACCTGAGAAGACTGATTGGGTGCCTTAGCCTTAGATGTTGAGCGTCGGGACGCAGCAGACTGAGATGGTTGTTTCGATGCTACCGAAGACTACATAATTGAAAGAAGAATATATTCAATTACCAATGAATTATATATTAACAAATGTAGAAATGACAATATAATTTCACCTCTCTAAATGAGGAACTCCTCCTAGCCTCTCTTGAAGTGGATAACCTTCTTGGTTCCGCAGATATTGAATGCCGCGGTACAGCAACTCGGGACCACTGTTCTCCCGCAATGTTGTCATTTATCGGACCGACCTATAATATATTGCTATCATACATCAATATATGACTATGCTATCTAATGAAATTTGCGATTCGATTTTCATGTATTAATTCACCTGAGGTGGCTCTTGACGCTCAATTAATGGGGGTTGGATCAATCGCTCACATGCTGTATCATCATACGCATACGATGTGTCTCCACCCCCAATGACGAGATCTTCATCTAAATTAATTTCATCATCACGTCCCGTTGCTGAGTCGTCATCACCCAAATACACATGGGTGTCATCTCCCTCCCCGACTGCCTCTTGTATAGCTGATGCGAGAAAAGTATTAGGCCGTGGTATCTCGTCAGGTTCTTCAGCCTCCTCGTCCAATTCTGCCTCACCACGCTCGGTTGTGGCTCTTGCAACAAATGCTACCATAGGGTCATCATCGTCTCGCAAGTACACAGCATCCGTTGGGTCGTAATCTCCCTCTCCTCTCCTTGTATCCATTTGTACATGTCGGACCTTTAGCCTCATGTTGTAATGAACATACACCATTTTATCTAGCCTGCGATGTGTTAGCCTATTCCTCAGCTTAGTATGCAAGAAGGAGAACGTCGACCAATTCCGCTCACACCCACTCGACGAAGATGTTTGCGATATAACTCTCATTGCGATCTTCCTTAATGCGGGTGCACTTGTGCCGTAATTTAGCCACCACTCAGCTGTGTTTAAGACAGATCATGTACAATATAATAATTAGATGTAAAAATTACTTCTCGAGACATAGAAGGTACATTGTGAAGACACATTACCTGGGTCGAGTCTATCACGACTGGCCATGGCATTAGGTGTCGCAAATGAACCAATTCCCTCTCTAAATATTTTCATCTGCATTATCAAAAAATATGAAGTGTATATTTCATTTAATATTGTCAATGTTAAAATATCTAAGTATACCTCATTCAACGCATCAGCAGCATCTGTTGGGGTGAAAGACAATCGGTCTACCACAATGTTGACCGATTCTATCAACGTATCGTCATAAGCAAGGGCCCGAGCATATTGGAAGGCATGATGTAGATAGTACGCTGCAATCGTAAGACAATGAATTACATATTAATATCAACTAAAAATCACAGCTCATTGATTGGACGAGAATGTAAGTGTTTACCTGCCATGTGAAGATCGCAGCTCATTTGTCTGTCCCATCTGTCCTCCACAATCTCTAGAATGGTGGGTCCATATTTTTTGGACGTTGTAAGGATCTTCTGCTTGGCTGCTTCTATTTTGCTGTACACCAACCCCATAGTTGGAACTCTATCCCCATCCACGCATCGTAGAGCCTCATACAGCGGCTCTATCAATGACACTAATACCTTCACTCGTTCCCAAAAATTCGAGGTGTTGACAATCCCCTCGACCTTCGCCCCTTCACGTGAAGCAGCAAAAGAGGAACTCAGTCAGGTCTCACCTCTAAACATTTGCTTCAACCCATCCTTGTGCTTCAATAGGCTATGCAATGTGATGTAGTTGGTGGCAAATCGTGTGATGCCAGGCCTCAACAGTTCGCCGCCACAATGCTCCCTCATCCATGTCAATACAAGTGTGTGGTTGTAGATATATTTCGTGATTTTTTGTGCCACCTCGACCACAGATTTTACCATACGAAGCTGCCCAATCTCCTTCAGCATCAGATCTACACAATGCGCTGCACAGGAGGTCCAGAAAATGTGCCGTTTTTTCTTCATTAGCTCCTCCCCGGCCTTCTTATAGTTCGACCCATTGTCAGTCACCACTTGCACAATGTACTCCTCCCCAATCTCAGTCACCACTTGCTCCATCAATGACAAAATATATTGATGACTATGAATTTGACCAGACGCATCCACTGATTTGTGAAAGAATACCTGTCTGTCACAATAAACAAGGAAGTTGATCAGGCTAGATTTTGTGGTACCTGACCATCCATCACACATCAGTGTGACTCCGTACTTTGTCCATTTCTGCTTGAATGAGTCAATGTAACTCTTGATCTCAGCAACATGTTCATCAAGATATACGCCAGCCAATTCTCTCGCTGTAGGTGGCTGCACGTGTAGCCCAAGGACCTGTGCTTCCTGAAACATTGGCTTGTAGTAAGGGCTATTGACTGCATTGAAAGGCAGACCCGCGTGGTGCCACTATTTTGTAACAGCCTGACCAAGTTTCCATTTAGGTCCCTTCTGGTCATACGCATCGTCCATCCTCGTTTGCTTGCCATGCTCTCGGGATAGTGCACCGGGCTCCACATCTTCAATGTTGATTGATTGTGTCCTTTTTCTTTGTGTCCCCGAGTCACCAGTCAATAAACTCCTTATGCCTCGTGGTTGTCGAGTCGTAGATGAACCACCACTCCCTGATGCTCCGGTCCTCGCCGCCTCGCGACTACGGACTGTAGTCTCCTCGGGATGTCTTGACTCTTCCATGCTCTGACGTACTGCCTCACGAAACTCGGCTTCGTATGGATCGTTCACAGTGACATACACATTAGCCTGCTCAGTACTTGCTTGTTCGTCTTCGTCACTGGGTGTCCATGCACATTCCTCCTCGTTGCTGCCGCTTGCTATTCCGCTCACTGCCGCTTGATCCCTTTTCTTCTTTTTTTCCTTTTATTGCATCTCAGCTCTCTTCTCCCGCAGGTGCCTAGCCATTACAAGTTTCACATCTCTAGGCACATGGGTACACCCAGCAACCTTAGAGTATCCTGCCCCGGCTCCTCCTGTCAAATGCTTCTTCAACCGAGACACCCCTCCTCCCCGGTGTTCTATTTTACAATAGTTACAACGCCAACACCTACGGTTTCCATCCAACAAAACTCCGTGTGACCACCCAATATCACTTGTTCGTTCCTTAGGAGCCATAGAGTGCTAAGACCTAAAATTAAGAAATTCAAATTATGAAAATATATTATTTGCCATCTACAATTAACATTGAACATAATTTCATTATTTGCGTACCATGCAAGACTAAATTCAATATTTAATACATGTTAATATAATTTAGTTCAAAATAATATCATTATTTCTATAACAAACCTATAAGGTTAATATTTATAATTAATACATATACATTAACTTTAAAATTATTTATCACTAATTAGATATTTAAAATTACATCTCTAATTAAATTACATGACACATATAAATTATAAACATATCTAAATAATTTACATTATACATATAAATTAACTTTAAAATTATTTGTAAAATATTTATCACTATTTATATATTTAAAGTATAAACATCTCTAATCAAATTACATTATAGATCTAAAGTAACTTTAAAATTATTTATAAAATATTAAAGAGAGTTTACATTAAAAACATCTTTATTTAAATTATATTATAGATCTAAATTAACTTTAAAATTATTTATAAAATATTCAACACTATTTACATTAAAAACACCTCTACTTAAATTACATTATACATCTTAATTACACTTAAAATTATTTGTAAAATATTTATCAATAAATTTATATTTAAATTCAAAACATCTCTACTTAATTTAAATTATAAATATTACCTTTAATTTTTTGTAAAATATTTCTCACTATAGATATATTTAAATGAAAAATATCTTTAAAATTTTTAAAATTAATTATTATATTATTTTACATCTACAACTAATAATGAAAATAATATCATTAATTCTATAAAATTAAAATTTAAGTTTAATACATCTCAATTAAATCTAATATTTAAACATGAATTAAGTAATATATCAAACATAAATATATTTCTACAACATGAATTAAACGATATTTATATTATTTCTACAACACGAATTAAATAATATATCAATATATTTAATTCTACGACATGAATTAAATAAAAAGTATATTTTTTCTATAACATGAATTCAACAATACATCAAAAATAATATTAAACAATGACAATCTAACAAATTTTATTCTTATATTTTTTTAAATTAAAAAAGATATAAAATTTTAAAAAATTAATTTTTTTCCTCCCCCCCCCCCCAAACCGCCCTTGGCTCAGCGCCCCCCCCACCCCACAGTCGCAGACGCCCACCCCCCCCGTCCCCCACGGTGGCAGACGCCCAGCCCGCCCCCCCCCCCGCCGTCCCCCACGGTGGCAGACGCCCCACCCCCGCCGTCCCCCACGGCCTGCCCCACTCACCCGATGGCAGACGGCCAGCTCCCCCCCCCCCCCCCCCCCCCGCCGTCCCCCACCTCCGTCCACCTCCGGCCAGATCCGGCTGGCAGACGGCCTCCTCCCCCACCCCCACCTCCGGCCACATCCAGCGGTCGACGCCCCCCCTTCCCCACCCCCAATCATTTAAAAAAAAATTTCACCTACCTACCTCCGATCGCCGCCCTGAGCCGCCCAAAGCCGCCGGCCGCCGCTCTGATCGCCGTCCGCCGCCGCTGCACCGCCGTTCGCCGGTGGGAGGGATGGAGGGAGCCTCCCCCTTCGGCCCGTTAAATGGGCGAACCGCCCCGACCCGCCCGTACCGAGCCGGGTCCCGCCTCGCACCGGAGCGGTACGTGGCGGGACGCACGGGACCTTGCGGTCCAGTGCGTCCCGTCCACGACCCCCAGCCCGTGCGACCCGGTGCCCGCCTGGGTCAGGTCGGGTCGGTGCGGGTCGGGGTGGGACGGCAAACCCTGGTTTTGATTGATTGACAACTCATTCTTTGTTGGGCGCAGCCTTTTGGTGCTCACGATGTTGCCTGTTGGATTGACCTCTAGAATTTTCGACCTCAACGAAATTTTTAGTGACCACGACGAGCGTCTGTATGCAAGCGACTGATATTCTTTCTTCTTGAAATCTGCTGCATGTTTTTGTATTTTTTTATTAATTGAATAGATTAGTATTCACAAGGGTTTCATCATTGATTAATGACACGTAATGATCATAATGGCAAGGGGTGTTCCATTTACCCAATCCAAATCCCATTAGGATCGGAAGTAGCCCATTTCTTCATATCATTGTATCCCGTAATGGGACGATTCAGATTGAAGTATGGCTCGTTAACTCATTTTGCATTATCTTCAATAGCTTGACATTTTGGAGCCATTAAGAAATGTGATCTATGATCCATGAAGTAAACTTTGGTGCTCCGTTACGTAATGTCCAGGTTTTAAGATTTATTTTTTTTAGGAGGGGTTTTTGGGGGTTGGGGTGGGAGGGCAAGATTTCCTTACATCATTAGATGACATTTTGCTTGTCGATGTAATCACCAGACAGGAAGATTACACTTCCCACTTCGGGATATTCGCCTAGGCATTGATTGAGCAAATATTTCCTCTTCGCTACAGCATGAAATATATATAATCAACGTCTCTATCTCTTAGAGATATGATATGTTACAGTCAATAATAGCTAAGATTAATTGGGGGTGCCCATGTGTCCAAAACAAGGTATGTAGAAATGAAGATAACATGATAACACGAAGTCTGAAAGATGAAACTCCGTTCTTCCCTTGTAAAGGGTAAGAGTATACACAGGCTATGATCTCTCTCTCTCTCTCTCTTGTGTGCCCTTGCCATAGAGAAGATTTATTCCCTGACATAGAGAGGAGTTTATTTTAAACAATATGAATCTGATGTGTAGTTTACAATCATATATCTCGTAGATTCCAGACGTTTAACAGGCCTCAGTGGAAAGGAAGGGAGCGATGTGTTTGGGTTCTTCAGTCCTTCTTGACGTGGGAACCTCTCCATGGCTTCTGAGACTAACAAAAGGAAGACCATTGGAAATGTCAGATAACAACATCTTGGATCATCATAAACTCACTGCTACATTAGCATATGTTCACCTTGGCACAGCATTCTTGACAGGTGAGGGTTTGATGGTCTGTATCAATGGTGATGGCACAGGATGTGCTTCCCTGAAGGAGGGCAAATAAAGGGACATTAGCTTGTCCTCAAAGACAGGTAAATGAGCTTTTAATCTACAGACATGTAACAGATGATGCCACAACAACATTGCCAAACAATTCTGCTTATGCATATAATAGACAGAGCATGTAACAAGTGATAAAGGCTTCTAAATTGTGCCTCCGGAAATTTCAATCAGCTTAAGTTGTTATAGCAGATATGATGTACCATCGTTTTGTAAAAATATACTCCATGTTCTAGCTAACCACACAGAGAAATAATTTTGTTTGCATATTATTTTTTTACCCCCATGTATTTATAACTTCAAAGAATCGCTGAAACATTTATTAAACGAAATATTTGATATAAGGATAAAACATTATAAAAATAAAATATTTTGTTATAAGAAGAAAATCTAATAAAATATACTAAATGTTTCATTCGTATAGTAAAATATTTTAATCTTATAAAATATTTCACTCATGTGATTTCTCGTCGAGTGAAAAAATGAGTAGAAAAAATGAGTAGTACGAGTATAACACAGAATGTTCTTTTTTACACGAAAACGACCATTTCAAATATTTTTTTTGGACCTACAATAAAACATCACCATGTTTTTACCCCATGTATTTATAACTTCAAAGAAAGCCAAATATTACCGGATCATTGGTCAAACTTTGCAGTTACTAGATGCTACCAAGGTTTGCCGGCTCGTCGAGTCGTATCGGATCGGGGTCCTCCTGATCTGGTATGATACGGCCGAGTCGCATCCGATTAGGCCTGACTCGACCCTCTCTCTCCCTCTCTCTCTCTCTCTCTCTCTCCCCCTCCTCTCTCTCTCTCTCACACACACACACTGTGACTCGGCCCGACTCGGCCGATCCTGAGAGTGATCCGCAGTATATCGGATTTTTCTAGATACGGTACGGCACGCCCGAGTCAACCCGAGTCGACAAACCATGGATGCTACACAATATTAAGGGACTATATATGATTGATCAATTCTATAGAAAACTGAGATACACAATGGTTGGTTATGTGATTAAACTCAGTTAAAAGTAGTTTTGATGTCTGAAAATGGGAACAAACAACCAAGTTAAAGTTATCTAAACGGTCATGCATGATCATGTTCACAATATTTCATTGCACACTTCTTTTCAGAATCCATACCGTTTATTTCAAAGCAAATGAGATAAGAGCAACGACAAGCAGTGGGTAGGAGCTGAGGGCATGCTCTTACATTGACGAGGACATTGAAGTAGAGAAACTGGAAGTTGCCTCCGATGTGAATGGCTATGCCAACACTGATGGATTCCCCTGGGATCCGCCCATTTCTGGGCAGAATCTGCTCCGTCGCCGCTTGGCTCAGACTGAACTGGGCGTTGAGCTCCAGAGACGCCGTGCTCCGCGCGTCCACCGACACCCCGCTCGCCGTCGTGTTCCCCTGCCACTTGCCTTCGTATTGGATCAACAGCAAGATCGTGTTGTAGTCGCGGGAAACAAAATCGCGGTTCCGGACTTGGATCTTCAAGTCCATTGATATGTTAGGGGAGTCGAGTGCGATCGCAGTCTTGGAGATGTTGACATGGTTTAATTCGATGTCGATGATCTTGACCTCCGGATTGGAGGGCCAGAGGAGGACTCCTAGACCACAGAGGAAGAGGAGGAACGCGAGGGAGGACATGATGAAGCTAGAGCATGTGTCGCGTATGGAGAACCTGGAACGACGAGCGATGGGGTGAGGTGGGATGGCAAGGTAGGGATGGCGATCATATTGTGATTGTTTTGAAAGGAGAGCACCACCTGCTGCCTCCGCTTCCACTCTGGCCATGATCTGTTAAACTCTCGCTCAGCTTAATCTGTTGCTGGCTTTTGAGATGGTTGAAGGGCGTGCGATCAGCCTTCTTATATAGGGTTGCCGTTGATCTCGTATTTGCACTAATAACCCTGTTAACTTCACATTTGGTAGTCAAGACCCTAACAGATTCTTATTTGCGATTAGCTGCGGGACAAAGAAGACTGATACATCATACATCATGATAATTGAACTATATAATTCATGCCTCAAAACTAGCCGTGCATTCTTCATTCCTGCGATGAAAGATCCCGTACCATGTAAATGGAGCGACCTTGGTACGCACCATCAATCCAACGATGAGAACGTTATTAATTATTATAAATAAATTAATCACATGTGGGGTATGCATGCAGATGTTGGCATTAGAACGGAATGCTTATGTAGTGGGGGCAATGAACACACATGAGGAGATTTTTTCCCCCCATTAATTAATCTAAAAGAACCTGGATGATTTTGGTAGATGTAGATCCCCCACATCCTTGGCACATGTTATTGTGTATAATTCAGCATGGCGCTACTAAAATGATTCTATGGTATCTTAAAGTTTATTAGGGCATTAGCATTCGAAAAATGCTAGGTGCACGTCTGGATGGGTAGAAAAGTTACCCATCTAACGCACTATTGGTCCACGCATTGGTGCACGGGTCTCACCCATTAGGCTCCTTAAATATTCTTATACCTTTTTTCATAAGGTTATTTGTCACTCTTAAATTGTTATTTGTCACTCTTAGTGTCAAAGGTGACAAATAGCCAACTAAGAGTGATAGATAGTTATTTTGCATTGACAATGTGAGTCTATATAAAAAGGAGGAGAAATAAGGGGGATAAATAATAATCTAAAGATGGTAAATAGATATCTAAAGGGGACAAATAGTCAATTAAGAGAGACATAAAATTACTCATGTCTACGAGTAGTGTTTAGTTAAGGGTAACAAATAACATAATAAAGGGGATAAATAACTATCTATATAAGGATGATAAATAGATATTTAAGAGAGATAAATAATCAACTAAGAGGGACAAAGTCACTCATGTCCACGAGTTGTATCGAGTTAAGATTGACAAATAATATAATAAGGGAGACAAATGACACAATAAGGGTGACAAATATCATAAAAAGGGCAACAAATAACATGGTGAAAAGGTAGTTTTTTTTAATCCCATTCGACGTCACGATGGCGATACGGTCTCACCTCAAAAATGCGTAAAATTTGATAAACTTGTCACTCCACGTGCGATTCCAAACGGTGATTCCAACGGAACATTACTATTCAGCTACTTGGGTAACAATTAATCATTTCTCTTCACTACACTTATTAGAAACTTCTTAGAAGTTTCTGGTATTGAAGTTAACATCGTAGCTCTCAAAATTAATCATGAATGTAGAGACTCTCCGATTATTATGTGCATAATTTGAATATTAAGCATCGCCAACAATGGTTGTCTTTTCATTTTAGTCCTATAAAAGCGGGACAAAGAAACATGTTTGGAATTAAACTCACTGATATTTAGAAGATTAAATAAAGTGATATCCTTATTTTCTCTCTTTTCAACGAGAAGTTTCAGAAGAAATGCTTGTCATCATATTTTTCTCCAGAGATGCTTATACGATGAATATGGCAGGCACATCTTATTGATAGATTAGTACATGTTGGTTACTATCTTTGAAACGAAGCATGCATTCCGGCCCTTTGAACCCATTAGGTTTTTCATGAATTTAGTGATTAATCCAATTCTGAATTATTGTCATGGAATGCAATTTGTCAACCTTAGACACGAGGGGGAAAAAGGATAATTTTATGTATACCCCCAGAACATATGATCTTATTCTATTTTATATCCTTATAATCACCATATTTTCATATGTGCACCGATAACATATCACACATAGTCCGATGGTCATATATTGTTTGTTTATTTTAACTTTAGGTAGATAAAGATTGGGGAAAAATTAGAGTTTGATAATCTGGTCGTATCAACCGTACCGATATTTTATTAATACAGTACGATATGACACTGTATTATATTATATTATAATGCATCAATTATATAATAAATATTTATTATAATAAATTATCTATTAAAATCATTTATATGGTATTTGGGAATAATTTTTATAAAGAAACTATTTCTATTAAAAAATTGTGTTATGTCAATTTTTAACTTAAATTTTAAAAATGAACAGCGGGAGGGAGGGGGGCCGCGCAGGGGGGGACCGCCGGGGAGGGAGGGGGGGAGAACGGCGGCGCAGGGGGGGAGAACGGCGAGAGGGAGAGGGGGGCCGCGCAGTGGGGGACCGCCGGGGAGGGAGGGGAGGGAGGGAGAGGGGGGCCGCGCAAGGGGGGATCCGCCGGGGAGGGAGGGAGAGGTGGGCCATGTAGGGGGGACCCGTCGGGGAAGGAGGGGAGGGAGGGGGAGGGAGAACAGTGGGAGGGAGGGGGGACCGCCGGGGAGGGAGGGAGGGAGGGAGAGGGGGGCCGCGTAGGGGGGGGATCCGCCGGGGAGGGAGGGAGAGGTGGGCCATGTAGGGGGGACCCGTCGGGGAAGGAGGGGAGGGAGGGGGGACCGCCGGGGAGGGAGGGGAGGGAGGGGGGGGAGAACGGCGGGAGGGAGAGGGGGGCCACGCAGGGGGGGATCCGCTGGGGAGGGAAGAGGGAGGCCGTGCGACGTAGACAGGAGATTTCAAAAAAAAAATTACTCCGGAGTTGTTTTGTTTTAGAAAGAGATTTGAATGGAGTTAGTTTCTCTTCTAAAAATTAGAGAGTGCTTACCAAACACGGTTAATTGAGTTCTCTCTCTCTTTTTTAAATTTGAGAGAGAAAGAAGGGAAAAAAATATAACCAAACATCCCATTATAGGTTAGTTGGTTAGGGAGTGACGTACAGAGATAGAAACACGCCCTCAACCAATTTAGGTATCAAAATTTATTGAACATAAAATAGAACATATAATATTAAAACAAATATATGTACTGTACCAGTTACGTATCATGTGTCGATCATACCGATGTACGGTTGTTACGATCCGATATGTATAATATGTAACGTATCATACCGGTATTACAAATCTTGGAAAAAACTAATCATTCTTTATTTAATCTCCTTACATGGTCAAAGTAATGACATATACATTACCCCTCAGTTCTTTTATATTATCTTTCGTTGCCTTTTACAACCTTAAATTTTACATTTTCAATGGAAGATTTCATCCACGTATTCAACCTGATATCATAAACAATATTACTGATCATGGGAACGTATACAGGAACATAAATGATAGAGAATATTATTATACTTGTCAAATCCATCCGATACGAAATGTACCGTCCGTATTGACCATAGACCGATATAACCGATATGTGATATGTTATCGGTACGTAACATATATTCTTTAAATATTAAATAATTTTTATAATAAATTTATTTTGTAAGTCAGTTGGTCGATACGATCGATCTATGATATGCTATCGGTATGTAATATATATTTTTAAATATTAATTATTTTTTATAATAAATTTATTTTACAAGTTGATTGGTTGAGACCTCACGTGTTCGAAACGTGTTTTCAACACGTTTACATTTTTTAGAAAACGAATTTAATTTTAAGTTAAAAAAGTGATAGACATAGGATCCTAACCAAGGAGAGGTTAGACTTAAACCATACATCAAATAATTAATCGAGATAGAAGATCATTTGAGTATTTTTATTTTATGACATATATATATATATAATATTTTTTTCTCGATATATAATCTGTTATATTGTATTAATAAAATATTAATACGATCGGTACGAACGAGACTGCAAACCTTAATATGTAATAAAATATATAAGATTTGGAAGTTATATCTGTAATTATCCTCGAAAGAAAGCCTCCATCAAAATGGCAGTCCTGTTGGTACGCGTTGTCCCGGTGCTATGGCTAAGATTTGATGGACCGCTTGCTTGTACCACCGTATCAGTATTCGGTATGGTGCTGTACGATTTGATAACATTACGTACCAAGGTAAAGGAAGACCTTTCATATATATTATATATGAAATAGTTTAAAAAATCATAGGTTAGATCGTTACGTGGTGTACGTTTTATTACTACGACGTATCGGTTCTAATCTCACGAATGTCTTTTCTATCGTTTCTATATGATAATAGGTAGTTGATCATACTCGTGGTGGGTCATTTGTAGCGATCATTTTTTTAGGGCCACTTTGATAATTGAGCTCGGTTAACGCAAGCGACTCTCGAGGGTCGCTTATGTTAACTGAGCTCGATTAATGCGACTGTGTGAGGAGAGAGTGAGACCCACCGCTCTCTCTCTCTCTCTCTCATCTGTTGAATTAGCTTAACCGGATGTCAAACGCCCCCTTAGTGGCCAAGACTATAAGAATATTTTCATCCTACTCGTAATAGGTCGTCTCAAGTGCTTCTTTCTTTCTTGCATGGATAGAGAGAGAGGCGAGGCACTGTAGGCCCAAGCTTGACAGCCTCCCAACTTGAGGCGTCAGTCAGGGAAATAGTTGAGTTTGGCTCTCTCCGTTCCCGACGCAATATCGACAAGAATGGCCCATGTAGGCGACAGTGTATGGAGCCCGATTAAGCGGAATACCAACATAGTCGTCGTCAATTAGTTGATTTTGAGTTTTTTAACATCGACCATAATGGTCTATGGAGTCCGATTAAGGGGAACACCAACACTATCGCCATCAATTAGTATGGAGCCCGATTAAATGGAACACCTCGCCGTCAATTAATTGATTTTGAGTTTTTTAGATCTTCTATCTATGTGTGTGTTTTGAGTCGGAGGACCTCGCGTTTAAATATGAAATCTCTAATCAACCCACTTCTAAAATTTGTTTAATATAAAATAACATGTATAATATTTAAATGATATGATAGATTCCGTATCACACACCGTTTATATGGGTCATCGATTGAGATGATCTGATACTACTGTACACGAGATGTATCGTACCAATTTATCAAACTCTGGCCGGCAATATGATACAACATAAAACGGTACAGTACGGGACCTAGAATATGATTAAGAGAAGGTGGATCAATATTCTTGTAGAAAAGGACCGATTAATATTCGTAAGAGAAGAGTGATCAACGAGGAACAATTTGATCCCTAAATTGATTGGAAACAATAGTACTCGGTGACATGTAATATCAATTCGTCAACTTTGAACCAGAGAAAAAGGATTTGTTAACTCGAATTAATCAAATATCAATTACATTTAATGTTATGGGGATTAGTGTTTAGGGATTAATGAATCCAATAAAATCTGAAGAAATCCCAAAATATAGGAGGCACGTTATGGTCGAATGTATAACCGGTCCACTCAACTATCTTGATGGGAAAATGTCGTTCCTCCACATTTTTTCAGAGATGAATATCAAGTTTTAATGCACCGGCTGTACCAATGTTTGATCGATACATTTCGATACAGTATAATATATTATTATATCATTACGTGTCAAAGAGAAAGTAGAAAAAAATATTTATCATATATATATATATATATATAAATAAAAATATAGTAAATTATGTTCTCTTAATTCAACTGATTAAGAGTGTTGTATTAAATATGTGAATGTCTCATGTTTGAGATTTAGGATGGTCATTTTTTCATTAATTTTCTATTCTTTAAAATTTTTTAAGAAGGTCTAACTGACGTCTTTTTAATAAAAGTAAATTAAACTTTAAATAATAAAAATTATAATTTAGAGAGTTATATGTCTCATTTTTTCAATTAACTCTAATCACAATCTCACTTTGTTCAAATCCGTCATCCTCCCTCGCCCTCTTTTTTTTAATTTTTTTACCAACCATAAAATCCCGTCATTTATCTCCATGAATGAGGATTTTTATGTCATCGTATGTACTCTCCCTCTCTTCTCCCCACTGTTGACATTGGTTAGTTCTTTCTTGTCGCCGTTGACATAGGGTCATTTTCTCGTTAGAGTGTTAAGTTACAACAAAATTTAATAATATAAATTATCTTAGTTTTTTTTTATTTTTTTTTAGGGGAGGGGAAAGCGGGGGGCCGCACCTCCCGTTGAGAGGGGCGGCTAGAACCCGTGCTCTCCTGCCACCTACGCAGGAGGGGGAAGGGGGGTGTCCACCCCGCCACTGGCGGAGGGACAAAAATTATCTTAGTTGATTAGAGTGTTAAGTTATATAATTGAGACGTGAGATTCAATATTTACATGAATCGTTTTTACTTTATTTTTAAAATTAAAAATTTTATTCATTTAACATAAATGATTTGCTCATTTCTAAATTTTGATTAATAGTTTTAATAATTTTTAAATATAATTTTAGATATTTATAATATATTTAACTAATAAAATTTAATAAAAATAATTTAAAAATAAATAAAAATAAATAAAGTGAAGATGAATAGTGTTGGATATTGTAACGTTAAACCTTTTAATTCTATTAATTAATTATATTATAATTATCTAGTAATTGTGTTTTAAAAAATCATTAAGAGTATTGCAAATTAAAATTTAAAATGAAAAAACATTTAAAATTTTTAATATTATAAAAAAATAATGAAAAAAATAAAAAATACACCTTACAAGTAAAACCACTGTCTCTAATTATAATATAATATTTTCAACCAACTAAATTAATAAATCACATTATCATATAATAGAACATGACATATTTAAAAATATATAAGTAGTATATCACTTGCGTACTATACCCTAGTTGTATTAATCACATCGTGATACCATCTGATTCATGCGATAGGTAACATATCAGATCAGTCCGTAAAATCTTGACAAATATTGTACTTTGATTAGTGTTCAACGATAAGAATACTTGAAATATTGAAAGGGATAATTACATATACTCCCTTACAATCTTACATATTCTATTCTATACCCTTATTCTTCATATTACCATATGCGTCCCCAATCATAACTATCGTGGACCAAATATACCATTATCATTACATATCATTTGCTTAAGTTAATTTTAGATTGATTAATAAGATGGAAAATTTAATATAATATTATTTAATTTTTTCACATAATTAAAATAATAACATATATATCACTACATTCGTATTATTCGTGTACACCTTTAGAATCTTATATTTTATATGCTAAACTGAATATTATATTAAATTTGACAATACTAGAACATGAGCGTTATAATTAAACTGTATTCTTTAATATAAAGATATCCATGATAATATTAAGAATATGAGAGTATAGAATAGAATATAATAAATTATAAAAATATACATGTAATCATTTTAGAAAAAAATATTTATATATCTCTAAAATATTCAAATAATCGCTATACCTCCATCTTTTATAAAATTTAGCTTTAAATCCTCAAAAATCCTTAACATGACTCGCCATGCCCCCGAAATTCTTTACAAATGTAACGTCCTAAACACTTGGACCATTTTACCCCTCTCCCTCTCCTCTCACCTCCCTTCTCTGTGGTGAGAGAGCGAGAGAAGATCACGATGGTCCTCTCCAACACTGGTGAGAGAGCGAGAAGGAGGAAGAGGGAGAGAAAGTAAGGATCTCCGGTGTGACAGAGGGGGAGATCTGGAGAGCTCTCTGGGTGGAGAGAGAGAGAGAGAGATCCTAGTAGGGGGCCGTCGAGGTCAGATGTGGCCACCAGACTGGCAATGGAGGGAGATCAGGAGGGGAAAGGGTCCGAACATGGAGGGGGAGGGGGTATCGGGTCTAGCGATGGAGGGGGAGGGGAAGATGAGAAGGGGGAGCCGGGTATGACGACGGCGATGGATGGGGAGATCCGGAGGGGGTGCGGAGTCCGAAGATGGAAGGGGAAGGGGATGTGGAGATTGGGAGGGAGAGAGGGAGATCCCGTAAATAAGTGCACTCCATTATTTTCCGGAATAACGACCGTTGCACTCTGTGTGTAATTACATCTTTATTGAGATGTACCAAAATTTATTTATATTTTTGAAACATTTTGAGAGGTGGGAGTGTGGGACACAACTCTCGCTAACTTGTTGTACACGTCAACCTCAATATCGGCCGGCTTAAAAAATTAAAAAAATAAGTGAATTATCTGAATATTAACTTTTTATTGTTCACATTATATGTTTATTTTATTTTTTAAAATTTTCAGACCTTTAGACGGGAGAGTGACCTGTATAACAAGTTGAGAGGGTTAGAGCTCCACGTCATAAAATTTCTCAAAATTTTTTTTATTACACGTTCCAAAGGTGTAAATAACCTGGGGGTACAACAAACGTTACTCTATTTTTCGCAACTGCAAGTCACCGTCCAAACGCCACGTGGACAGAATAGAGAAATCCTGATCCCTTGAAACAAATAGTTTAAATCAGTCGACAAAATCGGCGTATGTCAGAAAAATTGGATTTCCCATACACGTCGCTGGTGATCGGGAAACTCCGGGGGAAAAAAAAGGAGCCCACCTGCGTGCCACATTGGCTCGCTGGAGTCTTGGACCTTATCTACCATTTTCCATCCACTCACTCTCAATGTCGTTACCGCCCTCATAAAGCCCACCAAAGTGGACAAAGACTGACGGAGCCACGGGGAGACGGGTGCGCGGCGAGTGGTCAGACCGCGTAGCTTGTTAGAACTATGTCTATCCACAATGCGGGACCACTTGGGGCGGGGGGAGTTTGGTTTCTATGAGCCACTAGTGCAGTGCGCCCATCTAGAATGGACTTACCAGAGAGTAAAATGAGAAACTCAGGTGTATCAAACGTTTTTTTGTTAACGACAGAAAATCTGACACACGAGAACAGCGTTAATCAGAATCGGATTGGATAGGTCGATGGCACCGATCTGATCGTGAATCGGTCTAAGAATTAGTTCGATTGTGATCGGTCTGATCTAATATTAAAGAATTGGATGAATCGGACGAACCGCAGTTCGACCGATGAATCGGTCCGAACCGATCTGACTCGATTCATTTTTTAAAATAAAAAAAATAAACGTAAATATATTTATATATTCAAAATAATATTTATATGTGAATAAAATTATCTTGATATTATTTATCATTTTATTTTAAATATATTTAAAGTTTAAAATTTTAAAGGAGTATAGATGTTAATTGCGAAGAGTGAAGACCAATGATATATTATAAAATTTTAAAATCAATTTATTTAACCATGTTATTATTATTTTTTAATTGTATAATTATATAATCATGATTAATAATTATAGATGTATATTTTTTATTTTGATAATTATATCTTATTTCTTATTATCTTAGATTATGAAATCGGATCGAACTATGTATTAATATTACGATGATGTCACGGTTTAAAATAGTTCGATTAGATGATCCAATCGATTCGAATCAAATTAATTTTTCGACCAATTCGTACACCGATTTAATTCTAATAACGTTACATGAGAATCTCACGTAATGGTTCGGAGGTATGTATTTTTTTTAATGACGTGTCACGTTGACCGGTACCGTTCTATGACCAACAGAGGAGGACTGTGAAAGGCAGAACATTTATGGACTTTTTTTGTGCATTCTAATCAACACTTTCTGGAAAATGTGATCAGATTATCTTTTTAAAAGGAGGAGGAAAAGCTGTTGCCATGGCTAAAGCAATTTGCCCACGGATCCAGTGAACTTGCACACGAAGTTATGGAGAGAAACTAGAGAGAGAGAGAGAGAGAAATAGACATCAGAGAGGGGGGAGACTGGGGGGAGAGAGAAAGAGGGAGAGAGCGCGAGCGAGCTTGGGCCATGCAGGAGGAGAGAGGGGAAGGGGAGGGGGAGGTGACGGGGTTGACGGGGGCTGCGGAAGCGGAGGCGAGCAGGAGAGCGGCGTGCCGGTGGCTGAGGGAGAGGAGGGTGGGGGAGCTGGCGAGGCACCAGAGGCGGCTGGTGGAGGTGCCCCACAACGCCACCCTGTGGGACACCGTGAACGCCCTGGTGGCCAACGGCAGTGCCGGTGGCGGCGCCGCCGGGGCGGTGGATCGGCGCAGGAGGTTCGATGGTTGTGGAGCTAGACCGGGCCACGGGGGCCGTCCGGAAGCACTACATCGGCATGGTCACCATGCTGGACGTCCTCATCCACATGGCGGAGGAAGGGGAGGACGCCGGCGCCGGCGCCAGCCCTAGGGCTCGTCGAAGCGGTGGGAATGGCGGTGGTGGGGCGGTGGGAGTGCATCTGGAGCAGCGCATGTCGGTGCCGGTGTCGTCTGTCATCGGGCACTCCCTTGAGGGCCTCAGCCTGCGGACACTGAACCCCAACACCAGGTCCTCTCATCCTCTGCCTCCTCTGATTGGCAATGTTTTGCATACTTTTCCCCACTTCCCCCCCCCCCTCCCCCCCAATGTGAAGGGTTAGGTAAAGTTTATCCTTTTCCCGATGAAAAATATCCTGTTCTTTTCAAGGCATCTTCTCTTCTTGATTTCTGCTGGATGGCCTTAGTGTTTTTGGTATCTTCTGTTGGATGGTAGTGTATGCCTGCAGTTCTAGAAACTTGAAGAATACAGGTGCAGATTTGCTGCATCAATCCTATGCCAATGTGATGAGGATCTTAATATAATAGGAAATCTGAATCTCACGAATTATTTTGGGGTGTATGTGGGATTTCTATGATAATGTATTGAGTTCTGTTTTCCCATACGTGTCCATTGGTTCCATGTAGAGTCATGTACTCATGCCTATGCAAATTGCTTAGGGAATTCATTGTAGCCTTCTAGATTATAGAGTTAGTATAATCTCAAAGTCTGGGTGTCTAGGCGGAGCCTGGGGGGACGTTAACAAGGCAGATGAACATCGGAAATCATATCGTAGGACTGCAAGATTTCACCAGAAAAGTCCTATGTGCTATAAAGGGAACTGAAAAAGCTTCTGTTTTTTGCGCATCAAGTGTGCTTATGTTTCTTTTCAAAGAAGGCAGTTTTCTATTCTGTTCCTTCATGATTGATCTGTTCTTTCTGTGTTTGGATCAGGCAGCAAAAGCAAAATCACTTTTTTGGCAATGATGCTAGCTTGAGCGCCTAAGAAATCCTTGCACTAGATTTGCTTTTCCAGGATGATCCTTCGTCCTTTCTTTTGGTGCCAATTTGTCCAGTGGATTTTTTGGCTGATCAGGGTTACAGTGGCGGGCACTGAGGACCGCGTTATAGAGGGTTCACGTTGGGCAGTAGCAGCTCTTAAACTTTGTGCCAAAATACTTGGGTTCTTCATTGAAGCTGCCAATCCAAGAATGATGAAATCATGTCAACCCAATAGTGATGAAAACGTTGGTCTGTTTTCTAGACATATTATAATGGTCAATTGAAAATTTCTGAAAATTTTAGGGGGACAAAACTAAGTAATCTGTAACGAAACCATCTGCTCTGTGTGAAAATATCTTGCCGATTGAGAAGTGAATTTATTGTTTGTTGTTGCTGGGCATGATTGTCGATATGAATTCTGACAAAATTATTCACACCAAGATTGATGCAGTCTGATATGCTTATTTCATGGTTTTCTTCTTACATGCAGCATTATGGATTGCATGGAATCCTTTAGCAAGGGTGTTCACCGTGCTTTGGTTCCGTTGGAAAGTAATGTGAATCATGTTGTTGCAGCAGAACTGGTGGAATCATCACCTGGCTATAGAATCCTCACTCAAATGGATGTTTTAAGGTTCTTGAGTTCACATGACAATGTATTGAAGGATATAATATCATCTTCAGTTGGAGAGCTAGGGGCAGTCAAAGAGAATGTTTTCTCTATCACCACATGTGCAAGGGTTATAGATGCTCTGAAGTCCATGAGGGCTGGTTCTTTGAGTTCTGTTCCTATTGTTGAAGCTTATGGGGATGCAAAAGATGAAGATGTTCTTCTACATGTGAGTTTCTACTTCCATCAATTGTGTCCTCATTTGAGAACATTCCAGCTTGCTTGTGAGCTGGCATTATTTTCATTTTAGAAACATCTAGTTTTACTTATTCAATTAAAACTTGGAAATTCATCAATTGTAATTGTTATTTTTAGTTTAATATGTCTTTTCCCATATGATGCTTCTGGTGTCTGTCCTTCACTTTCATCAGCATCCACCCTTTAACGGTCTATATGTTCTGTTTTGTAGTTGAAAGGTGCCTATTATTTTCCATAGCATGCTAAGTTCAGGAATCTCATATCTCTAGTGTAAGTAAGAAACATAAAATTGAATGCCTGTCGTGTCTTTGGTTTGAGTTTGCTCAAGAAGTTCAAATCACATCCTCTATTATAGTTCCAGTAGTACAAAAGCAAAAACTGTTAAAATGGATTGAATTATAATAGACAACGAGTCTCTTTACATGTACTTCTAGTATCCTAAAGGGGAAAATTTTGATTCTAGAACCGCACTGAAACCCATTGAAATCCCCAGTTCCTTTTGTTTGGATTGATGCAAAATACAGAAATCTCTAGATTCCTTTCATTTGGATACACGAGCACTGAAATCTAAAGCCAGCATCCATGTTCCTTAACAGTGTCCATATCTATCATTTTGTATACTTTGTATTTGTATTAGCTTGATGCTTTTTGTATTGATGTGTTTCTGTTGATCTTTTTTCTCTTATTTCTTTCTCTCTTTTTTTTAAAAAATAACTTGTTTACAGAGAAAGGGGAGAAGACTCGTGGGGACCTTCTCTGCAACAGACCTGAAGGGATGTCCGATCGATCTACTCCAGTCATGGTTGTTCCTGACTGTCATGGAATTTATAGAGAAGGCATCCATGCATCGTACCGCTGCCCCAGCCCATGCCACTGACAAGCCGAGAACTCTAGTTACCTGTTACAACGAGACAAGCCTTGCCCAAGTCATGGAGCAGGCCATGGCCAGACGCGTACACAGAGTGTGGGTTGTGGATAGGCAAGACCTTCTTGTGGGTCTTGTCTCCCTCTCGGATATGCTGCGAGCTATCCGGGAGCCTCTGCTTTCAGCAGAACGAGAGCCATGAGGATCCGTACCAGCCTCTCAGTTGCAAGTACCTGTCTTATTAGGTGAGTTCGGATTTGTTGATCTGATACCTTGCTCAACATGTCATGAAACATGACCACACCGTGTGTCGGTCCATTTCATGATTTCATCATTCCTGGAAGCTGCTCTTAAGGGAGAAGAAATCTTGTATCAGATAACTTTGTATGTTGAGCTTATGTACACTTGTGAGTTGTGAATATCTAGGATTAGCTGTTTCCTGAGTTGGACAAGTGAAGATGAAATACTTGTGTTGTCACCCAGGAAATTTTGGAAGTTGTGCATGAGCTTTATCTATGCCTGTTCCTTGCGGATTAAAGGAGGTTAATGTGGGTGCACGAGCAAATGGGGTTCCAAAAAGGTTTAGATGTGCAATAGGGGGATACATTCATAACTTGATCAAGACAAGAGAAGGGTTTGATGGATCGGTCGCATCGGTAGTATCGATCTTTTATCGATATGGTACAGTACGATTTGATATTATTATATATTGAGGTGAGAGAGAATTATATATATATATATAATTATTTAATACAAGTGATTCGGATTTGACTTCACATTTGAACAAATTATATTTAACTGGTTTATCTATAAATTTTTTGATATAAAATAAAATACATAAAATTTAAAAGATATGAGTAATATATTGATTACATATCATGTGTCAGTTGTATCGATTAATCGACGTATCGTATCGATTTATTAAATTTTAAATAAAAATGAGTAAATATTGGGCAAGCCTTTGCTCTTTCTTAATTCATGTAATATGAATCTTGGTCTTAAATCCTTTGACCTCTCTTTGGTATTCATTTACCTCGGGATTAGTTCTAAGTTAACTCCGGGATAAATTTTTTTGTGTTTTGGTAAAGAGTTAGTGTTAGTCGGGTTAGGTTAAGGGTTAACTCAGAGATATTCCTGGATTTTGAAACGCACACCCAAGGGTGAGTTAAGGTGAGTTAACCTCTTATCTCAATAAATGTTCAATTAAATGTGTCTCTCTCATAATAAATGTTATTTCTCTCTCTCATTATTACTAGGTTAACATATTATTTATCAAATCATACTAGATTAAAATTAGGTTAGCCCACATCCTTACTCCCAGATTAACTACTCTCCTACCAAATAAAAAATGGGTTAATTCCGGGCTACTTTAATCGGGTTGACTTAGCCCAGCTTTAGCCTAACTCTATACCAAAGTCACCGAAATAGTTGGTATTGACTGCTGGGCAGAGAATCCAGGTAGCTAGCCAATGTTTAAGGGCATGTTTGATAAGCTGGCAGGGCACGCCTGGGCAGAGAATCCAGGTAGCTAGCCAATGTTTAAGGGCATGTTTGATAAGCTGGCAGGGCACGCCTGTGGACACACTTTTTTTTAAATAGTTGGTTATTCGTTTATTGAGTTTATTGAGTGCGTGGGCGTGTCAGTCATAAATTGACAATTTATTTGGGCTTCGAAGAGCTCATGGTGCGCTCGATCTGACTTCGGTCAGATAATTGTGTGATTCGTGTCGGGACCAAAATCCGCCGCGCATAAAGGTCATGACGTCATTTACATCCCCCATACGAGGGAACACCCTTGATTAATCACCGAGAATCAGGGCCTCATGGCCAGAAAATTAATTGCATGGAAAGGCCTATTAGAAAGTATTGAAATCCTCGTGCGAGGGCGAGAAGAAAACCATTCGGGATCATATCGGTCATGTGCTGACCATTTAATGTTGGACGAATGTCCGTCTTGAGAAAATCGGGATCGTCGCGGAAACACCGGAACGCATGTATGCCGAGGTACGACAAATTTATTGTTCAGAAGAACGAAAAATGTTCGGCTAAATCTCGGTTAGAGCGGTCAGAAATCAGTAAGTCTGTTGGCCCGGTGCAAGATCAAGCGGCGACCATACTGCGGTGGGCCCCCCCGCGGTCGAAGTCAGGCTCGCATCAGCGTCATTAATATTTTCGGTGCCAAGGGGCAACGGGGGAATATCCCCTGGACCAGCTGGAAAGCCCTATGTCTTGGGGAGCGAACGTTCGAAACGTATCGGTCGTTCGAGAGACCGTTTAATATTCGGACGGGTGTCCGGCTTGAGAATATCGTAATCGTCGCGGGAGGACCTGGAACATATGTATGCCGGGATACGGTAAATATATTATTTCGAGATATTGAAAACATTCGGTTAAATCTCGGTTAGCGTAACAGGAAAGTAGTAAGTTTATTGGCCCGGTGCGAGATCGAGTCAGGACCATACCGGGGCGCCTCCCACGGTCCAAACGGGGCTTGCGTGGGCATCATTAATGTTTCCAGTGCCGGAGGGCAACGGGGAAGAGTCCTGGGACTAGATTCCAAAACCGAAAACGTGTTCAAAGGGAGCGGGCTGTAGGCCGGGGATATGGGTCGGACGATGACCATGATCGGGATGGACCCAAGGTCTAAGCGTGGCCCACGGAGGCCTTATTGATATTCCCATGCAAAGAGTCCAGGGATGACGGGAGCCACCTCGTTCTATTCCGATTTTGTCGGTCACTCGCAGACCACTTGATATTCGGACAAAGGTCCATATTGAAGATACAACGTAGATAGAAACAACCCCGTACAAATGTATGCCAAGTTTACAGCAATTTCAATGGAAGAGTGGAGACAAATCCCAATGGGAATGAGTCTGATTTGATGAACTATCGGCCCACGGCGAAGTCGGGTTACGGCCATATTGGGATGGCTCCCAAGATCCAAACCCGACTTGGAGGGGCGGCGTTAGTGTTCCCTTTACACCGGGTCTTTGAGGAGAACGAGGCTGCGGAGCGGGTCTCATCGTTTTATTATTGTTTGAGCGTTTATTATTATTTATCTATTTATTTATTTTCTATGTTGCTCATTAATTCTTCTTTTATTACATGTGCGTTATATCCTTTTCTTTTTCCCTTTTTTATTTATTTTCATCATCATTCTTTTATATATTTTTTTATTAGTACTTACTATTACTATACTATTTTTTTATTACACTATTGCATCTCAAGGGTGCCTGATGAAGGCTGGAGAGTGTGCCGTTGAAGGCCAAGGGAGTGTGCCGCTAGAGGCTGGTGGAGAGTGGGCCGTTGAAGGCTGGTGGAGAGTGTACCGTTGGAGGCTGGTGGAGAGTGTGCCGTTGAAGGCCAAGGGAGTGTGCTGCTGGAGGCTGGTGGAGAGTGTGCCGTCGAAGGCCAAGGGAGTGTGCCGCTGGAGGCTGGTGGAGAGTGTGCCGTTGAAGGCCAAGGGAGAAGGATGGGCTGGTGTGAGCGCTGAAAAGGGGCCCCTTTTGGCATATGAAGTTCAAATGGAGGCGTTCTGGGTGGCCATGTTCTCAATTCTTCATTGAGTGGTTAAGTCCGGGGCCACGTTCAGCAGCCCAATCCTCTGGGTCTCGTACGGTTCCATTGTTTTGATTAAAGCGCTTTACCGCTGTTCTTTTCATTTGTTTGTTGCTTTCTTTTTTGCCTTTTCAACGTGTTGCTGTTCCATTTGTTTGTTGCTTCCTTTTGTCCTTTTAATATGTTATCGTTTCTAATAAAAATTCGACAGCATCTCCCCTTGACCCGAGCATAAGGGAGATACAGGGAACGCGCCCACAACGAGTGGTGAAACCCGACAATTGGAGGTGGGCGCCCGAGAGCGGCAACACCTTAATAAAACTTCAGAAAACTCGGAGGGAACGATGGACAAGGGACCCCTCTAGGGGCGGCTTGGAAATGTACCTGGCTAAAGAGGTTGGGGGTGTGTCGGCGAAGAGTGACCTGGGACGTGCCGCTGGAGGCACAGTCGGGGTGTGCCGTTGGAGGCACAACTGGGTGTGCCGTTGGAGGCATAGTTAGGGTGTGCCGCTGGAGGCACAACTGGGTGTGCCGTTGGAGGCACAATTAGGGTGTGTCGTTGGAGGTATGGATGGGAGTGAACGAAGGTGAAAATGCTCGGCAGGAGGTGAACCCTAAAGAAGGGAAGAAAAGAAAGGGGCCTGAAACTCCGAAGGATGCAAACACGGAAGAAATGCCTTATAAAAACGTCTGAGAAAATATTTGCAAGCATTTTCTTTCTATTCTCATAAGAGGAATGCCCCGAAGGGGCTAATACATTGCAATGACGACAAAAAGGGAAGTGAAGGAAAAGAAAGAAGAAAAAGAAATATGGTGGGGGGGAAATGGAGCATGGACTCCCCTCTTCCTCTTCTCTTCTTCTCCTTTTCTTCTGTTCTCTCTTCGCACAGACGGCGGCTGTGGGCGGAGCGGCGAGGCCTCTCCCCTCTCTTCCTCTCTTCCCTCTTCTTCTCTTCTTTTTCCTCTTTTCTTCTTCTCTTTCTCTTCTCCTCTTCTGCGTGTGTGTTTGTGTCCTCCTCCTCTTCCTCCCTTCCCCTCTTTTTTGTGCTCCGAAGAAGAGGGGTTTTTATACCCCGGTGGCGGGAGCGTCCGAAGGCGGGAAGCGTCCGTCGGGCATTTAATGGGAGTTGACTCCCTTGTCCTTGGTGGCAGGAGGAGTAGGCAGCATGGCCCTCTCCCCGGGCGACACCTCAGCAAGTCCACTGTGCGCCAAGAATCCCTAGGGCATGGGCGTAAGATTTCGTCTGCCGGAACGTGCCGTTGAAGAGCCTGGACAGCGTGCCACTAGCGGGCTAAACAAGCGTGTCGCTGAGAGGGCCAAAAGGGCGTGCCGCTAGAAGACACGGCAAGTGTGCCGCTGAAGGGGCCTGCGGGCGTGCCGTTGAAGGCCATTGGGGCGTGCCGCTGAAGGGGCATCAGGGGCGTGCCGCTGGAGGGGGCACAAGGGTGTGCCGCTGAAGGGCCTGAGGGGCGTGCCGCTGAAGGGGGCACAAGGGTGTGCCGCTGAAGGCTGCTAGGGGCGTGCCATTGAAGGCTGCCAGGGCGTGTCGCTGAAGGGCCTTGAGGGCGTGCCGCTGAAGGGCTAAATGGGTATTTCTGAGCCCATTGTGAGCGCGAGTTGTGGCCCATTTGATTTTCTTCGAGGCCCATGGATTGTGGGGCTCCCGGTGGTTGATTTCTCTTCACTATCTTGATTCCAGAGACAGCTTCACGGCAGTGTATGTGCGTTCGGGGAGTCCGGATGGCCCCTCTTCCACGCGGTTTCTTCAGTTTTGGGTTGTTGTTGATGTTGGACTAGTTGGGACATACGGTCGTGTAATTTTGCATGTCCACAAATGCCCCCCACCCACGGGTAGCGCAGGCGAAGGATGAGCCGGGCGGTGCCCGTGGGTGTACTCGTCTCTTTTCTCTTCGTCGGCACCGACGGGGTGTTGGGAGCTGACGTGGCATGCTTGTCTCTTCTCTTCTTCGTCAGTGCCGACAGGATGTCGGGAGCTGCCATGGTTTATTTGTCTTTTCTTCTCTTCGTCAGTGCCGACAGAGTGCCGGGCGCTGACATGGTTTGTTTGTCTCTTCTTCTGTTTGTCAGTGCCGACAGGGTGTCTGGGGCTGGCGTAGAATGTGGGTCTCTTTGTCTCTTCGTCAGTGCCGACAGGGTGCCGGGGACTGACATAGCATGTTGGTCTCTTCTTCTCTTCGTCAGTGCCGACATGGTGTTGGGAGCTGACATGGCATGTTGGTCTCTTTGTCTCTTCGTCAGTGCCGACAGGGTGCCGGGAGCTGACATTTTATGTTGGTCTCTTCGTCCCTTCATCGGTGCCGACAGGGTGCCGGGGACTGACATAGCATGTTGGTCTCTTCTTCTCTTCGTCAGTGCCGACAGGGTGTCGGGAGCTGACATGATTTGTTGGTCTCTTTGTCTCTTCGTCAGTGCCGACAAGGCGCCGGGAGCTGACATGGTTTGTTAGTCTCTTTGTCACTTTTCTCTTCTTCTCTTCTCTTTTTTGTTATCTTTTTTTTTATCTTTTCTTTTTTTGTTGTTGTTTTTCTCTCTCTTTCCCTCTTCTTCTCTTCTTCCCTTCTTTTTTCTCTCTTTTTTTGAAGAACTCTGGGTGGCTGCTGGCGTGGATGCCAATGATATAAGCGCTGTCGGCACAGCGGCCGATAATTGAAAGCTGTTGACATGGGAGCCAATAATTGAAAAGTTATCGACCTGAAGGCCGATGATTAAAAGTTGTCGGCTCAGGGGCCGATAATTGAAAGTTGTCGGCTCAGGGGTCGATAATTGAAAGTTGTCGGCTCAGGGGCCGATAAGTGAATAGCTGTCGGCTCAGGGGCCGATAAGTGAGGCCAAAACAGCCAAGGCTGGAAGCGGGCTTCAAGA
Organism: Amorphophallus konjac; assembly: GCA_022559845.1. NCBI lineage: Eukaryota > Viridiplantae > Streptophyta > Magnoliopsida > Alismatales > Araceae > Amorphophallus > Amorphophallus konjac. Next base: position 23,222,570 of record CM040121.1, read on the forward strand.
ACCAAAGTTGCGAAAGGCGAGCCACGAGGGCAGAGAGAAGGGTTTATTGATGCAAAAGGGATGTTTGTCACCCGAAGGGACGAAGAGAAGAGTTTGTTGATTCAAAAGAAATGTTCGTCACCCGAGGGGACGGAGAGGTGGTTAAGTCATTGACACGGGCTAGTGTCGGTGCGAAGAAAGAGGGTTGATTCCTAACCCGATCGGCAGGCTCAGGCCAGGGTAAAAGGGTGTTTTGTTCTTTGATGCGCCGGGGGTACCGGCTGTGAAACCCGAACTCGGGAAAGTGGGCCGCAAGGGCCGGAGTTGGTGTTACGGAAGTAGGTCGCGAAGGCTGAAATCGGGGAGGCGGGCTGCAGAAGCCAAAATTGGGGCGCAAGATGTGAAAGCCCAAATCGAGGAAGCGGACTATAGAAGTCGGAGTGGGGAGATTAACGGGCCGTGAGGGCAAGAGGTAGGCCATAGGGGGCCAAGATTGGGCTCTACGAGCCGGAGCTAGGAAAGTAGGCTTCGATGGCCGAAATTGAGTTTATTGCATACGCACATTCTTCTTATTTTATTATTTTATTATTATTTTATATTTTTTATTTATTTATTTTGGTTGTCATCATTTTTTCTCTTCTTTTTTTTAAGCATGCAAGCATTCATTAGCAGGCATAACATAGATATAAGTAAGACGGCTCCCTCTATAGGGGGATAGGATAGGGACATCGTCCATAATTCGTAGATGCGATGCGGGCCGCAAGGCACAATTGAGGGGTGGTGCACCCGTCAAGAGGATATCGCATGTCTTGCATGCATAGCCTAAATTCACGCATTTCACCCGAGGAAATTCTCTGTGGCATAGCAGTGCAAATGTGTGAACAAAGAGCCCTAACCATAGGGATATGCATGTTTTCCTGGTGACACTTGAGGATCACTCTAGCGCCTACACATTAGTTCCAGGCTTTCGACTTTCGGTAGCTTCACACAGCCCCCATCTGTTTATTTTGGTAGCGAATTTCACCGTTCGACGTGAGTCTCCTCATGTGTCTCAATGGGGATTCCCGGCTACTAAGATTCGTCCTTATTGTGATTCGCTTCGCTATTTCGCGCGAGTCTCCTCATTTATTTCAGTGGGGATTCCCGGCTACTCAAACCCGAGTTTCTCTCTCTCTTCTTTTTTTCTTTTTTTCTCTTTTTTTTTACAGTGGGGGTAGGTAACTTTTTCCTCACGATTACCTTTCACGCGAGTGTAGGAATTCAAGTCTCCGTAGAATGCTAAGAAGAAATTCGGGTAATCCCTATAGTCGAAAGCTATTGAACACATTAAGTGCTAAGTGTGGGAGCGTTGCCTCAGGTTTATTTTGTGAGTTGGGCTTAGCGATTCAGCCATGACTCTTCCCCTTGACGTGTGCACCCGCCATAATCGGGTTCCCTTCGAGCGCGTGCCGTGACGCCCGTGCACCGGGAATCGGGCGATATTATTTAGCAAGGAAACACAGTCTTAGAAAATTTCAAGGAGGTGTAAGCAAACATGCAAACATGACAATCAAGCATTCTCTTCTTTCTTCTTTTTTTTTTTACTTTTGTTTTGTTATTTTTTGTTTGTTTTTTTCTTCTTTTTTTTTGCATAAGAAAATATTGTTGTTACGTATAAGTGTAGTGGTAGTAAAGGTATTAGGGAAGCAGGTCACGAACGGCTGAAAGGGTATTAGGGAAGCGGGCTATAGAGCCCAAGGGACATTAGGGGAGTGGGCCATAAGGGCTAAAGGATGCTGGGAAGCAGGCTGCGGGAGCCAGAATTGGGAAGAGAGGAGGGACGGATGGATTAATCATGATAGTGGGCCCCGGCCGAAATGGCCCTTCCGAGGGGCGTTGGGTAGCGGGATGTGAGAGTCGAAAAGAAGGGTCTCTTTTGTTCTCTAGCCGGGGAAGGGTCCGGACCAAAACAGAAGGTTTATTCTTTGATTCTCTGGCCGGGGAAGGATCCGAACCAAAGTGAGAGGTCTATTTTTTTTAACTGGGAAGATATCGACTGGGGTGCCAATGATGAGGTAGCTGTCGGCTAGGAGCCGATGATGAGGTAGCTGTCGGCTAGGAGTCGATGATGTGGTAACTGTCAGCTCGGGGGTCGATGATGAGGTAGCTGTCGGCTAGGAGCTGATGATGAGGTAGCTTTCGGCTGGGAGCCGATGATGAGGTAGCTGTCGGCTCGGGGGCCGATGATGAGGTAGCTATCAGTTGGGAGCCAATGATGAGGTAGCTGTCGGCTGGGAGTCGATGATGAGGTAGTTGTTTGCTCGGGGGCCGATGATGAGGTAGCTGTCGGTTGGGAGCCGATGATGAGGTAGCTGTCGGCTAGGAGCCGATGATGAGGTAGCTGTCGACCCGAAGGCCGATGAAGGGGGTAGCTGTCGACCCAAAGGCCGATGGCTGAATATCAGTCGGCTTGAAGCCCTGATGGCTGAAAGTTGGTCGGTTTAGCGCCCCGTCGGCAGAAGGTCTAGTCGGTTTAACGCCCCGTCGGCGGAAGGTTTAGTCGGTTTAACGCCCCGTCGGTAGAAAGTTTAGTCAGTTTAACGCCCCGTCGGCGGAAGGTCTAGTCGGCTTAACGCCCCGTCGGCGGAAGGTCTAGTCCGTTTAACGCCCCGTCGGCGGAAGGTTTAGTCGGTTTAACGCCCCACCGGCGGAAGGTTTAATCGGTTTAACGCCCCGCCGGCGGAAGGTTTAGTCGGTTTAACGCCCCGCCGGCGGAAGGTTTTGTCGATTTAACGCCCCGATGGCTGGATATCTCTCGGCTTGAAGCCCCGATGGCTGAATATCTATCGGCTTGAAGCCCCGATGGCTGAGTATCTATCGGCTTGAAACCCCGATGGCTAGATATTTGACGGCTTGAAGCCTCGATGGCTAAATATCTGTCGGCTTGAAGCCCCGATGGCTGGATATCTCTCGGCTTGAAGCCCCGATGGCTGGATATTTTCTATTTTAACGCCCCGTCAGCGGAATGATGATTGGTTTCTATTTGTTGGATGGCTGGAGGTCGGAGGTAAAAGTTTACCTCATGACTCTTCTTTCTCTTCCTCTCTTCTTCTTTTGTGTAGGGAGGCGGGTGCAAAGACCGCGTCTGCCTCGGGACTCTTTCTTTCTTTTCTTCTATTCTTCTTTTGTGTGAAGAGACGGGTGCAAAGATCACATCTGTCTCGGGAATCTTTCTTTCTTTTCTTCTCTTCTTCTTTGTGTGAAGAGGCAGGTTCAAGGACCATGTTCGCCTCGTGACTGTTCTTTCTCTTCTTCTCTTCTTCTTTTATGTGGAGAGGCGGGTGTAAAGACCATGTTTGCCTCATGTATCTTTTTTTTCTTTTCTTTTCTTCTTTTTGTGTGATGAGACGGGCTCGAGGACCACGTCTGTCTCATGTGTCTTCTTTTGGTTCTGCTCTTCTTCTTTTGTGCGAAGAGGCGGGTCTCTTCTTCTTTTGTGTGAAGAGGCGGGTTCAAGGACCACGTCTGCCTCATGTGTCTCTTCTTCCTTTTCTTCTCTTCTTTTGCGTGATGAGGTGGGCTCGAAGACCACGTCTGCCTCATGCATATCTTTTTCTTTATTCTACTCTTCTTTTCTCATTACAGCTTCCGCGTTGGAGTCTATTGCTCTTAATGTGCCCCCAGGTTGGGGTGTAGCTTTATTTGGTATGCGGCCCCCCTGAGGGGTGTGTTTTGTCTCTTCACTTCTGTGCCCCCAGGCGGGGTGTATTTTTCATGGCTTCTATGTCCCCAGACCAGGGTGTGTTTTTTTAATGCCCCCGAGGCGGGGTGTAGCTCTCTTCAAATGCCCCCATGGTGGGGTATACTCTTCACGGCTTTTATGCCCCCAGGTGGGGTATGTTTCTTCTTCAAATGCCCCCAAAGCGGGGTGTAGCTCTCTTCAAATGCCCCCAAGCCAGGGTATACTCTTCACGGCTTCTATGCCCCCAAGCAGGGTATGTTTCTTATTCATATGCCCCTGGTGCGGGGCGTGTCTTTTGTTTCTTATACCCCCCCCCCCCATGGCGGGGGTGAATTCTGCTTTTTCTACCCCTGAAGGCAGAGGAGTGCTTCTCTTCATATGTCCCCGACACGTGGGTGTATCTTTTGCTTCTTATGCCCCCCTGAGGCGGGGGTGTATCTCTTTATGGCTTCTGTGCCCCCGAAGCAGGGTATGTTATTTCTTCAAATGCCGCTTGGGCGGAGTATATCTTTCTTCTTATGCTCCCAGATCGGGATGTATGTCTCTTCGCTTCTGTGCCCCGGGTCGGGGTAGATGCTTCTGCTTCTTATGCGCCAAGGGCGGAGTGTATTTTTTGTTCCCCCAGGCTGGGGTAGGTGCTTCTGCTTCTTATGTGCCAAGGGCGGAGTGTGTCTCTTTCTGTGTCCCCAGAGTGGGGTAGGTGCTTCTGCTTCTTATGCGCCAAGGGCAGAGTGTACGTTTTGTGCCCCCAGGCTGGGGTACATTCTTCATGTTTCTTATACCCTTTTTGCAGGGCGTATTCTCTTGCTTCTTATGTCCCTGGATCGGGGTGTATGTTTCTTCTTCTGACGCCCCTAAGTCAGGGTATATTCTTTCTTCATGTGCTCCCAGGTCGGGATGTATGTCTCTTTGCTTCGGTGCCCCTGGGTGGAGGTGTATTCTGTCTCTTTGCTTCTGCGTCCCCCAGGCGGGGTATGTTTCTTCTTCAAATGCGCTTGAGCCGGGGTGTATTCTTTGCTCTTTATGCCCCCGGATCGGGGTGGATTCTTCGTCAAATGCCCCGGAGCCGGGGTGTATTCTCTTCATGCGCCCCCAGGCGGGGTGTGTCTTTCATGGCTTCTATGCCCCCAGACGAGGTGTGGCTTCTGCTTCTCATGCTCCCTGGGGCGGGGTACATTCCTTGCTTCTCATGCCCCCATGGCGGGGTGTGGTTTCTCTCTTTGTGTGCCCCCATGGCGGGGCGGATCCTGCCTCCTTGCTTCTGTGCCCCGGGCGGCGTATGTTCTTTATGGCTTCTATGCCCCCAGGTGGGGCATGCTTCTTCTTCTGATGCCCCTGAGCCGGGGAGTCTCCTCTATGGCTTCTATGCCCCCAGGCGGGGTGTATGTTGCTTCATATGTCCCCAGGGGGGTGTAATTCTTGCTTCTTAAGCCCTCGAGGCGGGGTGAACTCTTCTTCTTTGCTTATGTGCTCCCATATCGGGGTGTATTACTTTCTTCATATGCTCCCCTAAGCCGGGGGATGTTGTTTGTTCTGCTTCAGATGCCTCCCCCCCCGGGGGGGGGGGGGGGGGGGGGGGATATATGTTGCTTCATGGACCCCGAGGCCGGGATGTATTCCTTCTTCAGATGCCCGTAAGCCGGGGTGGACTCTTTTCTTCTTATGCTCCCAAGACGGGATGTAGCTTCTTCAAATGTCCCTAAGTCGGAGCGCATTCTTTAAGGTTTCTGTGCCCCCAGGTGGGGTATGTTTCTTCTTCAAATACCCCTAAGCTGGGGTGGACTTCTCTTCATATGCCCCTGAGTCGGGGCGTATTCTTTATAGCTTCTAGGCCCTCGAGGCGAGATATGCTTCTTCTTCAAATACCCCCAAGACGGGGGTGTGTTTCTTGGCTTCATGTGCCCCCAAGGCGGGTTGTATCCGTCTGCTTCCTCTGCCCCAGAGTGGGGTATATTTCTCTTCGTATTCCCCTAAGCTAGGGTGCATTCTTTGGTTTCATAGGCCCCTATACGGGGTGTATTCTTTACTTCTTTGCACCTAAGGTGCGGTGTGTCCTCTGCTTCTTATATCCCAGACCGGGGTGGATTCTTCTGCTTCTTACGCCCCGCCGGGGCGGGGTGCGTTTCTCTTCATATGCCCCCGACGTGGGGTATATCTTTTGTTTCTTATGCTCCCGAGCCGGGATGTAGCTTCTAGGCCTCATATGCTGCTGAGGTGAGGGGTATGTCGCTTCATGTGCCCCCGGGGGAATGCATTTTGCCTCTGCTGCCCCGTGGCGGGATATATCTCTTGGCTTCTTATGCCCCCAAGGTGGGGTGTGTTTTCTTCTTGTGCCCCCAGGGTGGGGTATATCTTTCGCTTCTTATGCCCCCCCCTGAGGCAGGGTGAAGTCTTTGCTTCAAATGCCCCTGAATCGGGGTATAATTTTATCTCATATGCCCCTAGAGCAGGGGTGTATTTCTGCAATGCCCTGGATCTTGCCGGATCCTTTGTGAATCTGTTTAGATCTTCATTGGATCTTTTGGATTGGTTTCGTTGAGTTTCGGTTCACTTTTGTGGCTTGCGAGTTGAGCTTTACGAGCCGTGTGGATTTTTCTCTCATACTAGTTACGGAACCCTAGGGTGAGTTTGTTTGTCAATTCCCGAACTCGTGGATGCTACAGCGACGATGTACCCTTCGAGCCAGTCGTTTCGACTATTTTTGCGTATTTTTCTGAATTTGTGCATTTTCGACGCATTTTCAGAATTTTCAGAAATTAGGAAAATTTCCTAATTTCTTTTCTTTTTCTTTCCTTTTCCTCTCTCCTCCTTCTCATTCGCCACCGCCGTCTCTCTCTCTTCCGTTCTCTCTCGTTTCCCCTCCTCGGCTCCGGCTGCAGACGGGGTGCCTAGGGGCGTGTGATAGGGACATGGTGGAGCTGGCTGGGTGCGCGATGGGGCGAGGATCGGATCGATTCTGGCGTGATCCCGTTCGATGGATTCAAAGCCGACGTTCGAGCTCGCGAGTGGTTTTCGGCGTGGTTTAGTCCCTCCGGGGCACGGTTTCTTCGGTGGAGGTAGGGTGACTGATCCACACTTCCTCCTCTCTGTTTTCCCTGCCATTGCACGTCGTTCGACTAGGAAACAGTCGAGTTTGGGCTTGTTTTGCCTAAACGTTGATTTTCGTGGTTTGCAGGGTTTGCCGGAAAACGGCGACCGTTTGCGGTGTAGTTAGTTTTAAACTGACCGCAGGGATGTTAGGATCCCATCCACGTTAGTTTCGTGTGGTTTGGTGTTCATTCGAGGCCGGTAGAAGCCCGGGAACCTCGGTGACCCATTTAGGGTCGATTTGTCTAAATCGTCCGGATCTTGAGTTTTTGAGCTTGCATGTGGGGTTTTTAGGCCCCTAATGTTATTTTTCATCGTCTACGTTGTGAACGCGTCACGTGGTGGACTGAGAGAGAGAGATGGGGTTTCTCCCTCTCCGAGTAATAAAGGGTGAAAGAAATGAGGACAAATAATGAAACGCGCGCTATATGGGATATGAAAGAACGATGGACAAATACAACCTACAAATAACACTCTAATGGAGACAGAAAGAACTTACACTGACCGAACTCCGGTACATGGCGGAGATAGGGGTCCGAAGACCCTCTCACGCAAACTGAACCCCTTCCCGGTAGGCGTAACCCACCGTTCCGAGAGTAACTTTTCAGATACCGAATTCGAGTCTTGGGACTCTACGTAATAGAATTTGACAGACGGGAAGACACGTAGACTCGGAAATTGTAACGATATATCACTCCCCGAACAGTTACAAGAATAATATGAATAAAAGCACACCACCGCAGGACATTGGTCTTTGCGGGGTTTTAACAACAATATTGCAAGATGAGCAGTAATTAATATATGTACATATGGAAACCACCGCGAGACATTGGCCTTATGGGATTTTTAATGTGATATAAATAATATATATATAAGTATATATATAAACCACCACGAGACATTGGCCTCTACGGGATTTTTACTATGACATAAATAATAAGTATAAGTATATAAATATATAAACCACCACGAGACTGTGGCCTCTGCGAGTTTTTACTATGACATAAATAATAAGCATAAGTATATATCTATATATATATAGAAATCACCACGAGACTGTGGCCTCTGCGGGGTTTTTAATGCGACATAAATAATATAAATAATATATATATATATATATAAACCACCACGAGACTGTGGCCTCTGCGGGATTTTTAATGCGACATAAATAATATAAATAATATATATATATATATATATATATATATATAGAAACCACCACGAGACGGTGGCCTCTGCGGGATTTTTAGTATAATATAGATAATAAGTATTATATATATATATATATATATATATATATAAACCACCACGAGACTTTGGCCTCTGCGGGGTCTTTACTATAATATAAGTATATATGACAGGAAAGGAAAAATGATGAAATAAACCACCGCGAGGTGTTGATCTCCGCGGGATTTTAAAGCGATGATAAGGGAATGCTGAAATTAAATAGTTAGGAGTTAGAAAGTAAAGTGTAGAAAATAAAATGCTGAAATGGAAACGGTCGCGGGAGGTGACCCACCGCACCAATTAGGAGTTAGATATACAGAAAGTAAATCACAGAAACCGCCGCGGGGAATAATCCTCCGCGCGGGTGAGGTCAGAGGCGGAAGAAGATAACCGCTGCGGGAAGTAACTCTCTGCGGGTGTTATTAAAACAAAGATGATCAAAATAAAGCGCACGTTACGAGTGTTGTGATCGCCAGGGACCGTGGGTCCCGAACTGATTGATTGATCGCTTTTACCTTTGACGGGGGAATTGCGTGGGTTCCTTCTTCCTCTTCTTTCGACAGGCCGAAGAAGAGGGCCTTTAACTGGTTACCCTTACACAAAGAACAAACAGAGAAAACTGGTTGGTGAGACCGACGGTGGTATAGTACCAATCCTTAGGTAATGAAGCTGTAAATAACACAAACGAACACGTACCTGGTTGGTGTGTTTAAAACCCCTTTGGAACTAAAAGGGTGGGAGAATGACATGATGAAATGCGCAAACACAAAGACACTCACAAGCTAGGCCCTCTCGGAGAGAAAGGCATGGCACATATGTTAAATGATGCATGCAATATAATTAACTGACTGAATAAAAATAAGGGGGGAAAAAGCTTATCGGGGAAGACCGGCGACGAGCTTTGAGACGGGCTTCAATAGCACGAGCACAGCGCGACCAAAGAGCTTCAGAGCGAACTTCATAAACTGGTTAAGCCGGACATAAGAACACACACACTAACATATATATATGAACGATAAATATATTTACATAAACATATACTTAGACATATTAAAGATATTTGACATATACGTAAATACAAATATTTATAAACATATATGTAAACTGGTCGAAATAAAAGAACGAAAATTTGAGAAAGAAGGCGAGAAAGGGAGAGAGAAAACTCTTATTTTTATTTATTTTTAAGACTTTGTTTTTTAGAAGAAAGGAGAAGATATATATATATATATATATATGTATTATGTATATATATATGATATATATGTATATGTATTATGTATATATCTATTATATACAGGAGAGAGAAAGAAAGAGGGAGGGAGAGAGAGAGAGAGAGAAGAGAATAATAAAAAAATAAAAAAAAGGAGAGAGATCGAGAGGGTAAGAGAGAGGATTAAAAAAAATAAAAAATGTGGGAGAGAGAGAGAGATCGAGAAAGAGGAAGGGAGAGAGAGAGAAGAGATGAGACAGAGGGGGAGGAAAAACTAATAATAATAAAAAGAGAGAGAGTGTGTGGGAAAGACAGAAGAAAGAGAGAGAGGACATGTGAGAGAGAAAGAGAGAGAGAGAGAGGGGGGGGGGATGATTAAAAAAATAAAAAAAAAGAGAGATCGAGAGGGAGAGAGACAGAGAGAACGAGATGGAGAGGGAGAGAGAGAAAGAGAGAGCGGTTGAGGGAGAGAGAGAGAGAGGGGGGGACGCGATAGAGAAAAGAGAGGGGGAGAGAAGAGAGTGGGAAGAGCGAGGAACGGGAGAGGGGGGGGACGAGCAGAGGGAGAGAGAAAGAGTGTGAGAGGGAGAGAGAAGCAGGGAGAGGGGGGGGTCTCGCGAGGGCGGTGGCCGCGGCGTCGGGGGCGGAGGCGGAGGCGGCGGGGACGGTGCCGGAGCGGCGAGGGAGTCGCAAGGGGGGGCGTCGGACGGCGAAGGCGGGCGGCGGGAAGGCGGCTGACGGCGTCGGGGGGTGGCCAGAGGCGGCTGGCGGCGGCTGGCGGCGGCTGCGGGAGCGCCGGAGGCGGCTGGGGGGCGCTGGCGATGGCTGCGGAGGCTGGCCGGAGGCGATGGCAGTGGAAGCGGCAGCGGCGGAGGCGGTGGGGGTAAAGGGCCGTTGCGGCCCCTGTGGTTCAAAGGGGGGGCACGGGCGACGAGGCCCCCCTTGCGAACCCAACAAGTCATATTTTTTTTAAAAAAAAATGCAAGAGACAGAGAGAGGTTGAGGGAGGGGAAGAACAGAGGGAGAGAAAGAGAGAGTGGGAGAGAGAACCGAGAGGGGGAGAGAAGGAGTGAGAGAAAGAGAGAGAGTGAGAGAAGGGGGGCGAGAGGAGAGACAGAGACGGGGAGAGAGAGAGACGCGGGGGGCGGCAGCGGCTGTGAGCTAGTAAGAGGAAGGGGAGGGCGGAGGTGGCTGTCGTGGAGAGTGGTTAGCAGGCAGAGGGGAGTTCGACGGAGGCGTGGACACGCGAGTGCGACCACGGCGGACTGCAGGGGGAGCGGCGGCGTGCGCGTCCGGGGCGTGGAGTGGCAGCGGTGGTGAGGCTCGTGGCCGTGGAGGTGGGTCACGGCAGTGGGCTGCCGCTGGTGTGAGAGAGAGGGTGAGGGTGGAGGTGGACGTGAGAGGGCAGCGGTGGTGGTGGCGTCGGCTGGGTGGTTGTTAGCAGGAGAGGGAGGTGCTGGGAAGGTCGATGGGGGAGAGTGGAGGGTGAGGGTGGCGTTGCTCCGATGGTCTTCACGATGGTGGGATGGGGGGTGGTTGTGGAGGGAAAGAAAGGGTGAACTTGCGGGTTGGAGAGCGAGGGAGGGAGAGATGAGAGGCCGGATGTGGGAGCAGAGGGAATGAGTGAGGGATGAGGGTGAGTGTGCATGGGTGTGTGCCGTGAGGAAGAAGGGTGTGTGCAGTGAGGTGAGAGGGAAAGAAAGAGACGGAGGGGAGGGGATTACGTGAGAGAGAGGGAAGGGAATAGAAAATAGAAAGAGACCTAGAGATAATAAAATGGGGTAGGGAATATTATCTCATTATTTATTATATTTTATGTTTGTTTGTTTTGTTTATTTTTGTTTGCTTTTTTAATACTTATATATATATATATTATTTATGGTTATTATATTTTTTTACTTTTTAATAAATATATACTAACCACTTATATATATATTTATTTTATGTAGTAAAAAAATCAATTATATTATTTTTACGTAAACACAACTACACACATTTTTTTTGAATTTATTTTTATCTTTTTATTTATTTTATATGGACACATATTTTAATTTTCTCCCTTTCACAAAATAATGTAATTTAACCACAATTATGAAAATCACTCAAATAAAAGAAAATGTAAGCCACTTCAGGGCATTACGGTGTAATATGGGATTTACTCGTCGTAACGTCAGAAACGGCGTGTCTACAGCTGCCCCACCTTGGCATCCACTTTGTAGGGGAAGGACGTGTAATGGAATGAAATGAAGTGTATTGGAGTGAAATGGAATGGACTGAAAAGCGGATGTCAAGGTGTGATGAGACACGCTTCTGACGTCATAGGACGGGAATCTTTCCCGAGTTTCACGAAGCAACCTTTAGGAAGGTTCTCCGAAATCAACGATTGTTTGGATGGTAAACAAACTGGGAAGGACATTGTGTGCACTGGGGCACAAACAAATTAAAAGGACCAACTTCACGGTGCGGAAGTACCTGGGTCGTAAACCTCATGTTTCACCATTGGGGAGCGGTTACCAGCTATTGTGGACGTGCTACAACCAAGGTTGGTCCGAGGGAAATTTAACAGATGATTGGAGACAAATCCAAACAATGGTTTCTTCCAGAGAAACGTCCGAAGGCAACCTCGGGGAAACTCAGTACTCGACTCGGAATGGAATATCCCATATTCAAACAACTACACACAGTAGCTCACACAATCAAAGTAAGTGAATGATTTTCCACAATGAACTCAAAGTCCTACATGAATGCATGCTGGGTTTAAAAGAAAAATAAAACAAACTAAAATAGAAACTAGCCAAGGATAATATTGCTAAGCTGTGGAGAGTGGGTCAGGATACCGATCCAATGAGCTGATACTGAGCCGGGGCCCGTTTATCCACGTACCGACTCATCGAACGGAACCGTCGTCCCCATTCTATCATAACTTAACGGCCTATCCGTACGTCCTGAACTCCTCCGGGATCATCACTGTTTTTGTTGAAGGGGAACTCAAATCCCGGATTTGTCCAAGGCGTAAGGTCCTTGACATGCTCTAGTAGCGTAAATATCATACGATACAATGCATGATAAGGGGGGACCACAATGATTGAATGATTAGGAGACAAGGCGGGACAAGGTGGGGCATCGGTGGGACAGTGGTACCCCACTCGATAATTAACATAACAAAACAAGATCACAACTATGCAAGCAAATTATCACACACAACAAAACGAAACTGCCAACACTGTTCCTAGATTCCTTTCCTCACTATAAGTATCACCCCTTTGGCCTTAAGAAAATGCATTCAAGGGCGAGCTAAGGAAGTTGAAGCTTAGGAGGAGATCAGAGTTCGAGATGGAAGGGGAGTCTTCCCGTCCCATGAAGAAAAGCAAGCCCAGCAACGAGTGCAAACGGCTTACCGACTTCGAAGGGCATCTTAGCGGGAGAATCCAGTCTCGAATGGTGAGTTAACATTTCTTTTTTGTGTTTCTGCAAGACTTTCTTGTGCCCATTTTCGCCTTCTCCACTTTTCTATTTCCAGCCGTATCCTCTCTTTCCTGGCCCGAGGAAGTTTTCAAGGTTGCCATGGCTGTCGAAACTCACTTCGAACATCTCGATCAGTATGAGGGCCATCATCAGAAAGTGGCATCTCCAAAAGCTCGTAACTCATGCCAACCATTACAACGAGATTCACATGGATTGGGCGGCTATGGGTGCACTGGTAGAGCTTTGGCACCCTCAAACCCATACATTCATTTTCTCCACTTTCGAGGCAATTATTCTTCTCGAAGAAGCAGAACTTCTACTTGGCGTGAAGAAATTCCAGAGAAATGGCAAGGTAAAGGTTATGCGCATGCTAAGAAGGGTGACTTCCGAGGAGGTACTCAGAAGTTTTATGCCGTCCGAAGCCATCAAGGGCGTCCAGACTCAGAAGGGAATCCATCTGCAAAAACTTGCAGATTGGGTCATAAATGCTCTTGAAAGGTTGACAAGTGATGATGATCACATTGAAGGGCTTATGAGGGGATTCACCATCTGCTTAGCGGGTGCTCTCTTATTCCCTTATATTGACAACATAGTGGAGGAAGATCAGCTAAGTGCCATCTGTGGAATTTGGGAAGGAAAGAGAGTGGGACCGGCTATCCTTGCTTATCTCTATAGCGGACTCACGGCTTCCAGTATGGGTAAGCCTCCTTTTGGTTGCGCCCTCCTTTTGAATTGCTGGACTGACTTGCATTTCAAATTTAACCATCGTGAGGGAATGTCGTCTACTTCAAGACTCTTCCAACAAAGCCCGCTTCACCATATGGTCAATGTGTTAGGCTCTAGTGGTAGTATAGCAAATCGTGTTCCCTGGCTGAAGAAACGTGAAGACTGGCGGGCTCACTTCAGTACCATTGAAGAGTATATGTTCACTCGTGTACCGACATGCTTACTCCCATATGAGCTTCTCACGAGGTCTTCTCTTAACATGGAGCTCCAGCTTGTTGGCGCGTCTGAATTCATCATTTATAACACGCACCGGTGTCATACTCAGATGGGCCTCCCTCGCCATTCATTCCCACTGCTATCCAACCTTCTTTCAATCAGGAAAAGGGAACTGGGCACATGGGGTGACGCAAGAAATGTGAAAACGATCAAAGCGTCATGGAAGGCCAGCATTACACTGAGGGCAACAGAGTCTGTGTGTAATATCCCGGACCTTTCGGATCCTTTCTTCGTGGGTCTCGGATCTGATTTTCAGAGTGTCCGGCTCCATTGTGTCCGAAATTTCGTTTCGGACATCTTTCGTGTTCGGATCGGCGCGATCCGGAGTTGTTTCGGAGGCCCGGAGGCGTTCCGCGGCTTTTCCGCGCGTGTTTTCCGATTTTCGGTGTGTGTTTCGACTCTTCCTTCGGAAGCTCGCTGCGGGCGAACCGGGCAGTTCCCCCAGGCACGAGTGGTACCGTTGCGATCGGTGCGTTCCGAGGATTTCGGAAATGTATTTTTCTAATTTTTGATATTTTTCCGAAAAATCAGATTTTCCTATAGAACCCCTTTTCTTTTCTTTTTTCTTTTCTCCTTTCTCTTTCTTCTTCTTCTTCCTCCTTCATTCCCCAACCGTGGCCGCCGTCTCCTCTCTCCCTCTCTCCCATTCGGGCGCGGCGGACCCCTCCCCGGCGGTTGACGGCGGCAGGGCGACGGCGCGGACGCGTGGGCGACGGCGAGACGATCGTGCGGGCGTGCGGCAAGCGTGGGAAGCGTGGGGAGTTCGTGAAGCTTCAAGCGTTCTTTGTGATTCATGGGTGATTCGGCGGAGCATTCGCTCCATTGAGGTAGGGTGACGTTCCTTAGCCTCTTGTCGTTCATTCCCGTGATTTATAGGCCGAGGGGAGGCCGAGAGGGGCTTATTTGAGCATGTTTGGGGTTTTTCCATGATTTGGGGAGAGCTCGCCCGATCTATGGATTTGATGCATGATTTCGTGTTTTGATGGCCTAGAATCATGCTAGGGGTCCCCAGGGGTCTTCCCCTTTGATTTCCCCCTCTCGGTGAAGGTATGGGGGCGTGGAATGGTGTTTTTAGCCGTTCCCGGCTGTTCTCGGTTTTCCGGGATGATAGCGGTCCACCAGTAACCGCCTTCATCAGGTAGCGGTCAGGTGGGGACCGCCTTCATCAAGGTTTCGAGCGTTGGGGCTTGTGCTGTCGACAGGCGGTCGCGGTCTCGCGACTGACCGCGACTGTTGGTGGCGGTGGGGGGGGGGGGGGGGGGCGACCGCTTTCACCGTGGGTCCGGCACGGTCTTCGAGACGGGTTTTTGACCGTTGGAGTCTGGTCGCGGTCTCCAGGAGACCGCTACCAGGTGAAGGCAGTCTTCACGCGACCGCTTTCACGTTTTCGTGAACCAGGGTGGTCGCGGTTCCAGGCCGACCGTGACTAGGTGATAGCGGTCCTGGGTCGACCGCTACCACAGGAGGTGGTCCTCCGGTGACCGCGACTCCCCTTCTTCACCGATTTGAGTCCCGGACGAGCTAGTCTCGATCCCTGTGCTGACCCGTAGTCTGACTGATGTGGGGCATCATGTGGGGGCTACACGTGGGGTGCCGTGGGGTCCCGGGAGGTGGTGACTTCGGCTTGTGTCACCGTGCGTCGGTGTTGGTACAAGGAGCGTTCCTCGTACCTGCGGTTGCGAAGTGTTTTCCGTTGACTTGAGAGTCTACTCCTTCAGTGACCCTCCACTAGTCGTAGCCCACCAGTATGAGGTGCTGGTCTCACCTGGGAGTGGTGTACGGGCATTCACCTTTGAGACGGTTTGTGGACCGGTTACCGTAGGCCCCTCGTCGGTAGCCAGAGTCCGGCTACGGGGGAAAACCGGTCAGAGGACCAGACCTAGTGACGCAAGGTCTGTGTGTGTACACGTGGCTGGGGGTGGTTGGACCCACGTCGACGGGCGTGACCCCAGCTAGTTACTTGTTCGTGGTTACTTGTTCGGTGTCTGCGCCTCGGGTAGGACCTACCACGTCAGGCGGTTCACCTGCGGTGCGGTGTAAGACGTCAGGGGACGCTACCGGCTGTGCTTCTAGTGGGTGGTACTCCTGTCGAGTACGGAGTGTCAGACTGTCAGTCGAGTGTTTCCGACCTTCAGGTTTTACCGGTTCGACCGTTGAGTTTCGGTCTTCTCGTACCGTGGCACGTGTGTCGGTTTGCGTGCCGTAGGGTCTAGTTCTGTAGAGTACATGACTTTCCTTTTCGAGGTACCTTCCTACCGCTAGTGTAGTGGTTTCTCGTTTTACGAGGTAGGGTTCGAATGATCCCTACTGAGTCTTGTTCCGAGACTCATTCCCTGCGTGTTTTCACCGCGTTTCAGGTGAGGCGCCACCTTCGGGGAGCGCGTCAGGAGCGCAGCGTGGTGCGGGTGCCCAGAGGTAGTGCCAGAGGTCAGAGCCGGGGTTTGCCCCGTGTAGCTGTACTTTCCTTTCTTGTCACTGTACTAGTCGTGGACTATTGTTATTGTTGTTAATTTCTATTGTGGACCATATAAATTGTTAATTTATTTTCTGCAATTATCTGTGATGCTTGTGTAGTTTCCACACCATCCTTTTAACCCTTCCGAGTCTTCGGGCTCGTGGGTGGCGGTACGAGTCTCGGGTTATCGGGCCTTCCCGGTAATCGGATTCTCGGGTCGTTACACTGTGAGTGAGGACGAAGAACTGCTGAAAGCTTATGTAATTGAATTAGGGAAATTGAGGCCTGAGATGCCCAAACCCTAATGTATCTTTTCTTGTAATAAATATGAAAGCTTTAATGCCGTTTACATCCTTTGAGTCTTACTCTTTTTTTCTTTTTTTTTCTTTTTTTTCTTCTTTTTTTTGTCTTTGGCACAAACATCTGCAATAGCCAGTGCTAGGTGGTAGCCAACCATTCCAGACAAGAGCCAAAAACTCAAGGCGACTAGCATGAGGAGTTGCCCTGAGATGCCCGGGAGCTAAAGATTTCTCTCCGAATGGCTAAGAGAGAGATAAAGCAAGAGATAGTAGAGAGAGAAAAGGTAAAAATAGAGCAGCACAAGAGGCGCTGGAGTTGGAGCTCTGAGAGAAAGAGCATCCAGACATGGCTTGCTCTGTAGATTAGAGGGGATTAGAGCTCGCAACAGAGGAGCTCCTGGAGTTGGTAGCATCTTCATCGGCAGAGCATAGGGCAGCTCAACTAGCGGCCTTGACTTCAAGAGCTTCGCGGCCATCAGGGTCACGAGAGAGACAGGAGGACGGCGAGGAGCACTGCCGAAGAGCAGGTGGGAACGCATGACGCGACAAAGCGATTGCTGCGTCACAGAACTATAAAAGGCCTCCAAGGGACTTCTTACCTTGAGAGAGAGAAGAGAAGCGACCAGGAGGGTGATGCGGGTTAGTGAGTGGCTTGTTCACTCACCCCCTTCTCATGACGGGCACAAACCCTTATATATATGTGCGAGTAAAATATGTTGGTTTGAACACGGCTGGTTCACCCTGGATATGTTCCTTTTGCTCTACAGCTCTTCTCTACCACATGGGTTCCCGCGAGACGTACTCGACGAGATGTCTCCTTAAAACACGGGGCGGTGACTCACCATAGCCATGATTTTCAAAGGGGATCATCCACGGATTTCAACAATATCAGCCCGTGGTGCTCTTTTCCCACGTGAATGTCCCTTATTTCCATATTTGCGCTAAAAGTAGTCGCAATAGGATAAGAGATAGGGGGAATTTTTGTACCGAATAGGAGTGGCAGGTCAACAAATCACAGCTCTGCTCCATTTACTTCACATGACAAAGTGGCACGCGAGTGTGCCGTGGCCATGACTTTCAAAGGAATCTATCACCAATTTCAACAATGTCGGTCCCTGGTCCTATTTTCCCGTATAAATGTCCCCCACTTTCTTCTTTGCGCTAGCAGTAGTCGCAACGGGACAGTAAACACGGGAAATCTTTAGACCGCATGGGGAGGACAAGTCAACAGATCACGCGTCCGAATTGATCACTCCAGATGGCAGAGTGACATGCGAGAGTAAAGAGAGGGCGACTTGTCGAAAAGGATGTTGCTGGGGTGATGGTGATAGATCCAGATCACATTCTTTCCAATCCTATAAATACCGTCCCTTTCGCTTGACTTGGAAACACCGAAGTCCAGAGAGTAGACTTGAGGAGTGCAAATTTATAAGGAAGGGAGGTTGCGAGTGTTGCTCACTTTTTCAGGATGGAAGGTGAATCCAGCTTTAGAGCAGAAGGTGAGTCTTCCCGCTCCTCGAAGAGGAGCAGATCAGGTAGCAGTTCCAGGAGACTCTCAGAAGTCGAAGGACAACTGAGTGAGAGGACCCGATCACAGCTTGTAAGTGGCTTCTTTGGTTTCCTTCCTTCATCCTTTTCTTCTCCTTTCTTGCTTAGCAATGCTCCCCTTTTCACCTCTTGTATGTGTGCAGAGCATGATGCGCTCGCACATCTCGTGGGAGCTCGTAGTGGCAGCATATCGAGGTCTCCCGGACTTCCAAAAGGCCAGGCTAGACGTGATGGGGTTCTGTGCCTTCCTCCGAATCGAGCCGATAAAGCTCGACCTTGCCCTGATCCAAGCATTACATGAAAGATGGGATCCGGCGAGTCGGACATTCCTGATGCCTTGGGGGCACATGGTGCCCAGTTTGGAAGATATGGTCCGCATTACGGGCCTCAAAGTGGATGGAGAGGCAGTGACCGGCGTCACTTATGCGGATTACCGAGAAGGTGCCCAGAAACTGTTAGGACTGGAACTCGATGGACGGAAGAATAGGTCAGTAGCCAAGACATCGATCCTGGAGGTGTTAGGGCTTATTGACATCCGTCCACGGGATGACGAGTCCTTGGAGGAATTTATGGAAAGGGCAGAGAGAGGTGCCCGTGCTGTATACTGTGCAGATGCCAGTAACTGGGAAAGGTCCAACATGGACCTGAGGAGGTTCCTCCTTTTTCTGCTGGGTAGGCTGCTACTGGGCTCCAAGGGAGACAACATACATTGCCGCTTCTTGGAGCTGCTCGTGGACTTAGAGAGAGTAGGACAGTACGCCTGGGGAGCTGCCGTACTAGCGCATCTATTCACAGGTCTGTCGCAAAGGACAGGCCGAGAGGTGACAATAAATGGATTTACGCCCTTCATCCAGGTAAAATATTATTTTTTATGGTTTTTGTTTTTATGCCTTTTTTTCTTGTATTTGTTGATGCCAATGACACATGATGGTGTAGCTATGGAGCTACTATTATATTCCAATGGGGAGAGCTCGACACTGTCGGCCAGTGACGATCCCGTTGGCTAGGCGGTGGCAACCCATCATGAGTACAACACCATTATCCTACCAGCTGATGGTATCGAGACGGGAGCTGCAAGAGTTCCCTGCAGCAATGGTAGGATACTTTTTCTCTTTTTTATATGTTTTGTTCATTTTTTTTTCTATTTTTTTGTATTTTTGAGTAACTAAGAAGATATGTACAACCCAACATAGGTGAACTGGAGGCCTTACTCGAATATGGTCGATGTCGACTAGCCATGGGTAATTGGAAGCCGTGCCCGATTCGGACGGGATCTCTGGCTCCATTGCTTGAATGAAATTGAGCCACTAAGGCTACGATTAGTCATGAGAACCATCGGACTTGCCCAGGAATGGATGGATATAACCTCCTCACCCAGCGTTGGGAAGAAGACGCGTGGGCCGGCAACCTGCGTTGATTGGAGGGTGCGCTTCCCCGAACAGTATGAAGACTGGCAGCGGGGTGGCACGCTCCTAGAATCACAAGCGCAAGACAGTGAAGATTACCTACGGCTCTATAGGGCAATGTATGCGGAGAGGCTCCAGCTTGGAGGGCTTATAGAGGTAAAATAAAACACCATTTTTTTGTCTTTTATAATTTCTATTTTTTTTATTTTTATTTGTGAACTCAAGAGCCATGGCTGTAGGATGCCCGTGACACCATAATAACGAACTTACGAGCTCGTTTGGCGGACACGGAGCAAGAGTTAATTGATACCCGAGCGGCTCTGGGTTCATCAGTAAGTGTATATATACATACTCCTGGCATGATTTGAAATTCATGGCGTTAACCATTTAACTGTCACCTCTCGTATGTGTACGCAGCGTGCCCAGCTCGATGTAGTTTCATCGGCAATGGGGGCAGACGGCGTTTCTTCCAGTCTATGGATTCCCACTTCAGAGTTAGATTCACTACACGAGCAACTTGCTTATGCCACACAGCGGGCTGCGGAAGCAGAAGGGATGCTTTCTGTACAGGTGAGAGCCTCACCATTTAAAATCCCTTGTTCAAGCATTACCAGAAGCTTGAGATGAAACGTCTGGCAGGAGAAAGAAACGGAGGAGGCACTCGCACATGCCGCCCAGAAGGAAGCTAGAATAGCCGAGCTAGAAGAGGAACTGCAACGTCGTCCAGGTGATGACTTTTCTAGGGACGCTATAGAGCTGAGGATCACCCTTCAGCTGGAGAGGGAAGATAGAGCGAGAGAACGTGCTGAGAGGGAAAAGGCCAAGGAAAGAGAGAAGGCCAAGAGGTCGGCCGAGAAAGAGGAGAAGAGGGCCCTGGAGGCCCAATTATTTGAATTGAAGACCAGTCTCGGCCTCGCCGAGCAGTGGCTAAAGGACGGTGAGGAACGCTACCGAAGAGCACGAGAGCGTGGCTTTCGTGTCAGCAGCTTCTTTGGTGCCCCCGCAGATCGGCGTCGGGGAGTAGAGATAGAAAGAGGCTCACAAAGCGGTAGAAGGACCGCATTCCATGATTGGATAGCTCCCTCAAGAGTGTCTCGCCCGGAGAGTGGCGGGACAAGTAATGTGGAGAGAGAATGTGAAACCTGATGTAATCTCTTTGTTGTTTATTTTTATTTTGAATAGAAGTGAAATAAAGTGTTTTGTGTTTGATTATTTGCTTCTTCCTGAGCTCTCGAATTCCTGCACACACCTAAGCAAACAAGTCAGTATTTCTGCTCTGACT
Organism: Amorphophallus konjac; assembly: GCA_022559845.1. NCBI lineage: Eukaryota > Viridiplantae > Streptophyta > Magnoliopsida > Alismatales > Araceae > Amorphophallus > Amorphophallus konjac. The sequence goes on from CM040121.1 coordinate 23,243,251, forward strand.
TGCCCCTTGCTCAACAAGCAAACGAAGTTTTGAACTATCCTTGATAACGAGTCAAGGGGCAAGCCTTTATTAACAAAGGCAATAATAAAGGATAATGAATGCGACAGACAAGCACACGGATGCAAACGAGAATTTTAAATGAATGGTGCATACAAATGCGATCATGCGAAGATGTGATTTTCTTTGTTTTTGTAGGTGTATTCATTTTTTTTTGTATTTTGTTGTTTGTTTATATTTTATTTTGGTCTTTTATATTTCTATTTTTTTTTGTGCATGTACATTTTTTGCTTTTTTTTTGGATTTGTTATTTTTTTTGTTTGTTTTTGGTTTATTTATTTTTTTTGTTTTTGCTAATGCATGATGACCACTTGATATAACATCTAACCTGAATGAGAACGAGGGTTTCTTGCTAACCTCCCAGGCATCCTAAGTGCACATCTAAGTTAGTTTGGGCCTCTAGACTCCTCGAATGATAATCCCGCCGGCTAAGACTTATCTTGATGACAATGCCGTCATGCCATGCTTAGGCTTCCAGTTGCTTCCGACCACAGGGATTCACCCAAAAAATGTTCGAGGTAAATGATTTGCCCGACCCGGGTCTATTTCCTCACAACTCTAGATGGTATGTAATGGAACACCTTGGAACCCAAATGACCAACCGCGCGACGCTGACCCGGAATCAGACGCCGTCGCACCTATAGGTGACGCGCTTGCATTGGTCTAAGCCCGAGGTTAAACTAAGAAGATATTAAGGTGGTAGATAAAGGTCTTGACCAGCCAGAAACACGGAGACTCCTTCACGATAATGACTTCTGCTTTCAAAATGGACAACCATATGCTTGTGTTAAAATAAAGTCGCAAGCCTTGGTGGGTCTCACCCTTTGGATACTCCATTTAGCCTTTATCTTCAGGGGAAGAAGGAAGAGTATTGGGGGTAAATCTCCTGAGAGGACCGGCAAAATCGTTAACCCGGCGAGCCAATAGAGGCACACTTAACTTCCCCTTTCGGGCAACTTCGGACTAACTCTCGAGCATTTACATCTCGTGACCCCCTTTTGTGTAATTTGACTTTCAGTCAAAGAGGTTTCATTTAGTGGAATCAGGCACGGTTACGACCAGGCCTTTCTTTTGACTTTGATTTCTTTGCTTCTTTTTTTTTTGATTTTTTTGGTAGATTTTTGTGAGGGATATAAACATTGTAGAATCCCTCTTGGATGCGTGCGGGGACACTGCCCTCTTCTCGTGCTCTGATTCATGCTCGAAGAATTGGATCCTACTCTCACCCTAGGGGTTGTGGTCATGTTTCCCATGCTCAGCGTTTTAAGGGCGCCGACTGTCTCATTCGGTCGAGAAGAGGAGAATAAAGATTCGAGCTTTCTTGGAGACCTTTTGAGTGATGCCCTACCATAAGCGATGCTATCAATTTTTATAACACAGATGTGTATACATGTTGTCTTCTTTTGAGGGGGCATAGGCCGAACTGGCCGGACAGGGGTCTCCACGGTTCTGGCAAACCAAGACTTGAGACCTACCAAGTCTTAATGGGCCATTTCCTAACATGGAGATTAGATGCAATAACTTGATTCCATGGTGGTCTCCAAACATCAGCATTTTGAATTTTCCATTTTTTTTGGTTTTTTCTTTTTTTGTTTTATGTACATATTTTTGTTATTTTCATTTTATCATTTTTTTTCATTCATTCATTTTTTTCATTTTTTGTTGTTTTTCTTTTTCTTTTTTTTTCTTTTCGTTTTTGACAGTATGTACACCTATCTAAGGGTAGTACTTCTTAAGATAAAGTCCATTCCAAGGGTGGGATAACTCAACTCCCTCAGCATTGACTAGCCTGTAAGCGTTACCAGGATACATAGCCTGAACCACGTATGGTCCTTCCCAATTGGGTTGGAGCTTAGAACGTGGCCCGCCAGGTTTTACAAAGATCATTTTCACTACCATTTCACCAACTTTGAACTTTCTCTCAATAACCTTCTTCTGGTAAAAACGTGCGAGTCTGTTTTGATAGACGCGAGCATGCTCGGCAGCAACCAGACGTTTCCCGTCTAAGAGTTCCAACTAGGCAAGGAGAGAATCGCGACGTTCATCGAGGGGAAGGTCCTTGTCCAATTGTACTCTCAGAGAGGGAATCAGAATCTCATATGGAACTACCGCGTCCATCCCGTAAGTGAGGGCGAACGGAGTTTGCCCAGTAGGAGTTCGGATTGAAGTGCGATAGGCCCATAGAGCTTCGATAAGCTTCTCTGGCCAATCCGAGAATATGCTAGGCTCACATGTTTTCTTTATGACTTTAATCAGTGTTTTATTAGTGGCCTCTGCTTGGCCATTACCTTGTGGATAATATGGTGACGAATGATACAATGTAATTTTATTCCTTTGGCAGAGGTCCTGAAGATCCTGAGAGATGAATTGTGGCCCATTGTCGGTGATGATAGTTCTTGGAATGCCGAACCTGGCGATGATGTTCTTCATGATGAACTTGCAGACTGTGGATGCCTTGACTTCTGCATTGGCTTCGGCTTCAGCCCATTTGGTGAAGTACTCCGTTGCAGTAAGGATGAAGGATTTTTGTTTAGTAAGGGAGTTAGGATCACCGAGAGGACCAATGATGTCGAATGCCCACATGGAGAAAGGCCATGGGGAGGATACTGGATGGAGAGAGGAAGATGGGGAATGGATCTTATCGGCGTGAAGTTGACACTTGACACACCTACGGACATAGACAACACAATCTTCTTCCATGGTGGGCCAGTAAAAGCTTTGCCGAATGATCTTCTTAGCAAGCATTTGGCTATTTACATGGCCACCACACACACCTGAGTGTGCTTCCTCTACACACTTCCAGGACTCATCATCATTAAGACACCTCAGAAGAACACCAGTGAGGCTTCTTTTATACAGCAACCCTCCAACTAGTGTGTTTATTTTGAAGGAGTGATAACAAGACCAGGATGAGGTGGAAGATGCCTAGAAGAATTTACAGAGTGAGAAGAAATCAAAGAAAAGAGTGAGGACTAAAGCCTCGAAAGCAGTGTGAGAATAGGGAGATACCCGAGGTAGTTGATGTGGCAAGAATCGAGGCTGACTCAGGATTAGGATCGGGAGGAATTAGAAATCGATGAATTGAGAGAGACGGATCCGGAGGGTCCGGATGTAAAGGAAGAGAATTAGAGGAGAATAGATCCGGAGGTTCCGGAGGAACATAAAGAGGGATGCGATACCCTGGGAAGAGGTATGCAAAAAGGTAATTTAAAGGGATGAAAAGGACAAATGATACAATGCCACGGAAAAACAAAAGGATAAATCGGAAGAAGGAAAAGTCCGAAAACTTCGGATGGATATGAAAAGGTAGGGCACGATGCCCTAGGAGGGATGGATAACAAGATGAGAAATCCGGAGGTTCCGGAGGGATATAAAAAGGAAGGGTGCGATGCCCTGAGAGAGATGGAGAAAGATATGAGAAATCCGGAGGATCTGGAAGGGGATGAGAGACAGATAAAGATAAGACATTAAACATGGAGGGGTCCAGAGGTTCCGGACGGGGTGGAATGTGAGGGTAGAATAAAGACAAGGAACTAAACAGAGCAGGGTCCGGAGGTTCCGGAAGGGGACGATGATGCGGGATGAATAAAAAGATAGAATTAAATAGGGAAGGGTCCGGAGGTCCCGGACAGGGATGAATATAGGGATCCGGAGATTCCAGACAAGGTGGAAGGTAAGGGTCCGGAAGCTCCGGAGGGGGATGAGAGATGGATAAAGACAAAGGATTAAACATGGAGGGGTCCGGGGGCTCCGGACAAGGATAGAAGGTGGATAAAGACGTGGAATTAAACAGGGAGGGGTCCGGAGGTTCCGGACGAAGATGAATATAGGGGTCCGGAGATTCCGGACGAGGTGGAAGGTAAGGATCCGGAGGCTCCGGAGGGGGTTGAATGTGAGGGTCCAAAGACCCTAGAACAGAGGAGGTGCTTGATTGCGTAGATCTAGATGATGAAAAGTGTCCCCTTAGCCAATAGATTACCCATAAAAAGAAGCTGAATAACAGCATAAGCAGTGATGGAATGGGATATGAAGTAGATGGGCTACAAGATGGCTCCTCAACATGGGATTTCTCGCCCTTAAGTTTCACTTTATGCTTTCCTTTCTTCCTGGTGGATACTCTCTCACAGGACGACCTCTCAACCTTCAACATAACTTCTCGGCCTCTTGGGTTCGCAGACCGATCCCAATGATGTGCCCAAACAGACGGCCTCATCTTTCTCTGACTAACCGGCTTAATCGGTGCGGTCAGGGCCCACAGGTTCTCATTTGACGGACTTTTAATAAGACCCCTTGAACGTTCAAAAGCGAACGGCAACTCTCTTGGCAAATGATGATAGCAAAATTTTGAGAGTTCTGCTTGTGAAGTAAGGATCTTAATATGAAATAGCTCCTTGAGAAATAACTCCCTTGATAGACGAATGGTGTCTACTATTGGAAGTTCGATGTTTGGCATAAGAAGCTTCATGTTTGGGGCATTGGTAAGGGCCATTGGAATATCCTGCGTGAATGTGATTGGTAGCACAGGCGTGTGCCCTTTGCATGGACGTTGGTGGGGAGTAGACAAAACGTCAAAGACTTCCAACAAGGAGTGACCTAACCCGACCTTGAGCATAGAATTCATCATCTCCTCGGCAGTAGAACGTGTCATTATTATGCTCGAGGAGAACCCCTTCTTTTGATTGGCCATTTGCACTATGACAGAACAAGGGGTAATGAGAGCCGTGAAAGAATGTTGGCCAATGAGTAACATGACCGCTATCATTTTGGCCGTTGATTTACTTAGCACCAATTCCTGAGAGTCCTTTTTGATGAATATTGGTGGAGATGGAGATTCGGGCTTCTCAAAAATAACCGACACAAGAACGCGAATCGGCATTCGGCATATAAAATCTTGAATTTTGAATGGCATAGCCGTAACCAAATTCTTCTTGTCAGGTTCTTGATCATCATCTTTGGCACATGTATTTATAGGAATACACCCACTCCGAGAGGTGATGGGAGGAAGTGAGATGGAAACAACAGACTGAACGGGTAATAGAGATTCAACGATGGGGGCTATAGGAAGGGTAAGTGGAGGTTGAAACACGACGAGTTTCTCCTGTTGCTCGGGAGCAGACGAGGTTAGCTCGGGTGCAAAAATAGATGGACCCTGCTCAGGACTAATCAGGGGTTTGGGTAAGGGGTCAAGTGGAGGAGTAAGAGGGGTTAGGTTTGAAGTTATAGGGATGGTGGAAGCCTTAAGTGACGGAGGCGAGATGAAGGCAATGGGCTCAACGGGTAATAAAGGTTCAATGAAAGGGATTGTAGGAAAGGTAGGTGAAGGTTGAAACACGACGAGCTTCTCCCCTTGCTCGGAAGCAGATGAGGTTGGCTTGGGTGCAAAAATAGATGGGCCATGCTCAGGGTTAATCACGGGTTTAGGTAAGGGATCACGTGGAAGAACATGAATAGGTTGGGGACAAGGGGTTATAGGGATGGTGGAGGCCTTAGGTGAGGGCAGTGGAAGGTTACTGGGTTGGGGACAAGGGTTAACTGGAGGCTCAATGGAGGCTGATGGTATGGGGGTTACTTGTGTAGTTAGAGGGGTAACAGTAGGAGACTTGGTGTGCAGGAAGCGTCGAGTTTTGGTGGTACGCAAGGAGTTCTGAGTAGGGGGCGATTCATGGTGTATTGATGCGGGTTGTTGGGATACGGACCCGTCATCGTAATAACACCACGATGTCTCATAGGTAGGGGTAGGGACAATGGGAGACTCATGGTACGTTGACGCGGGTTGCTGGTGCATTGACCCATCGTCATAATGCCATGATGTCTCGTAGGTAGGGGTAGAATCAGTGACTTCATCCTGAGCATATGAGTCTTCTGGTGGTGGTGGAAGAGGGAAAGAACGAAGAAAACTAGGAATAGGTGCAGCAGTGACTTCATCCTGATCAAAGGGCTCTTCTGGTGGTGGAAGAGGGAAGGAACGAAGAAGCCTCAGAATGGGTGCAGATTCTTCAAAATCTTGAGAAATCTCATCATGTGCCATTTCCACTTCTCCGTAATGATCAAATTCAAATGGATGCCATGGTTGCGGCGTATTAATAAGGGGAGGTGATGTATATTGGTGTGGAGGATTTTGCATATATGGATATGAATGTGGAGATGGAGGGTCATATGAATTAGCGTGATGAATGAGTGATGGGTAGACGGTATCCATTTGATCGTAACGACTTGAAAGAAGCTCTTGCTCATACTCATCTCTTACCTTTTTCCACTCCTTGTCTTTTTCAGCGATTTTAGCGTGAAGGGGGTTGACTTGAGGAGGAGGAGGTGATAGCAGAATTGCGAACTCCTTTAACTCTTCCTCGATTTGATCAACTTTGTTGATGAGAGCTTGTTGGAGAGGTGTGACCTGTGAAGTAGAAAGTTGAGCTTGGGGCATTGGAGGGGCGGCTTGACATGGAAGGCATGAAAAAGAAGGGGAGTAAGACTCTCCCGTAGAGTGACTCGATTGAGCGAGGGTACGAGGGGCAGCCAAATTTTGGGGCCATGAGGGGTGAGGAAAAGAGGGCGAAGGTTGGGCCTGCCACTGAGGCGAAAGAGGCCTCGTTGAGGCCTGAGAAAGGAACCCTGAACCAGAGGGATATGACAGCCCACCAGTGGACAGACCCGTTTGGGGTACCGTATGAAGGATGACAGGGGCTTGAGATTGTGGAGGGGGAAATTGGTAAGAGGCAGACTGTTGACTCGCCTGCCCTTGAAGCGAAGAAGAGAGAGTGACATATACATGTGATGGAGATGCAGTAGCTTGGAGCGGCTGTTGGTAGGATGTAGGAGCCGGAGTCGACTCCTGAGAAGAGAGAGAAATAGATTTCCCCTTTAAAACTGCCTGAAAGACCAGAAGTTGCTCAGGGCTGAGCTGTGTAGTAGTGAGGACACCCAATAGGGAGAAGATGTCCTGGGGTGGAGAAATTTCCCGTGGAACAGTGGGGACCTCCTGTGAGGTCTCACGGGAAGGGCCTGAGTCCATTGCATGGACGCATGGGTCAACTTACTGACCACGACCTGATTGATTCTCTTCGGATGAGTCATGAGCCATTCCTGTAATTTTACCAGAGCGTAAATGCATACACTAGCAAACAAGTATCAGAGATTAACAGACAAGTGGATGATCTTACGCCATTTTTTTTGTTTTTGTTTTAACTTTTTTTTTGTGTTTTGATTTATTTATTTTTTTTTGATTTTTCTTTTTCTCTTTTTTTTGATTTTAAAAAATATAAAATTCACACTTAGCAGGAGGGACCCTAATTGCACTTTGTTTTACCGCCGTGTCAGCTAGGGGCACTCATCTCACCACGAATAGGTAACTAACTCCGGGGTACTTCAGTGGTACAACCAGCCCAGTGAACGAAGAGGGAATCCTTCACTGTCGGGGACTTACGGAGGTCTCAATGGAGGAGATCCTAGTCCGTCGAGAGGAATTCCCGACGGAGAGTCCTTCCTTCACCGAGAGGGGTTAATCCTTAAATAAGTAAAAGAAAAAAAAGAAAAGGGGTAAATGCATGAAATGCAGTGCCGAATAAAAGATGTATAACACACAAATACCAGAGATAAACACACAAATAGAACAAAGATAATCACAATGATATAACCGAGATATAAAAGTAATAAACGGATGGAGTAGGATACAATCGTTCCTCTTTCCGAGACACGTATATCACTTGGAAAAAGAGAAAGGGGCTCTAAGGGTGCACGTAGTGCACGAGGGGAATGACGTAGCGCACGTGGGTGCAACAAGGAGGGGCACGCGTTGGTGCCGAGTAGAGGAGGCACACGTGGGTGCTAGATGGAAGGGCACACGTGGGTGCCAAATAGAGGAAAGCACACGTGGGTGCTAAATGGAGAGGAACAAGGAGGGGCACACGTGGGTGCCAAATGGAGGAGGGCACACGTGGGTGCCGAATGGAGGAGGAGTGCACGAGGTGCACGAAACAACGTTAACCTCTCAAGTAATCACAAAGGACCGGGGGGAGTGCACGTGGTGCACGAGGGGAGTAGGCGCACGTGGGCGCAATATGGAAGGGCACACGTAGGTGCCGAAAAGAGGGACACACGTGGGTGTCAAAAGGAGGGACACACGTGGGTGCCGAAAATTTACCGGGTAACCAGAAAAGCAAAAAGCAGGTCCCACCGTGATCGCCAGAGATGTGAACGCGTCATGTGGTGGACTGAGAGAGAGAGATTGGGTTTCTCCCTCTCCGAGTAATAAAGGGTGAAAGAAATGAGGACAAACAATGAAACGCGTGCTATAGAGGATATGAAAGAACGGTGGACAAATACAACCTACAAATAACACTCTAATGGAGACAGAAAGAACTTACACTGACCGAACTCCGGTACATGGCGGAGATAGGGGTCCGAAGACCCTCTCACGTAAACTGAACCCCTTCCCGGTAGGCGTAACCCACCGTTCCGAGAGCAGCTTTTCAGATACCGAATTCGAGTCTTAGGACTCTACGTAATAGAAATTGACAGACGGGAAGACACGTAGACTCAGAAATTGTAACGATATATCACTCCCCGAACAGTTACAAGAACAATATGAATAAAAGCACACCACCGCAGGACATTGGTCTTTGCGGGGTTTTAGCAACAATATTGCAAGATGAGCAGTAATTAATATATGTACATATGGAAACCACCGCGAGACATTGGCCTTACGGGATTTTTAATGCGATATAAATAATATATATAACTATATATATAAACCACCACGAGACATTGGCCTCTACGGGATTTTTACTATGACATAAATAATAAGTATAAGTATATAAATATATAAACTACCACGAGACTGTGGCCTCTGCGGGGTTTTTACTATGACATAAATAATAAGCATAAGTATATATATATATATATATATATATATATGTATATATATATATATATATATAAACAACCACGAGACTGTGGCCTCTGCGGAGTTTTTAATGCGACATAAATAATATAAATAATATATATATATATATATATAGAAACCACCACAAGACTGTGGCCTCTGCGGGGTTTTTAATGCGACATAAATAATATAAATAATATATATATATATATATAGAAACCACCACGAGACTGTGGCCTCTGCGGGGTTTTTAGTATAATATAGATAATAAATATAATATATATATATATATATATATATATAAATCACCACGAGACTTTGGCCTCTGCGGGGTCTTTACTATAATATAAGTATATGTGACAGGAAAGGAAAAAGGATGAAATAAACCACCGCGATGTGTTGATCTCCGCGGGATTTTAAAGCGATGATAAGGGAATGCTGAAATTAAATAGTTAGGAGTTAGAAAGTAAAGTGCAGAAAATAAAATGCTGAAATGGAAACGGTCGCGGGAGGTGACCCACCGTACCAATTAGGAGTTATATATACAGAAAGTAAATCATAGAAACCGCCGCGGGGAATAATCCTCCGCGCGGGTGAGGTCAGAGACGGAAGAAGATAACCGCTGCGGGAAGTAACTCTCCGCGGGTGTTATTAAAACAAAGATGATCAAAATGAAGCGCGCGTTAGGAGTGTTGTGATCGCCAGGGACCGTGGGTCCCGAACTGATTGATTGATCGCTTTTGCCTTTGACGCGGGAATTGCGTGGGTTCCTTCTTCCTCTTCTTTCGACAGGCCGAAGAAGAGGGCCTTTAACTGGTTACCCTTACACAAAGAACAAACAGAGGAAAACTGGTTGGTGAGAACGACGGTGGTATAGTACCAATCCTTAGGTAATGAAACTGTAAATAACATAAACGAACACGTACCTGGTTGGTATGTTTAAAACCCCTTAATTTGGAACTAAAAGGGTGGGAGAATGACATGATGAAATGCGCAAACACAAAGACACTCACAAGCTAGGCCCTCTCAGAGAGAAAGGCATGGCACATATGCTAAATGATGCATGCAATATAATTAACTGACTGAATAAAAATAAGGGGGGGGGGGGGAAAGCTTATCGGGGAAGACCGGCGACGAGCTTTGAGACGGGCTTCAATAGCACGAGCACAGCGTGACCAAAGAGCTTCAGAGCGAACTTCATAAACTGGTTAAGCCGGACATAAGAACACACACACTAACATATATATATGAACGATAAATATATTTACATAAACATATACTTAGACATATTAAAGATATTTGACATATACGTAAATACAAATATTTATAAACATATATGTAAACTGGTCGAAATAAAAGAACGAAAATTTGAGAAAGAAGGCGAGAAAGGGAGAGAGAAAACTCTTATTTTTATTTATTTTTAAGACTTTGTTTTTTAGAAGAAAGGAGAAGATATATATATATATATATATGTATTATATATATATATATGATATATATGCATATGTATTATGTATATATCTATTATATACAGGAGAGAGAAAGAAAGAGGGAGGGAGAGAGAGAGAGAAGAGAATAAATAAAAAATAAAAAAAGGAGAGAGATCGAGAGGGTAAAAGAGAGGATTAAAAAAAATAAAAAATGTGGGAGAGAGAGAGATCGAGAAAGAGGAAGGGAGAGAGAGAGAAGAGATGAGACAGAGGGGGAGGAAAAACTAATAATAATAAAAAGAGAGAGAGTGTGTGGGAAAGACAGAAGAAAGAGAGAGAGGACGTGTGAGAGAGAAAGGGAGAGAGAGAGAGAGAGAGAGGGGGATGATTAAAAAAATAAAATAAAAAAAAAGAGAGATCGAGAGGGAGAGAGAGAGAGAGAACGAGATGGAGAGGGAGAGAGAGAGAAGAGAGAGCGGTTGAGGGAGAGAGAAAGAGAGAGGGGGGGCGCGACAGAGAAAAGAGAGGGGGAGAGAAGAGAGAGGGAAGAGAGAGGAACGGGAGAGGGGGGGACGAGCAGAGGGAGAGAGAAAGAGTGTGAGAGGGAGAGAGAAGCAGGGAGAGGGGGGGTCTCGCGAGGGCGGTGGCCGCGGTGTCGGGGGCGGAGGCGGCGGGGACGGTGCCGGAGCGGCGAGGGCGTCGCAAGGGGGGGCGTCGGACGGCGAAGGCGGGCGGCGGGAAGGCGGCTGACGGCGTCGGGGGGTGGCCGGAGGTGGCTGGCGGCGGCTGCGGGAGCGCCGGAGGCGGCTGGGGGGCGCCGACGATGGCTGCGGAGGCGGGCCGGAGGCGATGGCAGTGGAAGCGGCAGCGGCGGAGGCGGTGGGGGTAAAGGGCCGTTGCGGCCCTTATGGTTCAAAGGGGGGGCACGGGCGACGAGGACCCCCTGCTAACCCAACAAGTCTTATTTTTTTTTTAAAAAAAAATGCAAGAGACAGAGAGAGGTTGAGGGAGGGGAAGAACAGAGGGAGAGAAAGAGAGAGTGGGAGAGAGAACCGAGAGGGGGAGAGAAGGAGTGAGAGAAAGAGAGAGAGTGAGAGAAGGGGGGGCGAGAGGAGAGACAGAGACGGGGAGAGAGAGAGACGCGGGGGGCGGCAGCGGCTGTGAGCTAGTAAGAGGAAGGGGAGGGCGGAGGTGGCTGTCGTGGAGAGTGGTTAGCAGGCAGAGGGGAGTTCGACGGAGGCGTGGACACGCGAGTGCGACCACGGCGGACTGCAGGGGGAGCGGCGGCGTGCGCGTCCGGGGCGTGGAGTGGCAGTGGTGGTGAGGCTCGTGGCCGTGGAGGTGTGTCACGGCAGTGGGCTGCCGCGGGTGTGAGAGAGAGGGTGAGGGTGGAGGTGGACGTTAGAGGGCAGCGGTGGTGGTGGCGTCGGCTGGGTGGTTGTTAGCAGGAGAGGGAGGTGGTGGGAAGGTCGATGGGGGAGAGTGGAGGGTGAGGGTGGCGTTGCTCCGATGGTCTTCACGATGGTGGGATGGGGGGTGGTTGTGGAGGGAAAGAAAGGGTGAACTTGCGGGTTGGAGAGCGAGGGAGGGAGAGATGAGAGGCCGGATGTGGGAGCAGAGGGAATGAGTGAGGGATGAGGGTGAGTGTGCATGGGTGTGTGCCGTGAGGAAGAAGGGTGTGTGCAGTGAGGTGAGAGGGAAAGAAAGAGACGGAGGGGAGGGGATTACGTGAGAGAGAGGGAAGGGAATAGAAAATAAAAAGAGACCTAGAGATAATAAAATGGGGTAGGGAATATTATCTCATTATTTATTATATTTTATGTTTGTTTGTTTTGTTTATTTTTGTTTGCTTTTTTAATGCTTATATATATATATATATTATTTATGGTTATTATATATTTTTTTGCTTTTTAATAAATATATACTAACCACTTATATATATATTTATTTTATGTAGTAAAAAAAATCAATTATATTATTTTTACGTAAACACAACTACACACATTTTTTTTGAATTTATTTTTATCTTTTTATTTATTTTATATGGACACATATTTTAATTTTCTCCCTTTCACAAAATAATGTAATTTAACCACAATTATGAAAATCACTAAAATAAAATAAAATGTAAGCCACTTCATGGCATTACGGTGCAATATGGGATTTACTCGTCGTAACGTCAGAAACGGCGTGTCTACATACGTGTGTTTCCCCTGCGTTTCGACGTCTATGGGGCGTGGAATGGGCCGATTTGGCCCTTCCTATGTTTTCCCGCCGTGATGGAAGTGGCGGTCGTTTCAGAGGCCGTTACTTGGCTCTGACGGCCCCACGACTGACCGTCACTTGGCTGGGCATTTTTAAAGCTTTGGCTTCTGGGTGAGTGACGGCCCTGGGGTGGCACGTCACCCCCATGTAACACGCCTAGGTTAACGCGTTACATTCGCTTTGTCGTCGTTTTGTTTTGGGGTTAAGTCGGTTAGTCTAACGCGCTTGACCCAGCGCGTTAGATTGATGTAACGCGCCCTGCCCTGGCCGTTACATTCCGTTTGACCGACGTTGACCATTAGAGGCGGTGCCCCTGACGGTGGTGCCCCTATGCGTTAGGTGAATGTAACGTGCCTGCCGCTGGCCGTTACATTCTGTTTTTGGCCGAGTTCGGGTGGTTGTGTGTTTTTCTATTTGTAACGGCCCCTACCCTGTGCGTTAGGCCTGTGTGACGCTTCCTCTCTGGACCGTTACTTGCTGTTTTGGCTGAGTGGGGTGGTTGCGCCGTTGGATGTAACGGTGGGGACCCTGTGCGTCAGGCGTTTGTAACGCGCCCTATGTTGGCCGTTACATGCCTCTCAGCCGTGATTTGTGCTTTTGGTTGTGGGGGTGTTGGCCCAGACGCGCCTGGTCTTGTGCGTCAGGTGGCTATAACGCGCTCGCTCCCATGCGTTAGTTCGTTGTAACACGCCCCATCTAGCGCGTTACTTGCTTCGTGTGTTTTGTGTTATGAGGGTTGTTGGCCCTGACGGCCCCGGTCTGGCGCGTCAGGTGTGTGTAACGCGCCCGGTTCTGGCTGTTACATGTTATTTTCTGTGTTTAGAGTTGGATAGGGCGGTGTGTGTGACGGCTTGTCGCCTGACCGTCACTTTGTGTGTAACGGCCCAGGTCTAGACCGTCATATGTTTGTAGTGGTCTAGGGGTGGTGCGTTACATGCCTTGTGCTTCGATTTCTGTGATTTCGGTTTCGGCTTGTCTTGGCTTATCTTTGTGGTCTGCCCGTTGTCCCGTGGATGCCTCCCGACGTCCTATGAGGGCTATGACTACGTGGTTTAGCGGCCAGGAGTCTTCTTGCTTGCGGTAGGATTCTCTTTCCTACTTTTTGAGCATCGTTGTTGGGTTCAGGTTAACCCGGTGTGACCCAGTGGTTGACATGTGACCTTCTGTGTGCGTGTCTTGGCAGTTCTGTCCGGCCCGAGACACTACCTCTAGATGCATCGAGGTGTTGGTCTACCTCGTTTTGCATGTCCAGTTGTGCTGAGGGTTTCTGGTTTTTCCTCAGGTCTCCGTGTGTTATTTTCTGCGGAGCGTGGTTTCGTCTGGCTTAGGATTAGACCGATTGGCGACTTGTTCCACTGTTTGTGACGATCTTGCCCTTGAGTCGTTCAACTCAGGATCGTTACGTGGTAGGTCTAGTTGCCTAGTCCTGAGTCTGTCGGCAGAGGTTGTACTGCCAGTGGTGCTTCGTAGTACGTGTGACAGGGCTTCAGTAGACTGTCTGTACTTTAGCACTTGTGTTTCGGAGTCCGTGCCTTGTGAACCTCCACTAGTCGTAGCCTGTGACGTCGGCTTTTCTTAGTACGTCACCCACCGGGAGTGGTGGACGGGCAGTTTCCCGTTACATGGTTTTTAAGCTAGTTCCGTGGGCCCCGGCCAACGGTAGCGTCCTACCGAGGGGAATACTAGCTAGAGGCCTGGCCTAGGTAGTGGTCAGTGTGTGCACACGTGGTCAGGGACTGGGGACTTGCGCCGACGGGCGTGGCCCTGACTAGTCACTCGCAGTTGGTGCTATAGTATTGTGCTGTGGTACCGTGTTTCCTTGGGACTGTTGTTCCTTGGACCTGGTTCTTGGTGTGTCTAGTCCTTGAGTAGACATGACACTTGTGGCGCAGTGTAAGACGTCAGTGGACGCATCTGGCTGTTCTTCTAGTGTGAGGGTACTCCTATCGCTTGACCAGTGACTCTCAGCGTTTCTCGTGCGTTGCGACCTTTGCGGGTGGCCCTCTCGGAGCTGTACTCGAGGTCGGTGTCCTATTGTGTGCGCGACGTTCTGGTCGTGCGTGGGGCTGTGTGCACGACGTTTCTGCTCGTGTTTGGTTGTCGTGTGTCTAGGTCTTTTTTAGACCTTTTTGTCTGCATTGTTGGTTTTTGCCTTCTTCTTTGGTGTTGGTCGACGGACTGGTGTACCCTTCTGTGTGAGTTTAGGGTTGACCGTCTGTTGCCTTTTGGAGTAGCTTAGAGTGTCGAGTTCTCCTCGGTGGCCGTGTTCTGTGTTTTGCGGCCTCGCTCTTTCTTTTGGTTGAGCTCCCCTTGCTCGTTGCCTGTTCCCTACTCCTGCTGTCCCTGTTCTGTTTACAATTTTGTAGTGTAGCTTTTCCTGCTTTGCTACACTTGTTGTTAGTGTTGCTTCCGTTGCACTGTGCGTTTTCCAGTGGGGATCCGCGTGACCCCTACTGAGTTTCTGTTTAGAGACTCACCCCTGCTTTTCAGATGGGTTTCGCCGTCTGCCTCTGCTGTTCCTGGTGGAGCGCGTTGTTGTAGCTGCCAGCTGTACCTGTGTCGGGCTTCCCCCGACTTCTGTGTACGTTCTTTTCTGTCAGACTGTAATTGTTGTCTTTCCTTTGGACTAGACTCTGGTGTATAATTGTAAAATTTGAATTATTAATGAAAAAGTAATTTTATTTCTGCTACTTTAGCAAACCGTTCTAATGAAATTTAATTGCTTGCTGTTATATCTGTCAGTTCAATGTACTAGACGACAGCCCTTTTTCCCTTCGGCGCTTTCCGGCGCTTGGGAGGCCTCGCGGGTCCCATGCGGTACCACGTGTATCCCGGTAGGACCAGACTGTACTTGTTGTCTTTCCTTTGGACTAGACTCTGGTGTATAATTATAAATTTTAAATTATTAATGAAAAAGTAATTTTATTTCTGCTACTTTAGCAAACCGTTCTAATGAAATTTAATTGCTTGCTGTTATATCTGTCAGTTCAATGTACTACACGACAGTCCTTTTTCCCTTTGGCGCTTTCCCGCGCTTGGGAGGCCTCACGGGTCCCATGCGGTACCACGTGTATCCGGTAGTCCTACCGGGTATATCTGGTATCTGAAATCCGGGTCGCCACAGTTGGTATTAGAGCATTATTGTGTGAAGTGCATGGGAATCTCAGATATACAGTTTCCAGAGTCGTGAAGGTCCAGTACAGTCTCTTGCTGGCTTAGGTGTTGTGATGGTTTATCGCGTTGTTTTCTATGTGTGGTCTTGTGCGTGCTCGGTTGGCACTGTGCGAGATGATTTTGCTCTCGTCTAGATGTGACGAGGTGCTTCGTTCGGTTTTAGTGTTGATCTCGATCGTGTTGAACTTGGCAGTGTTTGTCAGATGGCATGAACCTGCAGTGCATTGTTCGAGATGTTTCTGTGTTTTGCTCAGGTTGCTGTTGACCTTTAGCCTTGGTTTGATGACCGTACACGTTCTTACGTTGTCTTGGTCGTCCCGGCTTGAGTTTGTTCAGCTCCTGATGTGTTTCGCTTCTGTTGAAGTGCTCGATTAGATTCCGTGTTGGAGAAGTTGCTCAGGCGAGCTAGGATTTCCCTTCCTGGTGAGCTTTTGTGGTTGAGCTTCTTGCTTCTCATCCTTTCTGGTAGAATCTTTTCGAGTGTTGCCTTAGAATTGCTGTCTTGGTGATGCCTTTGTCCTGTGTCTGCTTAAGTGTGGACAGCTTTGTTTTGAGCCTGATCTGCTCTCTGCTATACGGTTGCTTGGCTTTGGACTCCATGAGGGTGTTAAGAGCTGTTGTGTACCGTGTCCAACGGCCGATGTATCGTGAAGGCTCATTTATCATTTTCGGGACGTGAAGGTAAGCTGGGATTGATGCTTTCCTTGTGCTTTGTGCTGAAGCTGGTGCTCTTCTCCTGTTGCACTTAGGCCCCTTGTGATCGGTTGTTCGCGGGATCGGTACTCGTGACGTGTCGTTTGCGATCTTTGTTGATTGCGAAGGCGCTTAGTGTGTGCTGAGATGCGACTACCGAGGTTGTTCTGTTGCCTGTGCACGTTGTTGAGAGTGCAGCGGAATTGCGTGGGTTGGCTACCCACTGGTCGAGAGATCTGTTTCTTCTCAATGTGACTTCGTCTTGGCTTCTTGTGCCTCGATGTCGTTTGTTGCCGTGCCATTGTTGGTAGTTTCCTGGTGTTGGCCTTGGCATCTTGCGAGTATTGGGGAATTTGTCGACATTTCTTGCTGATTGAGTACCCTCTACTCTGCATTTCTTTCTTGGGTGTTGTGCTCTCGAGGTGTGTTTGTGATCCTTGAGATGTGTTCCCCGAGATTGTTGTCGTTTCTCGTTGTTGGGGGTCTCTTCTTGGTGAGCAGTCTGATGTGTGACCCGTCTCTTGTGGTCATGTGTTCAGCTGTTCGTGTACCTTGGTGTGACCCTGCTTGCAGTTGTGTTCCATAGTTCTGTGTGATGTTCGGAGCCGGGATCCTGCAGGTGCTATTTGTTGTCGTTTTGGCGCTGTTTCTCTATGATTTTGTGTCTCTGTGTGGACCAAGTCTTGTCGGTTAGCCTTGCTGTGCTCTTTTCCTAGAGTTATCTTACGACTCGATCAGATGTAATGTCTGAGTGAGCGCTGACTTGATAGTGGTTGTGGTCCAGTGTTGTCGTTGGCGTCATGCGTGTCAGGTGTTCTCTGTTGCCTTTGGCACTGGAGTCGATGATGTGGTCGAGCCGTCAGCTGTGAGGACTATGTCTCCTTGTGCAAGCTGTCGCTTGCCGTGCTGTCGTTGTGTTTTTCGGTGTTGGTTTTCGGTTGTTGTGGCAGTCGTGTCTCCGTTCCTGGTGAGAGGCGTAAACGACGTTGCCTTGCTTCGGAGGTGTCAGACGTGTTCACTTGGTGCCATGTTCGTGCTGTGGACTTGTGTCATGGAAGCTGAGTGTGTACCTGTAATTGTGATATGACAGTGTTCCTCTGAGTCGCGTTTCTCGAGATTGGTGTTGTTTTGTGTTGTTGGGTTGTTCTTCCTTACTTCTCCTTTGTTAGTCCTTAATTTCGAGGGTGAAATTTCTTAAAGGAGGGGAGGATGTAATGTCCTGGATATTGCCGGATCCTTTGTGAATCTGTTTAGTTCTTCATTGGATCTTTTGGATTGGTTTCGTTAAGTTTCGGTTCGCTTTTGTGGCTTCCGAGTTGAGCTTTACGAACCGTGTGGGTTTTTCTCTCGTACTAGTTACGGAACCCTACGGTGAGTTTGTTTGTCAATTCTCGAACTCGTGGATGCTACAGCGACGATGTACTCTTCGAGCCGGTCGTTTCGACTATTTTTTACGTATTTTTCTGAATTTGTGCATTTTCGACGTATTTTCAGAATTTTCAAAAATTAGGAAATTTTCCTAATTTCTTTTCTTTTTCTTTCCTTTTCCTCTCTCCTCCTTCTCATTCGTCGCCGCCGTCTCTCTCTCTTCCGTTCTCTCTCATTTCGCCTCCTCGGCTCCGGCTGCAGATGGGGTGCCTAGGGGCGTGTGCTGGGGACGTGGTGGAGCTGGCTGGGTGCGCGATGGGGCGAGGATCGGATCGATTCTGGCGCGATCCCGTTCGGTGGATTCAAAGCCGACGTTCGAGCTCGCGAGTGGTTTTCGGCGTGGTTTAGTCCCTTCGGGGCATGGTTTCTTCGGTGGAGGTAGGGTGACTGATCCTCACTTTCTCCTCTTCGTTTTCCCTGCCATTGCACGTCGTTCGGCTAGGAAACGGTCGAGTTTGGGCTTGTTTTGCCTAAACGTTGATTTTTGTGGTTTGTAGGGTTTGCCGGAAAACGGCGACCGTTTGCGGTGTAGTTAGTTTTAAACTGACCGCATGGATGTTAGGATCCCATCCACGTTAGTTTCGTGTGGTGTGGTGTTCATTCGAGGCCGGTAGAAGCCCGGGAACCTCGGAGACCCATTTAGGGTCGATTTGTCTAAATCGCCCGGATCTTGAGTTTTTGAGCTTGCATGTGGGGTTTTTAGGCCCCTAATGTTATTTTTCATCGTCTACGTGTGTTTCCCCTGCGTTTCGGGGTGTATGGGGCGTGGAATGGGCCGATTTTGCCCTTCCTATGTTTTCTCGCCGTGTTGGAAGTGGCGGTCGTTTCAGAGGCCGTTACTTGGCTCGGACGGCCCCACGACTGACTGTCACTTGGCTGGGCGTTTTTAAAGCTTTGGCTTCTGGGTGAGTGACGGCCCTGGGGTGGCGCGTCACACCCATGTAACGTGCCTAGGTTAGCGCGTTACATTCGCTTCGTCGTCATTTTGTTTTGGGGTTAAGTCGGTTAGTCTAACGCACTTGACCCAGCGCGTTAGATTGATGTAACGCGCCCTGCCCTGGCCGTTACATTCCGTTTGACCGACGTTGACCATTAGAGGCGGTGCCTCTGACGGTGGTGCCCCTATGCGTTGGGTGAATGTAACGTGCCTGCCGCTGGCCGTTACATTTTGTTTTTGGCCGAGTTCGGGTGGTTGCATGCTGTTCTATTTGTAACGGCCCCTACCTTGTGTGTTAGGCCGGTGTGACGCGTCCTCTCTGGACCGTTACTTGCTATTTTGGCTGAGTGGGGTGGTTGCGCCGTTGGATGTAACGGTGGGGACCCTGTGCGTCAGGCGTTTGTAACGCGCCCTGTGTTGGCCGTTACATGCCACTCAGCCGTGATTTGTGTTTTTGTGGGGGTGTTGGCCCTGACGCGCCTGGTCTTATGCGTCAGGTGGCTATAACGCGCTCGCTCCCATGCGTTAGTTCGTTGTAACGCGTCCCGTCTAGCGCATTACTTGCTTCGTGTGTTTTGTGCTATGAGGGTTGTTGGCCCTGACAGGCCCGGTTTGGCGCGTCAGGTGTGTGTAACGCGCCCGGTTCTGGCAGTTACATGTTGTTTTCTATGTTTAGAGTTGGATAGGGCGGTGTGTGTGATGGCTTGTCGCCCGACCGTCACTTTGTGTGTAACGGCCCAGGTCTAGACCGTCATATGTTTGTAGCGGTCTAGGGGTGGTGCGTTACATGCCTTGTGCTTCGATTTCCGTGATTTCGATTTTGGCTTGTCTTGGCTTATCCTTGTGGTCTGCCCGCTCTCCCGTGGATGTCTCCCGACGTCCTATGAGGGCTATGACTACGTGGTTAGTGGCCAGGAGTCTTCTTGCTTGAGGTAGGATTCTCTTTCCTACTTTTTGAGCATCGTTGTTGGGTTCATGTCAACCCGGTGTGACCCAGTGGTTGACGTGTGACCTTGTGTGTGCGTGTCTTGGCAGTTCTGTCCGGCCCGAGACACTGCTTCTGGATGCATCGCGGTGTTGTTCTACCTCGTTTTGCATGTCCAGTTGTGCTGAGGGTTTCTGATTTTTCCTCAGGTCTCCGTGTGGTGTTTTCTGCGGAGCGTGGTTTCGTCTGGCTTAGGATTAGACCGATTGGCGGCTTGTTCCACTGTTTGTGACGATCTTGCCCTTGAGTCGTTCAACTCAGGATCGTTACGTGGTAGGTCTAGTTGCCTAGTCCTGAGTCTGTCGGCAGAGGTTGTACTGCCAGTGGTGCTTCGTAGTACGTGTGACAGGGCTTCAGTAGACTGTCTGTACTTTAGCACTTGTGTTTCGGAGTCCGTGCCTTGTGAACCTCCACTAGTCGTAGCCTGTGACGTCGGCTTTTCTTAGTACGTCACCCACCGGGAGTGGTGGACGGGCAGTTTCCCGTTACATGGTTTTTAAGCTAGTTCCGTGGGCCCCGGCCAACGGTAGCGTCCTACCGAGGGGAATACTAGCTAGAGGCCTGGCCTAGGTAGTGGTCAGTGTGTGCACACGTGGTCAGGGACTGGGGACTTGCGCCGACGGGCGTGGCCCTGACTAGTCACTCGCAGTTGGTGCTATAGTATTGTGCTGTGGTACCGTGTTTCCTTGGGACTGTTGTTCCTTGGACCTGGTTCTTGGTGTGTCTAGTCCTTGAGTAGACATGACACTTGTGGCGCAGTGTAAGACGTCAGTGGACGCATCTGGCTGTTCTTCTAGTGTGAGGGTACTCCTATCGCTTGACCAGTGACTCTCAGCGTTTCTCGTGCGTTGCGACCTTTGCGGGTGGCCCTCTCGGAGCTGTACTCGAGGTCGGTGTCCTATTGTGTGCGCGACGTTCTGGTCGTGCGTGGGGCTGTGTGCACGACGTTTCTGCTCGTGTTTGGTTGTCGTGTGTCTAGGTCTTTTTTAGACCTTTTTGTCTGCATTGTTGGTTTTTGCCTTCTTCTTTGGTGTTGGTCGACGGACTGGTGTACCCTTCTGTGTGAGTTTAGGGTTGACCGTCTGTTGCCTTTTGGAGTAGCTTAGAGTGCCGAGTTCTCCTCGGTGGCCGTGTTCCGTGTTTTGCGGCCTCGCTCTTTCTTTTGGTTGAGCTCCCCTTGCTCGTTGCCTGTTCCCTACTCCTGCTATCCCTGTTCTGTTTACAGCTTTGTAGTGTAGCTTTTCCTGCTTTGCTACACTTATTATTAGTGTTGCTTCCGTTGCACTGTGCGTTTTCCAGTGGGGATCCGCGTGACCCCTACTGAGTTTCTGTTAAGAGTCTCACCCCTGCTTTTCAGATGGGTTTCGCCGTCTGCCTCTGCTGTTCCTGGTGGAGCGCGTTGTTGTAGCTGGCAACTGTACCTGTGTCGGGCTTCCCCCGACTTCTGTGTACGTTCTTTTCTGTCAGACTGTACTTGTTGTCTTTCCTTTGGACTAGACTCTGGTGTATAATTGTAAATTTTGAATTATTAATGAAAAGGTAATTTTATTTCTGCTACTTTAGCAAACCATTCTAATGAAATTTAATTGCTTGCTGTTATATCTATCAGTTCAATGTACTACACGACAGTCCTTTTTCCCTTCGGCGCTTTCCCGCGCTTGGGAGGCCTCGCAGGTCCCATGCGGTACCACGTGTCTCCGGTAGTCCTACCGGGTATATCTGGTATCCGGAATCCGAGTCACCACAATTTCTCTTCATGTGCCCCTCAGTCGGGGTATATTTCTTCTTCAAATACCCCCTGAGCCGGGGTGCATTCTTGCTGCTTCTTATGCCCCAGGGCGGGGATATGTTCTGCTTCTTTTACCCCCTCACGGTGGGGCGTATTTCTCTTCATATGCCCCCCCCAGAGTGGGGGTGTAGCTTTTCTTCATCTGCCCCCTAGGTCGGGGGGAGTATGCCTCTTCACTTCTGTGCCCCTAGGCGGGGTACGTTTCTTCTTCAAAGGCCCCTGAGCCGGGGTGTAGCTTTGTTGTATGTTGTGCCCCCGAGCCGAGGCGGATTCTCTTCATATGCCCCTAGATCAGGGTGTATATTTTCTTGCCTCTTATGCCCCTATGGCGGGGTATATCTCCTCTTCTTATACCCCATGGCGGGGTATGTGCATGCTCTCTTCGGAAGTGGTGGCCGTGCTTGGCCTCATTGCTATAAAGCATTCCCCACAGCGGGCAGCCATTCACCAAGCTACAATTGTGACTCGCTGGGTCTTTTAAAAACCACTCGGGGGGCCGTTTTGTGCCGGATGGAAGCAGCAGGAACGAGGAACGAGCGGGGTCATTGCACCGCAGAATCGGAGCCTCCTAGAGTCGGGCGGGATGCCGGGTTTCTTCTTACTCTTTTGGTCGGCGATGCTGGGCAACTTTTCTTCTTTCTTTCCTTTTTTTTCTTCCTTTTTTCTTCTTTTTTTTCGTCCCAGCTTCCCTTCTCTTCTTTTGTATGATTGACGAGGGTGGAGGTGCAGGAGAGCGCTCACCCCCTCAGGGAGTGGATGAGTGGTTCGCTCCACCACATCAACCCCACAATGGTAATCTTTATTCAGCACGGGTCTCGACGGACGTGGCCGTACAACCCTCTCTCGCCGACACTTTCTCTTCTTTTTTTGCTTCTTTCTTTTCTACTTTTCTTCTTTTCTCCTTTTCTCCTTTCCTTCTTTTCTTCTTTTCTTCTTTTCTTCTCTTTCTTCTTGAGGAAAGGGGGGGTTTGATTTCCCCTCCCTTCTCTTCTCTTTCTCTTCTCCTTTTTTAATAACAGCCCCCATGATTCCTGGAAGCTGCATATGCTTCGAAGCAGCGTCCTCGAGGTCACGAAGGCAGCTGCACGGAGTCTGGATTTTCTCCCCATAGGGTTGGCGAAGACATCACCTGCCATTCATCAAAGCAGGCAAACATCGTTAATTAGGAGGCCATGAGGCCCTAAATCTCGGCGAAGAGATGAAGGGTAGTTTAGGTCCCACCGGGCGTGCCAGACTTGTGGACGCACTTTTTTTTAAAATAGTTGGTTATTCGTTTATTGAGTTTATTGAGTGGGTGGGCGTGCCAGTCACAAAGTGACAATTTATTCGGGCTCCGAAGAGCCCATGGTGCGCTCGATCTGACTTCGCTCAGACGATTGTGTGGTTCGTGTCGAGACCAAAACCCGCCGCGCCATAAAAGTCACGACGTCATTTACATCCCCCATACGAGGGAACACCCTTGATTAATCACCGAGATCAGAGCCTCATGGCCAGGAAATTAATTGCATGGAAAGGCGTATTAGGAAGTATTGAAATCCTCGAGCGAGGGCGAGAAGAAAACCATTCGAGATCATATCGGTCATGTGCTGACCATTTAATGTTCGGACGAATGTCCGTCTCGAGAAAATCGCGATCATCGCGGAAACACCGGAACGCATGTATGCCGAGGTACGGCAAATTTATTGTTCAGAAGAACGAAAAATGTTCGGCTAAATCTTGGTTAGAGCGGTCAGAAACCAGTAAGTCTGTTGACCCGGTGCAAGATCAAGCTGCGACCATACTGCGGTGGGCCCCCCGGCGGTCGAAGTCAGGCTCGCATGAGCGTCATTAATATTTTCGGTGCCAAGGGGCAATGGGGGAATATCCCCTGGACCAGCTGGAAAGCCATATGTCTTGGGGAGCGAACGTTCGAAACGTATCGGTCGTTCGGGAGACCGTTTAATATTCGGATGGGTGTCCGACTTGAGAATATCGTAATCGTCGCGGGAGGACCTGGAACATATGTATGCCGGGATACGGTAAATATATTATTCTGAGATATTGAAAACATTCGATTAAATCTCGGTTAGCGTAGCAGGAAACTAGTGAGTTTATTGGCCCGGTGCGTGATGCGCGGAAAACGCACGTCTTTAATACGCCCCACTATCAAATTACAATATCCGACCCACAAATTAAATAAATAGAATAGTTAAGTGATGAGACCGAGTCGAATCCACAGGGAGAAGTAGATTTGAGAGTTGAAAACCTTGAGTTTTTTAAGATTTAAAAATCAAGAGAATTGAATTTTAAACTGTCTTAGAAAGATTGGGATGCAATTTAGAAGGGTGGAATCGATAGAAGAACAAATAGACAATTATAATGAAACTAAGATGAACTAGGAAAAGAAATAACTTTTAAACTAGACACAATTAGAAGAAGTGTAAGAAATGAACGTTGTAGAGAATGAAAAGATGAAGAAGTTTGATGAAGAACTCAAAATCAGAGAACAAGAGGAAGACAGTGAAAAATGTGAAACACTCAAGAGCTATCAGTGCGGATGAACAGTAATATGGCAGAAATCAGAACAGTGATAAATTAATTATAAATCTCAAAATAAGAAGATTTAGAAGAAGTGGTAGAAGAAGAAGTTTTATATCTACAAGAGAAGAACAACTTTTATGAATAACTCAGAGTAAAAATAAGATTGAAAAGATTTCAAAATAGAAGAATAATAGAAGGTATCACTTCGGATGAACAGTAATCACGTAAAACAGAACTTAGAAAGACAGAAAATAACTTTCAATTTAGAAGGAATTGATGGAAATACTAGAAAGAGAAGTTGAAGAACACTTACAGATTGACAACTTTGTAGAAGATAATAAATTGAAATAAGAATCACACAAGCTTGTAAATTGACTATGAAGAGTCAAAAATAGCTAAGAGTACAATGAAAGTATTCAATACAAACTAACAACAAACTTCAAAACTTAAATACAAAACTCTCAAAATCTTCTCCTTCCAAAGTCACAAAGCAAGAACTTCAAGAACACTTACAAATCTTAGCAACCCATAGCTTACAACTCTTTGCTATCACCCATTTTCATTACATTTGATGCCCTTTATATAGGGTAATACAACAACCTTATTCTAATATGAACACTTCTTGCTTCTTTTGTTGACAAATACATGCAATGGCTACTATTTTTGACTTGGAATTGTGTGCTAGCATGTGCTGCACACTTTTCTAATTTTTCTGATTTTTTTTCTGATTTTTCTGGTATTTTTTCTCCTCCTTTCTCTCTCTTTCTCTCTCTTTTTCTCTCTCCTACGGCCGCGTGAGACGCGGGCCGCGTGGGCCCGCCGTGCGCCGCCGTCCGCCCGGCCGCCGCATGTCGGCCGCGGGCGCGGTGTGCCCGGCCCCGCCTCCTCCCCCTTCGCCGCGTGGCGGTTGACCAGGGGAGCGCGCTGACCCGCGCTCCCCCGCCTCGTCGCCCGTGCCCTTCGTGACTCGGGTTCGATCCCTGCAAAGGAAAACACACACGCGCGCGCGCACACACACACACACACACACAAATTAGTTATATAATATATATATATATATATATATATATATATATATATATATATATATATATATATATATATATATATATATATCTTATGTATAAATCTTATAAAATCTCTAAAAATAGTAAATAAATCTATTTTTCTATTTTTTTCTATTTTTTTTCTTTTCTTTTTGAACAAGTCCTTGGGCTTTTGGCCCATTTCCTTATATATATATATATTATTTTCTTTATTTTATTAGTTTTTCCGTTTTGAATGCTTGCATAAATAAGTAAATATATTTATTAACATTTTTTAATTTCAGAAAATTAAATATTTTACTCTAATTTAACAATAAGTGTGATATGTGTATATTTATTATTATTTAAGCTCATAAAAATGTGTATAATCATGAATTAATAGGTAAAAATACACACTTATCATACCCCCCCAACTTACTCATTACTAGTCCCTTAGCAATGCAAATAATGAAAATTTTTTGGACCAACAAGAGTTTAAAATATCCATGTCTCATTTCTAGATCATCTTTCATAGAGTCAAATAAAGATTAGGAATCGAATCATTATCACATATTAGCCTTATGTAGGAAATTCAGGTACATGATCAAGAATTCTAATCAAAATTCAGTAGCACTTGTGCATGTGTAATACTAAATTCACAGTAGAGACAATTACATCCTCCAGTTGCTATTCCGAACAAATGCCTTTCAATTCTGCACTTCTTAATTAGAGCGTTCAGCATAATAGCTTTGTTTGTCTGCCTTATTGCTATGTCCCTTTTGGGATCTCTTTTCCTTTTTTTCTTTTTTTTTATTTCTACTTTTTTTCTATACACACATGATGTTGCACTACCCTTCACTGGTTTACGCGAACCTTAACACGTCTTAGGTGAAGTAGGCCCGGTTACACAGATCAAAGTTCCATTTTCCTTTTGACGCGAACCTCAGCACGTCTTAAGTGAAGTAAGCCCGGTTACTCAGAATCGGAGCATTTTTCATGGTATTTTTTTTCAAATTTTTTTTAATAGATAACATGGCAGAAAGCTTATAAAAGATCTCTTCCTCAAAAAGCACAGAATATCAGGCAATATACCCAAAATAGCAGAATGCTTGTCCTGCTTGTTTCATTAGCGTGCAAAGTGATTTTTATTTTTCTAAAGTGCACATGAACTTTAAAAAGATTCTTATATCAGTTTTCCATGGCTAGATTAAATAATCTTCCATCATCCTTATCCAATCATTTCTATTCCAGAATTACTTTCAATGGAAGCATGAATCATGAAACTCAAAATGGGTTGAAAAAAAATGAGGTTGTATATGAATGCATGTGCAACATGATTTCCGTCCCCCAACTTAAATGACATTGTCCTCAATGGCATGAACAATATGGAACAATAGAACAATGTAGACATGATATGTTTGGAAAAGAACGGGACAACCTGATGTGTACTTCGACGGCCTTGGTGTTTGAGAGGCGCTACTTGGCTTTGAAAATCAGAGCAACAGAGTAAGCAATCAGCTTTCTCCCCCCAACTTATCATTTATTCAAATCTGTAAAATAAACACAAAACCATAATAAAAACTTGGGTTGCCTCCCAAGAAGCTATTTATTCTCACACAGAAATCACAAAAATTTTGGGTTGCCTCCCAAGAAGCGCTTAGCTTAACGTTTTCAGCCAGACATATTACAGTTCACTAACCAACGGGTGGTATTCAGAATGAGCCACCAAATGATCTTATCCTCCGATAAATTCCAGCCCGTGTACCATTGGAGGAAAAGATTATGCCTCGATGCATGTGGGTTAGAAGCATGCCAAGGTGGGTCTAGGAATTTGGATGGACCCCCTCGGTCAGAGAATGGTGGAGGAATTATCATAGCTTCAATTACAAAATATTCCTCTGTATGTTTAAGGTCCTTATAAGTATTAAACACATCAATGTGAACCTTAATTTCTCTCAACTTTTCTCCTTCATCCTCATTTTTAAGATGTACTTGCGTATTGTTTAGGTGAGAGAGGATAAGGGTGTTATGGATTTTTGGGGAATCTACCACATGGTCAGTGTCAAGAAGATAAGGAGGATTAGGAATGAAATCAGTGCGCTCCTCAACACAAGAATTCACAGAAGGCTCATATGGATCTAACCAGTTGGTGAGTTACAGAATATTTTGAATGATTATGGATTCACCAAGGTTAGGGATGGGGAAAAGATCCACAACCTCCCCTAAATCAAGAGATGCCCGGCTAGAGTGAATTTCAAATAGAGTACCCGGTTCCTCAATTACCGAAGAAGAATGATTTATGACTACACTTAATTCTCTCTCCACACTCACATTTTCTTCGTCATTCACTTGGAAGGAAGATTCATAAAAGTCAGGAAGGATAAGAAATGGAATTTGATCATGGATTGACAAATCATCTTCATCTTCTTCTCCCCCCGACTCAAGATCATCATAATCCTCAAACTCATCATAATCCTCTTCACAAGTGGAGTTAAATTTAGGCATCTTAGACTGCTCTTCCTTTAAGTCCTCCTCATAAGATTCTTCTATGATTCCCTCAAAATCAACAGTGATATGAGTGGTAGATTGGGGGATCATTGGTTGATCATATGGACTTTTATCATTATTACATCCATCAAATCCAAGAAGTTGATCCTCAAGACTTGTGGATTTGTTAGGCATTGGATCCACTTCCATTTCTATGATGTTTTTAGCAACCCTACTGACTTGGGCCTCAAAGTTTTGCAGTTGTTCCTGAAGGGCTTCTTGTTGAGTTTGGAAGAGTCGTATCAATTGATCAAACATCTCTGCCTTATTCAAAGTGGCCTGAAAGTCAGATTGAGATGGATAGTAATTTGGAGGGCACTCAGTCTGACAATGAGGTGGTGGAGAGTGTATGAGTTACCCTTCATAATAGGGTTGATCATAAGAATCATTTGGGTATGAGGCCCAATTTTGAAAATCTTGTTCTTGAGGACTTTGGCCTTGATCCTGATAAGACTCCCAAGAAGAATCAGGTTGATCTCTCCAACCAGAGTTAAAGTTGTGTGGGCATGAGTCATAATAAGGTGTGGAGAGTTATGGAGACATTTGAGTTTGTCTTGCTTGGTCTATCCAAGAGATTATTGGTTGATCGTCCCAGCTAAAGTTATAAGTATCGGAAGATAATTTATAATCGGGCTGAGAAAACCGTTGGACATATTGAGCTTGTTCCGAGGTGAAAGGTAGATCATGGCCCTCTTGAAAGAAATGAGTGGCTTGAACATGGTCCTGGGTAAATGATGGAAACTGGGCCATCATAGGTGATGGAATCTCATGTTGAGCCGACCACGAATATGGATTGTCATAAGAGGTCGGGTTGTTTTGGGTGAGAAATGAGAATTGATTTGAGCAACCACCGCCATAATGGGTCGGGTTAGCCCACATGTGATCATTGTCATGGCAACTAGGTGGCATGAATGTGTCTTGATCCATGGCTAGAAATTGATCAAATTTATGAGCCAATTGGTCAAACTTGTCGAATTTGTGTGTCCAATCTATGGATGAAAATTATGCTCTCATCATTTTTTTTGTATATTTTATGTTGTTCTTCTTTTTTTGATTTTTTATACAAATAAATTATTAAACAAAGTCCAACTTAGATTCACCATCAAACTTATCCACCGGCCAGGTAACAGGTGGGGAAGTGGGAGGCTCCCCTTGCTTTCACAAGGTCCTAATTAAGTAACCACTTTCCCGCTTATAGCGTTTGCCATTGACCTCTAGCCTTAGACACCAGTTTCAAAGATGATAGTGAGCCCAAATTATGCCTTTTTTGTGTTTTGGATTTTCTATTTTTTTTAGTTAGTGAACTGAGCTAGTCCACCATATTTTTGTATTTCTTCTTCTTTTATTTTTTTAAGAACATTTCTAAGGATGAAAACTAATTACATATTGAAAGTAAAAATAAAGAAACTAAATCTATGGAAAGAGGGTAAGAGTACTAACCTTAATCGCATTCCCTCGTTCTTTATTTGGTAAATAAAAAATAACAAGAGTAGAAGATAAAGAAGACTTACCTCGGGGAGACACAACATTTTTTGACATTTTCAAAATTTTCTATTTTATTTTGTGCTTTTGTTGATCCTTTTATTTTCTACAAAAATAAGAGTGAGCAGCAATATATATACAAAAAAAACCACAAAGTTATCAACTTCCAATTCAACCCCTCCCCGGCAACGGCGCCAAAATTTGGTGCGCGGAAAACACACGTCTTTAATACGCTCCGCTATCAAATTACAATATCCGACTCACAAATTAAATAAATAGAATAGTTAAGTGATGAGACCGAGTCGAATCCACAGGGAGAAGTAGATTTGAGAGTTAAAAATCTTGAGTTTTTTAAGATTTAAAAATCAAGAGAATTAAATTTAAAACTGCCTTAGAAAGATTGGGTTGCAATTTAGAAGGGTGGAATCGATAGAACAACAAATAGACAATTATAATGAAACTAAGGTGAACTAGGAAAAGAAATAACTTTTAAACCAGACACAATTAGAAGAAGTGAAAGAAATGAAAGGTGTAGAGAATGAAAAGATGAAGAAGTTTGATGAAGAACACAAAATCAGAGAACAAGAGGAAGTCAGTGAAAAATGTGAAACACTCAAGAGCTATCAGTGCGGATGAACAGTAATATGGCAGAAATCAGAACAGTGATAAATTAATTATAAATCTCAAAATAAGAAGATTTAGAAGAAGTGGTAGAAGAAGAAGTTTTAGATCTACAAGAGAAGAACAACTTTTATGAAGAATTCAGAGTAAAAATAAGATTGGAAAGGCTTCAAAATAGAAGAATAATAGAATGTATCACCTCGGATGAACGGTAATCACGTAGAACATAACTTAGAAAGACAGAAAATAACTTTCAATTTATAAGGAATTGAGGGAAATACTAGAAAGAGAGGTTGAAGAACACTTACATATTGACAACTTTGTAGAAGATAATAAATTGAAATAAGGATCACACAAGCTTGTAAATTGACTATGAAGAGCCAAAAATGACTAAGAGTACAATGAAAGTATTCAATACAAACTTCAAAACTTAAATACAAAGCTCTCAAAATCTTCTCCTACCAAAGCCACAAAGTAAGAACTTCAAGAACACTTATAAATCTTAGCAACCCATAGCTTACAACTCTTTGCTATCTCCCCTTTTCATTACATTTAAAGCCCTTTATATAGAGTAACACAACAACCCTATTTTAATATGAACACTTCTTACTTATTTTGTTGACAAATACAAGCAATGGCTGCTTATTTTGACTTGGAATTGTGTGTTAGAATGTGCTGCACACTTTTCTAATTTTTCTGATTTTTTTCTAATTTTTCTGGCATTTTTTCTCCTCCTTTCTCTATCTTTCTCTCTTTTTCTCTCTCCTACGGTCGCGTGCGCCGCCGTGCGCAGGCCGCTTTCTCTCCGCATGAGACGCATGCCGCGTGGGCCCGCCGTGCGCCGCCGTCCGCCCAGCCGCCGCGTGTCGGCCGCGGGTGCGATGCGCCCGGCCCCGCCTCCTCCTCCTTCGCCGCGTGACGGTTGACCAGGGGAGCGCGCTGACCCGCCCTCCCCCGCCTCGTCGCCCGTGCCCTTCATGGCACGGGTTCGATCCCTGCAAAGGAAAACACACACGCACACACGCACACAAATTAGTTATATATATATATATATATATATATATATATCTTATGTATAAATCTTATAAAATCTCTAAAAATAGTAAATAAATCTATTTTTTCCTATTTTTTTCTAATTTTTTCCTTTTCTTTTTGAACAAGTCCTTGGGCTTTTAGCCCATTTCCAAATATATATTTTTTCTTTATTTTCTTATTTTTTCCGTTTTGAATGTTTGCATAAATAAGCAAATATCTTTATTAACATTATTTAATTTCAGAAAATTAAATATTTTACTCTAAATTAACAATAAGTGTGATATGTGTATATTTATTATTATTTAAACTCATAAAAATATGTATAATCATGAATTAATAGGTAAAAATACACACTTATCAGTGCGAGATCGAGTCAGGACCATACCGGGGGCGTCTCCCGCGATCCAAACGGGGCTTGCGTGGGCATCATTAATGTTTCCGGTGTCGGAGGGCAACGGGGAAGAGTCCCGGGACTAGATTCCAAAATCGAAAACGTGTTCAAAGGGAGCGGGCTGCAGGCCGGGGATATGGGTCGGACGATGACCATGATCGGGACGGACCCGAGGTCTAAGCGTGGCCCACGGAGGCCTTATTGATATTCCCATGCAAAGACTCCAGGGATGACGGGAGCCACCTCGTTCTATTCCGATTTTATCGGTCACTCGTGGACCACTTGATATTTGGACAAAGGTCCATATTGAAGGTACGACGCAGATAGAAACAACCCCGTACAAATATATGCCAAGTTTGCGGTAATTTTAATGGAAGAGCGGAGACAAATCTCAATGGAAATGAGTCTGATTTGATGAACTATCGGCCCACGGCGAAGTCGGGTTACTGCCATGTTGGGATGGCTCCCAAGATCCAAACCCGACTTGGAGGGGCGGAGTTAGTGTTCCCTTTACACCGGGTCTTTGAGGAGAACGAGGCTGCGGAGCGGGTCTCATCGTTTTATTATTGTTTGAGCTTTTATTATTATTTATCTATTTATTTATTTTCTATGTTGCTCATTAATTCTTCTTTTATTACCTGTGCGTTATATCCTTTTCTTTTTCCTTTTTTTATTTACTTTCATCATCATTCTTTTATATATTTTTTTATTAGTACTTACTATTACTATTACTATACTATTTTTTTATTACACTATTGCATCTCAGGGGTGCCTGATGAAGGCTGGAGAGTGTGTCGTTGAAGGCCAAGGGAGTGTACCGCTGGAGGCTGGTGGAGAGTGTGCCGTTGAAGGCTGGTGGAGAGTGTACCGTTGGAGGCTGGTGGAGAGTGTGCCGTTGAAGGCTAAGGGAGTGTGCTGCTGGAGGCTGGTGGAGAGTGTACCGTCGAAGGCCAAGGGAGTGTGCCGCTGGAGGCTGGTGGAGAGTGTGCCGTTGAAGGCCAAGGGAGAAGGATGGGTTGGTGTGAGGGCTGAAAAGGGGCCCCTTTTGGCATATGAAGTTCATATGGAGGAGTTCTGGGTGGCCAGGTTCTCAATTCTTCATTGAGTGGTTAAGTCCGGGATCACGTTCAGCAGCCCAATCCCCTGGGTCTCGTACGGTTCCATTGTTTTGATTAAAGCGCTTTACCGTTGTTCTTTTCATTTGTTTGTTGTTTTCTTTTTTGCCTTTTCAACGTGTTGCTGTTCAATTTGTTTGTTACTTCATTTTGTCCTTTTAATATGTTATCGTTTCTAACAAAAATTCGGCAGCATCTCCCCTTGACCTGAGCGTAAGGGAGATACAGGGAACGCGCCCACAAGGAGTGGTGGAACCCGACAACTGGAGGTGGGCGCCCGAGAGCAGCAACACCTTAATAAAACTTCGAAAAACTCGGAGAGAACGATGGACAAGGGACCCCTCTGGGGGCGGCTTGGAAATGTACCGGGCTAAAGAGGTTGGGGGTGTGTCGGCGAAGAGTGGCCTAGGGCGTGCCGCTAGAGGCACAGTCGGGGTGTGCCGTTGGAGGCACAATCAGGGTGTGCCACTGGAGGCACAACTGGGTGTGCCGTTGGAGGCACAGTTAGGGTCTGCCGCTGGAGGCACAACTGGGTGTGCCGTTGGAGGCACAATTAGGGTGTGTCGTTGTAGGTACGGCTGGGGGTGAACGAAGGTGAAAACGCTCGGCAGTAGGTGAACCCTAAAGAAGGGAAGAAAAGAAAGGGGCGTGAAACTCCGAAGGATGCAAACATGGAAGAAATGTCTTAGAAAAACGTCTGAGAAAATATTTTCAAGCATTTTCTTTCTATTCTCATAAGAGGAATGCCCCGAAGGGGCTAATACATTGCAATGACGACAAAAAGGGAAATGAAGGAAAAGAAAGAAGAAAAAGAAATACAGTGGGGGGGGGGGACGGAGCATGGACTCTCCTCTTCCTCTTCCTCTTCCTCTTCTTCTCCTTCTCTTCTGTTCCCTCTTCGCACAGACAACGGCGGTGGGCGGAGCGGCGAGGCCTCTCCCCTCTCTTCATCTCTTCCCTCTTCTTCTCTTCTCCTTCCTCTTCTCGTCTTCTCTTTCTCTTCTCCTCTTCTGCGTGTGTGTCTGTGTCCTCCTCCTCTTCCTCCCTTCCCCTCTTTTTTGTGTTCCGAAGAAGAGGGGTTTTTATACCCCGGTGGCGAGACCGTCCGAAGGCGGGAAGTGTCCAGCGGGCATTTAATGGGAGTTGACTCCCTTGTCCTGGGTGGCAGGAGGAGTAGGCAGCGTGGCCCTCTCCCCGGGCGACACCTCATCAAGTCCACTGCGCGCCAAGAATCCCTAGGGCATGGGCGTAAGATTTCGTCTGCCGGAACGTGCCGTTGAAGAGCCTGGACAGCGTGCCGCCGGCGGGCTAAACAAGCGTGTCACTGAGAGGGCCAAAAGGGCGTGCCGCTGGAAGACACGGCAAGTGTGCCGCTGAAGGGGCCTAAGGGCGTGCCGCTGAAGGCCATTGGGGTGTGCCGCTGAAGGGGCATCAGGGGCGTGCCGTTGGAGGGGGCACACGGGTGTGCCGCTGAAGGCTGCCAGGGGCGTGCCGCTGAAGGGCCTGAAGGGCGTGCCGCTGAAGGGGGCACAAGGGTGTGCCGCTGAAGGCTGCCAGGGGCGTGCCGCTGAAGGGGGCACAAGGGTGTGCCGCTAAAGGCTGCCAGGGGTGTGCCGCTGAAGGCTGCCACGGCGTGCCGCTGAAGGGCCTTGAGGGCGTGCCGCTGAAGGGCTAAATGGGCAGTTCTGAGCCCGTTGTGAGCGCGAGTTGTGACCCATTTGATTTTCTTCGAGGCCCATGGATTGTGGGGCTCCCGGTGGTTGATTTCTCTTCACTATCCTGATTCCGGAGACAGCTTCACGGCAGTGTGTGTGCGTTCGGGGAGTCTGGATGGCCCCTCTTCCACGCGATTTCTTCAGTTTGGGGTTGTTGTTGATGCTGGACTAGTTGGGACATACGGGCGTGCAATTCTGCATGTCCACAACGCCGTCGGTTGGTATCCCACTCGGATCCCGTATTCGACCTCTCAGGTCGAATATGGAATCCCGGATTGGGCACTAAAATGAGAAAGAAACCGCTTGTCCGCCGTCGTTACTCGGGTGACTAGCAAAGCTTGAAGAAATGTCACCGGTGAACAGGCATGCGTGACCGGCAGATAACTGGCACTGTCCGCTTATCAAAATGGGCCTAAGAGAAAGAGGAGTTAAGCAAAGCCACCCTCGTGACAAGCAAATATTTGAGGCAAGTTAATAATGGGGCCACCTGGTGTGCCCTAAAATATTTTAAAATATTAGTTTTAAAATAACCAGATTTAAAAAATAAAATCCTTGGTTTTGGATCTATCAACCTGAAAAGCCCTTGTTTTAGTCTTTGAGGAGGGTAAATCTGGTTTGACCTAGGAACGGACCAAACACGAGCGGCCCATTAAGGTCTGAACGTGCTAAGCCCAGACAGGGGACGAGCACACATGTTCAACCCAATAAGAGGAAGACAGGTCCAACAGAGCATCGGATTCACGACGCACGATGGAGCCGGCCCAAGCGCAGTTCTCGTCGGAGGACACTCCGACGACCGACCGTTGCCCTCACGACGTCGGCTTTGACCCCGTAACGGGCGAGCACGCGCCATGAGTGCCGTAAGACTCACCCAGGGACCGGCCGACGCCGAGGCTACCGCCCTCCAACGGGAAACTCCCGCCAACATAGCGGGGGAACGTTACTCTACTAAACGGACCCTTCCCTATCAAGGGATGAGGTCCCTCGCTCTAGGGCAACCCATATAAAAGGGACGGTAGATTCTTCTACTAAAGGAGGAGGACTACAGAAAAGAGATACGGCTACGTAAGAGAGACGGTGGATACTTCTGCCATCGGAGCCTCCTACTGAGGATAGAGCGATCCGACCCGCCACTACGACTACAGAGAGGCAATCCACTACGTCTAAGGGGGATTCTACTCATGCACGGCCTTACCACCTAGCGAGCACTCTCCGAGAGCCCACTGGGAGCGGCGAACACGCGTGCAGAGGACCTACACGCCTCTTGGATCGACTACTACGGTCTCTACTTTTCTCTCACTTCGCTCTTCTTCATTGCTCATTGATCTCTTGCTGACTTAAGCATCGGAGGGTTGTCCCCTGGAATAACACCCGAGACTCTTTCTGACGCCCTTCTGATTTATTGGTGTTTGCAGGCATCCACGGGCGCAAGACGACTTTCTCAACAAATAAATGGAGAATGTGGTACGTGGCCTAGGAACTATTTGCCTGCCGCTACAGTCTTCAATAGTTTCATGCTGAAAATTAAAATTAGAAAAAAAAGTGTGACATAGGTCAACTAATTTTGAAACCCAACAATTCACAACCCTCCATATAAGAAAAATATCATGCAACAATTTTATGGCTATCTAGATATAAGAAGAACATTATTTTATGATATTCTACGACATTTTACAATGTGTCAAACAACCCCTAAACTGATAATTTGTTTAGGAGATTTGATCCTTTGGCTGTCCATGGGAGGCAAGGTGGACAAAAACGAATATGACATGTTTTCCGGTTAGCTGAATTCGGGCAATTTAACAGAGATGAAATAACATTTTTTTTTGGTCTCCAAAGTCGAGGCCTCCCCTTTATTGTTTTATGCTCGGCGAAAGGTCTTGTAGTTGTTGCGATAGATTCCATTGCGCCCACGGGGTCAAGAGAGGCTGCAGAAAAAATTATATTTATACCTCTTAAATATTTTAGAATTATCTTTATATCCCTATCTTTATCATATTTATCAAAATACTCTAAAATTCTTAAGAAAAGTCATTATGTCCTTTTGTAGGGGTATATGGATATTTTTTATTTTAAAAATGAGGACACGGTGACTCTTTTTTAAGTATTTCAAAGATATTACGGTAAATACGATGAAACAAGAGATATAGAGATAATTTTATAAGATTTGAAAGATATAGAGATAATTTTTTATTTTTTAAAAGATGAGTGAATTTTTTTTTGAATTTTAAAACCTAGAATGCTTTATTTTTGATGGATATAAGTTATGAACATGCGGAACTGAAATTCTTGGTTGTGGGTTTCCGATAGTTCTAGGCTAGAAATAGAAATTAGAAAAATAAAGGTGCGACTTTAAATCAACAGCATGTTATAATCGAGTAACATTCAACAATCTAAAGTCTAAACATAAGAATAACACCGTAAAATAAAATCTTACGATTATGGTACATCATAGATGTGAGCGTACACTTAGCCCGGTAGATTTGTTGAGAAATAATAATAATTTATGTACACTCTATTTCTGTTGGTCCACGTGGACCGACAGATTTCTAGAGATAAAAAAAAGTATGCAACAAATATTACTCTTTCTTCGACGAGTCGAGCCGTGTATTGATCTACTTCGATCCGGCCTAAAGTGACCCATTTACACTTGCATAAGTCATTGGATTTGCCCGTTCATTTATCTTCTCGAGTAATAATTTGTGCACTGAATCTGATGCACAGAGTCAACTCAAACTATAAACTTTTCTCTCGTTGACCCCTCCAAAAGTTGAAATGATCGTTTCTTGTCAAAAAAAGATGTCCCGTGTCAGATCTGTCTGGCCTATTTTTTCACTCGACGAAAAAAACACGAGTGAAAAATTTTATAAGGCTTAAATATTTTACTATATGAATGAAACATTTAATATAGATTTGAAATATTTTGTTAGATTTTATTTTTATAATAAAATATTTTATTTCGGTAGTGTTTTATCTTTATAACAGATATTTCGTTCAGATAATAAATGTTTCATTTCTATAAAATATTTCATTCGTTCATTTCTATAGTCAAATAAAATGTTTCATTCTTATAACAAAATATTTCATTATTATAACAAAATATTCCAATCTTACAAAATGTTTCACTCCTATATTTTTTCGTCGAACGAAAAAATGGACCAGACGGATCTGACATGGGACATACGGATCTAACGCGTGATGTCCTTTTTTGACAAAAATAATCATTTCAACTTTTTAAAGAGCCAATAAAAGAACGATTATAATTTAAATTAATTGTGTGCACCAAATTTGATACACAAAATATTACTCTATCTTTTTACTTGTATCGAGATTGTAAACTTTGTTCTCGGACATCACAATCGCCGGGTGCTCGCTCTCGCCACTATTGCTATATAAAACATTACATTAGTTGTTGTACTACTATTTGACCTACACTACATAAGTTTCCTATGGGTAGTGCAACCAACCTAGGACTCTTTGGGTTCGTCTCTACGTTTGCAGGTGGGAACATCACGTTACTTAACACACGGCATGATTCGAATCGGTATAATCCATAGGGCTTAGTGATCATGGAAAATTTTTTTTTATAATCTACACATTTTTTTTATAATCTCTCTCTCTCTACTCCTTCCATAATCCACCTTGTGTAAAAGTTGAGGTGGCATTAGCTCTTCAAGTATTGTCATGCAAAGAAGGAAGGGTAGTCTGTACAACCATCTTCCTGTTGTTTCACATGCTAAGAGGGATGTGAGAGCTATGCAACTGCTTAGGAATCATAAAACTCACCTTACTTGCCAAGTGCAGGAGAGGGAGAGGGTGCAAGATAAAGTTAGTTGAGCTAAACTAACTAATGAAAAGACCCACAGAGTAAGTCATTAAGGCCTTCAAGTTTCCCTTGTTAGCTCAACACATCCAAGACCACAACTGTATTGTTAACACTCAAGATTTGTCCTGCACAGTGTGTGATTGACAGCCTATGAGCCAATCCATAGAGTCCAAACAGGGCATCTAGAAAACAGGGGGAGGTGGGCAGAGCTGGAGTGATTTCATCGGTTGAGCAATGAGCACTATCCTTCAAGGGGTATTAATGGCCTTGCATGGATAGAGAGATTGCTCTTGCTTTAGAATGGTTTATTTACATCATCAAAAAATATATATATGCTGACCAGCTTGATGGAGGTGCCAGTAGCTTCTCTTCATCAGCCCCCCTTGTTCTATGGAACAAGAAAGAGATATTTTGGGGTTGGGGAGGGGGGAGGGGAGAGAGATGATATATATTTTTTAACCAGGGAAAACTGTAACCCTCCACGTTAGGGTTTAATAAATCGAGCCGAGACGGCTCGACTTGTATGACTCGATCTGTCTTAGTTACAGATTAAGACGATTGATCTGTGGGATGTAATCGAGATATTTTATATATTATTTTAATTTTTTTATAATAGATAAATTATGTAGGTTGGTTAGTTGAGGATCTCATGTTTAAATGTGAGGTCCTAGGTTTGAAACACCATTTTGATACATTTTTCGTCGATTTTTTAGAAAGTTATTTTTAAAAATATATTTTAAACAATGGAGGAGGTATGATTCGAACTGGTAGGGCCACGCACCGAGATAGAAATGTTTTTAAATTATATTATTATCTAACATAAATATATAAAATATATTTTTATATCTCGTTACATTATCGTACCGTCCCATACAGTCATGTCCCAATGAAAAATCGGGACAGATAATATGGACGGATCGACAAATCCTACATTACAACAAAAAATATCAAATCAAGTCGAATCAAGTACTCGGCGGAGTGGGGTTCTTTACATAGTTTCAATAACAAAATCTTAATGCAATTGTATGCTACTCTTTATTACACAATGATAAAGTTTAAGTCATGTTCCATGCATTTCAACTGGACGTGTCACGTGTCACAAACTGTAGTAATAAAATATAGGGTTTTTTATTTTTCAGTCTCGAGAAATAAGTGTATTTATATTTTAATCTTTTAAATATAATTATTATTATTAAAGTCTCTCAAATCTTCGTCGTTATATTTCTTAGTTCTTACCATTTGTTTCAATAATTAGAATTAAATTCAACTCTGAGTTAAATTAACTTAAGGAAGATAAAAGACTAAAATAATTAATGGACGGTGTTTTTGGCATTAACTATATTTTGCATCTTCTTTGTAAAGTTTCCAAGGCTTTTAGGCAGCGCCATTTTTGATGTGATCGTTGACGGCTAACATCATAACGTTTCAAGTAGAGTTTGCCGATTAGTCCGATCCGGCCACGACTCACGCCCCGCCTGACCCGTTAGACGTCTGGGTCGGGACGGGTCGTGCGACTCTAACCGACCCAACCCGATCCGTCAAACCCTACTTTCAACTAAAAAACTGTCCAATTTTCATTCATGTGGTATCCTCCTAACATGTTTAGAATTCAAAAAGGAAATACCCACAAATATATGTTCGATCGTACAGAGACTGAGGCTGCGTCTGAGAAATTTCTCTGTAAAGATTCTAAGGCGAGAAATCTCTGACATATTTTAAGTGATAATAAATGATATTAGATTTATTTAGATTTTTGAGATAGTAAAAAAATTAGATGAGAGAGATTATGGGCACAAAACTCAAGTGCGCTCATGAATCTCCAAAAATAAGTGTAAACTGTAAGGGCCGCTTTGAGAGCGACTTGGTCAGGCGACTGTCGGTAGATAAGTCGTTTGCGGTTACGGTGGACCCCGTCTCCCCCTCACACAAATACACCTAATCGACCCTGGGGTGACTTAATCGACCCTTCGGAGTCGATTAACCTACTCTCACCTGCTTATCAAAAAGGGTCTAAAGGTGTTTTTTAGAATTTTTAATAATTACGAATCTTCTGTGTGCAGATGAGTGCCCACAAGGAGATTATATTGACAATGATAAAATTAGGTGAGTTCTCAAACGGTGCCATAGAGAGGTACATGATTTAAATCTCATCTCTGAGAATTATATAAGAGGAGAAATTTACCACAAAGTTTAGTTTATTGGGACCTGCAAATCTATGTTTGAATGTTTTTTTCACATGGTCAGAATATTTATTCAAAGAAGATGAAATTATCGTAGCGGAGTTAATATTTGAAAGAGATCACGGTTGATGATATAAAGAATAAAAAATTATGACACTGACTCTAATATATCAAAACTATATCTTTAAAATAAATTAACATCAAAAGTAAAAACAAGACCCAAAAGATGGTCCATTTGTTAAGTCCGTATTTATAGACAAGATGTGTTATGCAATTTTAACACTCGTTAAATCTGTATTTATACACGAATCACGACAAAAACACTCTTTATTTGAGGGATAAAGGTTTTAATAAAAAAATATAAAATCCACCAAGTAAAGCTTTTTGAACATCATAAATCATATTAATGTGAGGAGGGAAAATTCAAGAAACAGAGTTCGAAGTTCGAACGTCATCCCACCCGGCAACGTCCACGCGCGGTCAGACGGGTCCCAATCCTCATCAGCACCATCAAAATAGGCACCCACGCGGCAGCTGTTCCTTGCTGCACGCCTCCTTCCTTCCCTCCCCGCCGCTCGTTGCCCTGCCCCCACCACTCTTCAAATCCCCATTTTGCCCCCACAATTTTTAAAATAACCCCCCCAAGGAGCCCGGGGACGAAGACTCCGAGTAGAGGCCTAGGACCCGCGGGCCCCCACGTCGCAACGACCACTTCGCTCCTCCTCCTACTCCTCCTCCTCTCTCTCTCTCTCCCTCTCCGTTTCTTTCTTTTCTTTCTTTTTTTTTTTAGTTTTTTCCCCCTTCTCGGTCGTACCCATTTCTCAACCCCCACGGGCCACGACCCACACCTTTCCGCTAATCTTTGACAAGAACCCGTAAGAATTCTGAAAATTTAACAGCTCACCTCAGAAGTTTAAACTCATGCGCTGGCACTTGGACGCGGCTGAGTCGTTCGAGCGTTTGCGGCGCATAACGAGACCATGAGGATATTGTAACAAATGCATGAATTTCG
The DNA here is from genome assembly GCA_022559845.1 of Amorphophallus konjac. Classification (NCBI taxonomy): domain Eukaryota; kingdom Viridiplantae; phylum Streptophyta; class Magnoliopsida; order Alismatales; family Araceae; genus Amorphophallus; species Amorphophallus konjac. The sequence continues at coordinate 23,284,359 of CM040121.1, forward strand.
AGGAGGGAAACGTAAAATGGCCATTACTATGTCTATTCGTTTCGTTCCCACCTTTACCTCCATCTCCATCTCCACCACCACCACCGCCATTACCACTTCCTCTCCTTTTCCCGTTCTTCTCCACTCCGTTGGGTTCTTCTTCTTTCTCCTCCTCCTCCTTCTCGTGTCCTCCATTAGTGGCGGCCACATAGGAGGAGGAGGGCTAGAGAGAGACAGAGAGAGGCGAGGTGGACATCGGATAGCATCGTCTTCCGCTTCCTGCTCCTCAGCTCCTCGCCACCTCCTCCCTCCGTCGCCATTCCCAGGAGGTCGTATCAAGGAGGAGGACAAGATGTTCGACGCGTTGCTCGGCCGCAAGTTCACCGTCAAATGGTGAGAGTCTCGACCTCCTCCTCCTCCTCCTCCTCCTCCTCTGTTGCCGGATCACCTCTCTCTCTCTCTCTCTATCTCCTGTTATTGTTGTGATCGGTGATGGTGGTGGCGGTGGAACGGAATGGAGCTACCTGCGATCGACTTCTCGTTTCATGTTCTTTTGGTTCTCTGCTTCGGTGTGTGCGTGGATGCGTCGGGGGACCTCGTCTTCCGATGGTGTTCTGTGGCTTCTTCCCGCGGTTCTTGTTGTCTAGGATGTGTGCGAGTGTCCTTCCTCCTCCTCCTCCGGCTCTCTCTTCCCTTCTCCCTTCCTCTTCATCTGTTATTGTGTTGCGTCTCGGAGCGTGATTCTGTTTCCGGTGCGGTTCTAGGCTTGGGAATGGAGCTGATGGAGGTCGATTTCTTTTGTGTTGTTTTCGTTTTTGTGATTCCGTGTTGTTGCTGATGTGTGGTTTCGGTGGATTTCTTTCTTTCTATGGCGCCCGGCCGTTGCGAGGCGCAGCAAGCAAGCGATAAAATGCATCAACGAGAGGCTGAGACTGATCCGGAAGAGGAAGCAGGCTATGCTTAACTTCCTCAAGCAGGACATCGCCGACCTCCTCCGCAACGGCCACGATTCTCATGCCCTCAACCGGGTACCTTCATATTCTTTCTCTCATGGATGTCCATACAAATTCTTACTCTGCAAGTTTGATGACAAGGACTTCTCTTAACTCTTTACTTACGAACCCTGCATGTTCTTATTCTCTAAGTTTGACAAGGCCTTTTTCTTATCTATTTATTTATGAATTCATCTGCAGAACCATTCTTCAGGATGGCTTTTCTTTTTCTTTTGTCCTTTTCTTTTTCAGTTAGATAAATCAATTCGACCATAATCAACATTTGGTTGCTTGTGCTATTTTGGCACTTGCTTTTCAATTTCCCCTGTTGAAGTTCTGCTGTTGCTATTGCAATCTGCCCCCTCCCCCCTTTTAATCATCTGATATCGGTCTGCTTGCTTGATTTGGAGGCTTTTGAGCTGACAATTCTATGCAGTTTTTTGATTATTTTCTGGGACAGGTTGCCTAATCCTTGCATTTTCTTGGATGTGTTGTTTCTTTTATGATGCTGTCCATAAATATTCATGGAGCTATTTGGGGAACTTTTAGTCCATGCAGTATATGCTATGTGATATTTATCTCTCTCCATAATATACTTGATGCTAATTTAGGTACATCTTTGTGTTGCTGACAGATGGATGCACTTATTGTTGAGATAAACCACCTGACTTGCTACGACATGATAGAGAAATTCTGCGAGTCTATTTTGAACCAGCTTTCAGTTCTGCAAAAGAAGAGGTACACTCATGAGCATTCCATGTTCCCATGCTATCTTGTGCTTCTGCTGTTAGCTTGGCAGACTCGGTTGAAAGGAATAGATTTGTTTTGTCAAGATGCTATGCTCCAGAGAGAAACAGGTTTCAGCCTTGCTTCTATGTTGTATGTAGGTATAGCATGGATTTTCCTATAATGTTCACTGAGAGGGTGGCATATAAATTTCTTATCTATGGGACCAGAAAAGTGGAATGAAAAAAAGGCACTTGTCTCAGAAAAAAAGGCACTTACGTCAATGCACAGGAAACTCTGTTGTCGTCCACCCATAGTTTCCTAGGGAAGATCAATTTTTTTCATAACTTCCACATTCTTTCATCAGTAATTTAGCTTTTTTATTATTCAAAATTCAAATTTTCCTTTAATTTTGATTTGCATTTTGTTTAAACAATGTTGGTCACGCTTGTATCTTTTATCTTCTACAGGGAATGCCCAGCTGAAGATAAGGAAGCTGTGTCCACACTAATCTTTGCTGCCGCTAGATTTTCAGATTTGCCAGAATTATGTGATCTTAGGCATGTATTTATGGCAAGGTATGGAGGTGCCATGGAAACATCTGTAAGCCTGGAGGTATTTCGTCCTTTATCCCCCGTAGGATTTCAGACAAGCATAACTTCTCTTTGTGTCTGATTCAATTTATTTGTGATGCAGTTTATAGAAAAATTAGCATCAAGGACGTTTTTGATGGCTACAAAAGTCCAGTTGATGCGGAGCATTGCGCAGGATTTTTTTGTGACGTGGGATTCTGAGTCGCTCGAGGATGGGATAACTGATCAAGTAGCAAGTCCATGTATAAATGAAAGAGATGGAAAAAAAGATGATGGGATGTGCGAGCACTCCATCAACACAGTCAAAGATGTAGTGGCAGAGACAAAAGACATCCATGTCATTAGTCATGAACCTGGTCTCACAAGGAACAGCAAGATCCATGACGATGAACTGGAAAATGTAAATCCATACCTCCCTGACACTTCAATTTCTGATTATGTCCAGCCAAAAAAGAACAAGGATGGCAATTTTATGGAAGACTGGCAAAGGAAAGATGGCACATATAGGTCTCCAAGAGCTCAAGAAGTGCCGGATCCCATTGATCAAGAGGGCAAGGTGTTAGAAGAAATGAAGTCCAACAATGACTACAGAGATGGAAGCAGAGTTCCTCTACTTTGTAATGGGGAACCATATGGCCTTGATGCAGAATATTGGCATGATGATCACACTATTCATAGCAGATCATCAAGTGTCCGAGGGAAGTTGGAGAATGGAACTGACGGAGATGATTGCCAGGAGAATAACAATCATCTTAAGAGGTCATCGAAGGCTCGAATGCATCATAATGGTAAAAGGAGGCATGCAGTTGGGCAACATGAGTTCGAGGACAATGCTAAATCTAATAGAGTCCATCATTTCGACCTAAAAGGCATCAAAGATGCAAATGACTCAGAGGACGACAGAAAGCAGGCAATTGGAGAAGATAAGTTTGACGACAATGACAAGCCTGTCAAAATTCCTCCTTATGTCAAATCAAAAACCATCAAGGATGAAATCCATTCAGATGACTGGGATAAAGATGAAACTGTCAATGGGAGATCAGGAAAGGTTAGGAAAGATGCAGATCTTGCCGCCCAAGAGGGTCAGTCAGCTGGGCCACGGAAATCAAACCATGACAGAGCTTTCCATCTGATGCCTCCACCATATGTCAAACAGAGAGTGAGTGCCCTCACAGACCAGGCCAAGTCCTCTAGCCCGCCAACTAATGATGGTGGGTTTGCTGCCAGTGATAAATCCAGCACTTGTGGACACAAAGATCCACAAAAAGATGTAGTTGCTGATCATGAAAGGCCGAAGCCAAGATCTGTCAGGAGGATCAAAAAGAAATCGCCAGTTCCTCAGGAATGTGATGGTGCTGTTGATAGTGATGAACCCTTGCCGAGGATCCAACAGGGCCAGAGAAGGCATGCTGCAAGGAAGAGCAATTTTTCCCCTCAAGATGACTATGATTCAGAGGAAGAAGCCATTGATAGACTTTTGACACATTATAGTAAGAAAAAATCGCCCCACGAGCCAAGAAAACACAGAGGAAGGACCCAAGCTGATCTTGCTGAACATGCTAGGGATTACCATGGAGTTGGGCAGCATGAGACTTACGATCGACACAATATTAGTAGTCCAGAGTCACCACAAACTCATTTCGTAGAGCATGCTGATGGTGACGAAGCTCCGCAGTATCACACAGATTGTAGGCGCCAAGCTTACATGGACGAGAGTGATCGTAGGGACCTTATTCATAAATCAGGATCAGCACAATCCCTTTCCATAGAGCATATGAATCATGGTGAAGCTGGGCAGTATCAGACCTTCCTAATTAGCCACCACATTGACAAGCCGGAGTTGGTGCATCCAGTGTCATTCCCTCTAAATCCTGACACTGTTGAGAAGGCCAAGGTTCCTGCACGGGCGACTTCGATGCAGCCAGACATTGTGAGCCCTTCTAGTGGACACGCAAATCTAAAGCTTCCAGATTACGAGGAGTTTGCCGCAAGATTTGCTGCACTGAGGAGGGGTTAGAAAAGATGAGCCATCTGCACATCAAACCCACACACTTGACCATTCCTCTGCTGTCCCAACATTGTTTTCTTTAGCTTTCGTCTATACCTGCGTCTTGGCTTTACTAGTTCGACTGTTAACCAATTGGCTGAAGCTAATCTTTTCACTTTTTCCACTAAGTTTTCCCTTTCTCTAGGGATGTTATGTAAATATAATCTGGCTGTTCCGAATTGAACGCTGTCATGACTGGTTTGATCTTTGCAGTTTATACTGCTTGAGGGGAAAGAGAGGCCAATTGACATCTCACACTTATTAGTTGCATGAATTAAGTATATCGGTATTGCCGAAACTAACATCATCTCATCAAATCATCAATATGTTCTACTCTTGCTGTATACATGCAGATGACTGTAAAGTATATGACATTCCATGGATCATACTGACCCCCTTGTCAAAGACTGACCATCAAAACGCTGAAACTTTCTCTGCATTAGAATTTTTTTTTAATTTCCTGGAAGGGGGTGGGAGGCGCAACTTTCCAGTTGAAAATCCCACTGAAGAGCTATTGGAATTGTGGGGTACATGAAATTTTATCTTTCATTCTTCATCCCTTCCCCCCCCCCCCCCCATGGGGAAGGGCGCGGCTTCGACCTGCTTCTCCGTCGTGAGATGCGGGTTTCCTCGCTAATCACCCCCCTCAAAAAAAAAAAGAATATCTATCAAACAAATTGTGAGGTTATCCTACTCAAAATCTTTAGTACAATATGTTTGTATTAATTAAGTATATTTTTATCTTGATCCGCAATCTATGTGCAACCATTTTAACATGTCCCTGAATATACAAAATAATTTAATTATCTTTGTATTGTCATGTGGGACGATGGCAAATATTCAAATGAGCTTGATTTTAATAATTTAGAGCGGGTTACGAATTTTCAAAATCTTTTTATTCCTTACGAAATGATTGTTTTTTCCCAGCCAAAAAAACTATTTTTTTACAGCTAGGGGATGTTAGGGAAAGTCATATCTTATGCAAGTTAATATTAAATTACGGCCGTTGTTGAGAGAGAGAGAGAGAGAGAGAGAGAGATCCACGAGAAGGTTGGCTTTTTTCCACCCAAAAAAAGAGAGAAGTTTAGGTCCAGAGATAGGAAAATCTTTGAGGTAATTTCCCATCCATCCAAGGAACAAAAAGATCTCTGTAGCTGTTTATTTTACTAAGTGGTTAGCCTTGGGAAAGGCACTTTTCTCAGAAAGTATACATGCTCATCCAATTTTCTGAAATCCCTAACCCAGTTAAGAATTGATGCAGTTTAATTAGGGTTTGTTTAATTAGTCATCGAATATCATAAAATGGCCTGCTACTCTATTAAGAACAAAACCGTTTTATGATGTTTTCAGACGACTTTAATTGACTGTAATGTACAGTTCAGTGATTGTAACATATGCACACAATTCAACTGACTATTACTAACTGGGCTAAACAATTCACCACGGTTGGCTTGGCCGAATTCTACACTGCATAAACGGTTTGGCTGCAAGACAACTAATTATAACTTACCAATCTAGTAGGTTGTCTAACTTACAGATCAGCCGTGAAATACAGTTCGGTTGCTGTAACATGCAACTCAGTTATACATGGCTTGTAATCATGCTGAATGTGACTAAAAATTTAGTAGATCACCGTTAACACATACAGTTCACTTGAATGTTAACGTACAATGCAGCCAGATCCAAGTGACAGTTCAACTGCTAGTAATTTGCAAATCAATTAACAATAACTTATAATTCAGCAGATTATAACTGCCAGTTGATATAACTTAAATAAATCTAGGTCCTTTGTTGTAAAAGTCGAGATAGAAGATGGAATATATAAATAAACTACTATAAAAAAAGGCATCCACATTTCCTTTTGTTTTGACTGTAATGTTGATATAACATGATTGTTTACCCTCTTTTTGACCATACAAGTGGCATATTTGCCAATAACTTCTAAACCATAAGAACATATTTGACAAAGAGACATACGTTTGACTAGCTAGCTACATGTTATTTGACAGTTGATAAACCTATTGAAGATCTGATCATGGCAGGCGGCAAAGCTTATGCAGTGTTCGATCCGTTGCAATTTAACGATAATTTTTCGTTACAATATATATATATATATATATATAATAAAAATGGTACAAAAGAAATGTTTAGGATGCATAACCAAAATATATCTCTCGTAAAGATCTCCTTGAACTCGAGCGAGGTTGCTATCGTCGCTCTTGGATTCCTCCTCCGGCCGGATGATCTAGCACCCTGAGGCTGAACTTGGCGACGACATCGTCTGGCATCTCCTTGGGGGAGGAGATCCACAAGTGAGCGCCATCAAGAGGCTGCTGTGTTACGGTCTGTGCCAGAATGATAGTGTGTGAGAGAGGTCAGCACCCAATTTAATCCTACGTCAGAAATTAATTGGAGGGTGGAGACCTAATGTTAGTGAGTGTAGATCTCTTAACTGGTTAGTCATTTTGAGATAAATCAAATCTTTAATTTTTTTTATGTTTACGAGGGATTAATATTTTCATCCCAGATTTGAGACGTATTTGGGATAGATTTGGGACGAAAATTCTCACGTGCATTTTTGCCGGTCAAATTTTTATCAAAACTTAAATCAAACGGTCAGAGTTACATTAGCAATAAATTTAACTGTCATATCTTGATCAGATATCGATGGGGATCAGATATATTTAAATCGGGAGAAAATCTAACAATTAGATCATCTTCGAACGGCTTAAATCCAACGGTCATATTTAAATCGAGAGTAAATTCAACAGTCACATCTTCGTCAAACTTAAATGTAATGATCAGATCTTGATTAAAGTTAAAACGTATGGTCAGATATTACTTGGGAGTGAATCCAACAGTTGGATCTTTGTAATGTTGAGTTGGGTATCATCTGACAACGCTGATAAATTTAAGGTTATATTATTTAAATATATAAATATAAAAAATTATTAAAAAATTTACGATGGATTTACAATTAGTATAAATTAGGGCCGTTAATGAGTAGGCCCGTGATTCTGGCCCGATTTCGAACAAGACTTCAAGGCTCTTTTCGGCCCGTTGGTAAATTGGTTGAGCCTAAAAGTCTGGCCCTGCTAGGCCCACGGGTCGGACTCAGCCTTTGAGTTCAGCTCACAGGCCATTTGAAGATGATCGAACTGTTAAATTTGCTCTCGATCTAAATCTATCTAGTGCTGATCAAAATATGATCAAGATCCAACAGTTAGATTTTTCAATGATCTATCTCTGACCGTTTGATTTAAGTTTTGATAAAAGTTCGACCGTTAAAAGCGAGAAGGAAAGGAGAATATTTTTTTGACCCAAATCCGTCTCAAATCCGTATCTAATTTTGGACGGAAATATTTGCATCCTAAATTCATCTCAAATTAGAGATAAAATCTAACAGTTCGATCATCTTCACATGGCTTAAATCTAATGGTCATTTTTAGAACGAGAGCAAATTCAACCGTCGTATCTTCGTCGAATTTAAATCTAATGGTCAGATCTTAATCAAAGTTAAAAGATATGGTCGGATGTTAATTGTGAGTAAATTCAACGGTTAGATCTTCGTAATGCTGAGTTGGGTGTCGTTTGACTACGTTGGTAAATTTAAGTTTATACTATTTAAATATATAAATGTAAAATATTGAAAAAATTGTGATAGATTTATAATTAGTACAAATTAAGGCAATTAATGAGCTGGGCTGGCTAGATAGACCAGTGATTCAGACCCGATTTCGGGTCGAGCTTCAAGGTATTTTTCGGTCAACAGATAAATTGGACGACCCTAAAAGCCCGACCCGACTAGGCTCACAGGCCGAATTCGGGTTTTGAGTTCAACCCCCTCGTCGGCCCTATTCGTTCTATTTTATTCTACCTCAATTAATTTTTAATATTTTTAAATAAATTAAGTTAAAAAATTTGGGATGGATTATGGATGAATTCTCGTTCCGTCTCAAATATTTAAGAAAATTTTTAAATAATAATGATCATTAATAAAAATTTAGGACATAATTAAAATATGTCCCAAACATAAGACGGATTTAAGACGATTTTCCTTCCGTCTTAAATGTTCATGTGATTTTTTAAAGAATATATAATGCTAATAAAGATTTGGAACAGAATGAAAATCCGTCCTTAATCCATTCTAAATTTGGGACGAATTTGGGATGATTTTGAGTTTACAATGATTTTCTTTATGTCTCAAATATTCATGTAATTCTTTTAAAAAATTAACTATTTTTAAAGAATAAATAATATTAATAAAGATTTGAGACGGAATGAAAATTCATCCAAAATTTAGAACGAATTTGGGAATAATTTTCTTTCAGTCTCATATATTAATGTATTTTTTTTAAGAATAAATAATGTTAATAAAGATTTGGGACGAAACGAAGATCCATCCCTAATCTGTCCCAAATTTAGGACGAGTTTGGGACGATTTTATTTCATCTCAAATGTTCATGTAATTCTTTTAAAAAATAAATAATGTTAATAAAGATTTGGGATGGAATGAAAAACCATCTCAAATTTGGGATGAACAGTTTTCTTTCCGTCTCAAATGTTCAGGTATTTTTTTAAAGTTAATAAAGATTTGGGATGGATTTTCATTCCGCCCCAAATAAAAATCCGTCTCAAATTTAGGACGATTTTATTACCGTCTCAAATGTCTAAATCCGTCCCAAATTTGAGTCGAATTTAGGACGAAAAAAAAATTATCCTAAAATTTCGTCCCTATTTCCACATTTTATTATAGTGACAGAGGTTGAAGATGAATCCAACAGAAGTAAGAGAACCTAGCAGAAGGAAGAGGTTGAAGAGGTGGTGGTCGTGTTAAGTGAGGAGAAATCTCTGTGGCATATATACATGGAAGCTTCACGACAATGGAGAGAGATATGATTAAACCTGGAGTCGTCGCATTGATTGAGTATGCGAGTGCTCTTATTTTGCTATGTCGGTTAGAAATATGGATATGGTATTTAAAGAAGTTGAAGAAGCACGGAGGTTGTGGATGTAGTACAAGTATATCTGTGTTCCTCATCTCGGGCAGGTCAGCCAGGTATTCATTTGAGACTAATATTTTTTTGAAAGTGCATTTGAGACTAATGTTAAGAGCGACCAGATGACCGCCGGAGAGAGTAAAAACTGTTCGTTTCATAATTCATAATTTTACAAGAGTTTCATTTACCACACACCTGGCGACATGATCTCTTTTTTTCAAGAAAAAATGAATGACTCATCAAATGATATTTAAGTTACATGTGGTCAATCCAATTGTTGGTAAGATAGTTAAAATTACTAAAAAAAATGAAGTTCATATTGGGAAGAAAAATATTCCCCTTTCTCCTCATTTTTAACGGTCAAAATTTTATCAAAACTTAAATAAAACAGTGATCAATGGTAAATCTAACTGTCAGATCTTGATCAGATTTCGATCGGGACCATATAGATTTAGATCGAGAGCAAATCTAACAATTCGATCTTCAAACGACTTAAATCTAACGGTCATATTTAGATCGAGAGCAAATTCAACGATCACATCTTCGTCAAATTTAAATCTAATGGTCAGATCTTGATCAAAGTTAAAACGTATGGTCGAATGTTACTTGTGAGTAAATCTAACGATTAGATCTTCGTAATGTTGAGTTGGGTGTCGTTTGACGATGATGGTAAATTTATGTTTATATCATTTAATTATGTAAATAAAAAATATTAGAAAAAATTTTATGATGGATTTTCAACTAGTACGGATTAGGGTAGTCAAGGAGCTGGGCCAGCCAAATAGACCCGTAATTCTCGCCCAATTTCGGGCCAGACTTCAAGGCCCTTTAGGCCCACGGGCAAATTGGACGGGCTTAAAAACTCGACCGGATTAAGCCCATTGGTCGAATTAGGATTTTGAGTTTGATCCACTTGTCAACTCTACCCGTTCTATTTTGTTCTTTCTCGATTTTTTTAACATTTTTAAATAAAGTAAATTAAAATTTTAAAATGAATTATAGACAAATTATTGTTTTATCTCAAATATATAATAACTTTTAAATAATAATTATCATTAATAAATAATTGGGACAGACTGAAAATTCGTCCCAAATTCATCCTAACGGTTTCCTTTTTCTCTCAAATGTTCATATGATTTTTTAGATCCTGTTTGTTGTTCCAACACGGTACTCGGGATCGAATAAACCTTTGTGTGTGAGGGGAGCTGCTGGACCCCACAAGTTTTCTCTCTCGTCCGTTAAGCAATTCACTCGACAATTCTAATAACAAATCGGGCCTTAAAGAATAAATAATGTTAATAAAGATAGAATGAAAATCCGTCCCTAATTCATCCCAGATTTGGAACGAGTTTGGGATAATTTTCTTTCCATCTCAAATATCTAAATCCGTCCCAAATTTAAGATGAATTTGGGACGAAAAATGTTTGTCCCAAAATTCCGTCCCTATTTTCGCATTTTTTTTGTAGCGAAACATGTTTAAGCGATTTGTTAGGACTGCTGCAATATGGGACGATCTTCCTCGCTGGGAGGTGAGACAAGGGCGGTGCCTCGCGGCGGATCATCTCCTTATCGTCTCTGGGACGGTTGGAGCTCCAGTTTATTTAAAAAATCATCATGTTAATTTTGGCCAAACATGATAATTACATATTTTACAATTTAAAAATATCATATTTGTTTAATCTTCATCTTGAAATCGTATAAAAAGGTGTAGAGCAACGAAGAAAGAATTTTTCCGGGGGAAGCAGTTGAATGGATGTACATTAATCACGTGTGTCGTGTACATGTGAAGTTAACGAAACTCAAACTAATTGCCTCTCGGTTGGGAATACGTACGCTGAAAATGCACTGAATTTAAATAGTTCACCTTAATTATCTTAGGAGATCGTATATATAAGTGTTGTTTGGTATCAGGATAAAAATTGAAGAGAATATGTGTAAATCATTTTAGGATAATTTATGTCTAGTCTTATTCTCATGTATGTTTAGTACACAAGGGGTGAAATGAGGTTAGAAAAATGGGGATAAATCATTCCAACAAAAGGTTGGAATGACTTATCCCCATTGCCAACCTCAAAATTAGGGTTAACCCTGTTTCCCTTAACCCAGTTTATCCCCGCCCACTTTAACCATACCAAATACCCGATACCAAACGACCCTTAAGTGACTTAGATAGATCACTACTAATTTAATCATAAAAATACGTACTGGCTAGAGTTTAGTAGAATCCAATGAATTAAACTGACGTTGTCGACGTTAGCAAGAGTTACTCTTTGATAGAACTCATCGATCAAACTCCACTATATATATCGTTTAGAACTTCAGTGACTGATAGATCTCAATTTTGTGAATGCGAAGAGGTACCCCCCCCCAAGCTAGCTTGTTATATATGCTTGTAGAACAAGAGAAAACCATATGGGTACTCTTTCCACACATCACTACCACTGCTTCCATCTCGATCCTCCATTACATATTAATCCAGCAAGCCATGCCTGATCAGGTAGGCATATGCTTGGCATGCTTACATGATAATTAATATGCCCCTTATAATTGACACTGATCTGCAAGTTTGCCTTCGTGTTTTACCCGGCGTTAATAAGAAACAGTACACGATTGGATATTGGAATGTGTACATGTTGCCGCACGCATAATAGACATCGTTCTTCACCGTGCCCTTCGCACTGCAGGGAGATGTCAAGTGCCACCCGTCGCAATTAATTAATGAGCAATCTTCCTTTGTCTATATACCACACCACATGTGGCAGCCGTGTGAACACTAACCCGAAACTTGTTCCTAAAGCAAGAAAGACGAGAGAACTTAATTTAATTAGAAGGCCTCACATCCATGTCTGCGTCGACAGCTTGCGATTGCGCTCATTAACCCTATATATCGATCAGGTATATACCAAACTCTCGATATTATCTCTTGGTTTAACCCTTAATTTTGGTGAACCCAACCACAGATAATTGATGATGACACCTGTACGTACTTTAGCAATCAGAAAATCAAGCTCAACACACAAGGCGCGCAAGACATTAATTGTAGACGAGATCATCCTCCTCCAAAAATCTTAGCTGAGAGCTAGCAACCGTACGTACGTGTAAGTCTCATGCATGCATGTTAATTATTCCAGGACAGGAACTGCACTCGAGTCTCCGGGAGGAGATGTAGATGTAGCTGTGCAAAGTGTTAATTTGTTAGTGGGTCGGTCGGGGGCTCGAATATCCAGGGGAGAAGAGCTATATATAGCAGTGGCTGGCTGCAGACTGTACCGCTAGCTGAGGCATCCAAGCATGCCGACGATGAGATGGAGGAGGAAGCTGTCGCGGCAGCTGCGGAGGAGGTCGCGGCGCACGATCCGCTCCAGGCTCTGGCTCCTCGGTAGGAGGCCGCTGTAGTAGAGGATGGTGGTGACCGTGGCCACTGGCTGCCCTGCCAGCAACGCCAGCAGCCTCAGCGACGACCTCATGAGGAGCGGGGTGAGAGCCTGCATCCAGGCACCAACAAGAAGAGAAGGAAAGATTAGCGTGGGTATCTATATATCTGCATCACATTGTTTGAGAAAGAGAGAGAGAGAGAGAACCATGACTCGAAGAAGTGCAGGAAGGTGGTGAAGTGGAGCGCGACTGAAGTCGGAGATAGAAGTTGCTCTTTACATTGTTGCGGAGAGAGAGAGAGAGAGAGAGAGAGAGAGAGAGAGAGAGAGAGGTGGCTAATGAGTTAGGAGATGAACTGCCATCCAGACCTGCTGTTCAGACCTACCCGTCTACGAGAGGGTGGATGGCATGCCACTCGGCGACGGGGGATCGGTCTCCATCTGAATGAAGGCAGGGGAAAGATGCATGCCCCGTCGGTCTTGAGGCATGAGACCCATCGGTAGAGTTATAATTGTCCCTTTATCGGTTTTTTATAAAAGCCCCCCACTTGTGCAGTATATGTTACTACATACTTTGCAGTGTGTAACTAAATAAAAAAATGCTTTTATTTTTTAAAATATTCACCTACTTTCTAAGTTATTTATATCATATTATTAATGTTATCAGAATCGAATCGGTGTTTGAACAGACTAATGAGTTGGTTCGATTCGAACCGATTATAACTGTGACGTTATCATAATAATGATACATGGTCCGACCTAATTCTATAACCCAAGACAATAAAAAATAAGATATAATGATCAAAATAAATAAACATACATGTATAATTATTAGTCATTATTATGTAACTATACAAGTAAATAATAATAATAACATAGTTAAATAAAGTGACCTAAAAATTTTGTAATATTTCATTGGTCTTTACTCTTCATAATTGACATCTATATTCCTTTAAATATTTAAACTTCCAATATATCTAAAATAAAATGATAAATAATAACAAATCAATAATAATAAGATAATTTTATTCACACATAAATATAATTTTAAATATCTAAATATTATTATATTTATTTTTTTATTTTAAAGGGTGAATCGGGTCGGACCGATTCACCGGTCGAACCGCAGTTCATCAGGTTCACCCGATTCTTTAACATTAGACCGGACCGACCTTAATCGGACCGATTCCTAAACCGATTCACGATCAGACCAGTCCACCCGGCCGATCCGATCCAATTCTGATAACACTGCATATTATCCGATCTTAGATCCGACAGCTACAAATTGACCCATTAAGGATATCCGTTCTTTTGTTTTGCTTTTTTTGTAAGCGTACGATCTAAGATCGGATGACGGGTAATTTGAAAAAGAAGCTCTCAAAAAAACACAAAAGTATTTTTTTTATTGGACTACAAAGTGACTCAACAAGTCGCTGCATAAAGCTATTTCTATAAACCGTCGTCGGTCGCCTCTTAGTCCTAATTCTCTTGTTCATTTGGCGATATCTTGAGATCGTGATAACTACGAACTATGTTGCATAATTCGGCAACATCAGGAATTTGCTGCATGGGATCCAAAGATGAAAATGAAGAGAGGATGGATGATATATATATTGTAAATATTTTAAAAAATTAATCCGATACAGAATCAAAGCACAGCCCAACAATGCGATATATATTATTGGATTGTTGGTAGAAGACGTCACTACAAGAAATAAGAACAATTGAGATGGATAATGACGATTGCTACAATAGGCATTAATCCCAAACAGCACATTTGCCACGGCATTCGGAAACAATCAGATACGATTATTTGATCCAGCTTAAATCTGAATTGTTGTTTATAAAAAAAAAAACTAATCAAAACCAAACGCGAATCACAGCAACCTTCAAATATTCAAGAGACAGCAAAGGGAACAATCCCTAATGAAATTGTTCGGCACGGCTGATCACAACCGCCAGTAAAAGGTGACACCTTTGAAGAAAGCCTCACACAAGAATGTTTTATTTAAATATTTTCTCATACATAAGGCTTAATTCATATTTAAATCGCGTGGCATCGTTTTGAATCGTTGAGATTACACAAGCTCGTGTCAATCTCATGCATAAGCCTTGAGAAGATAGGCTTATTATGTCCTTCAACATAATATGTATGGTCACATTATTTTACCGGTTGATTTTGATGCGTAACTTCGTGTTGTTTTTGCCGATGTTCAAATGGAACTCTAGCATGTAATAGATGCTTAAAAAGAATTGCATGTGTCCAGAGTCTCAAGGTTATCGCACACAGTTGAAAGTACAGGGGTGACACTTGTTGCACACTCTAAATACTTGCACATCTTGTTGTCTACTAAATTTTTATTATTATTTTTATTTTTTAAAGTTACCTAAACTCTTGGTTCCACTCAATCTACATGTCTGTATAAGCCATGCCTCAGTCGGACAACTAAAATATTTCAAAAAAGTTAAAGAACAGATTGTCATTCTTTATTTGTTTTTAAGATTTTTGAACTATCTGATTGGGGTGAACCTCGTACGGACAGGCAGATTGGTGAATCCAGGGGTCAGTATAATTTTTAAAAATAAAAATAAAAAAAATACTGCACACCTGCAGTGTGCAATCTCATGTGTGCAACAAGAATTACTCTAAATAAAAATGTAAAATAACACTGTATGGACACAAGATTTTCTCATTTTCTGGGTTGGGGAGGGGGAGGGAATAGGTTCAAGAGGACACAAGCAGTTGCCAATGTATTGTATGTAGCTTTGGATATTAACTTTGAATAAAGGAAGAAGGTAATTAGTCACCTGAATGAGATGCTTCTAAATTATCTATACAATTTTAGAACAATCAACGTAAAATAGCACAATGATCCCACGATGTTGACATCCAGCAAAATGTTGTGCCAAAGATGTTGAAAAGAGTGAGATTCAAGTTACAGAATGAATGACAAATGTCCATGGCAAATGTAGTTATAGGAATCAAATAAGACGTTGCAGTGGTCATACGTAAAATTTTAATGAAGTGCCCAAGTTAAGTTGACGCAGTCTCCTCAATTTATACCAGACTACATTGTGGTAGATACATTAAAAGGAAGATTGACCAGCAATCCCCTCAATTTATAGAGTAATGGTACACCGCTGGCGGTGTAGCCTTTTTTTATTTTATTTTTTTGGCATGGGCCCCACGCCACTTATATGAGGTTTATTGGAGAAGAATGGGTTGAGTGGGGCCCACGTCAAAAAAAAATTCAAAAAAAAATAAAAAAAATAGGCGACATCGCTAGCTGTGTAGCTAGCATTACTCCAATTTATGTGTGGCATCCTGGGTTACAAGACGAAGTCCTATCACTCCTCTCTCATCGGGTCCAAGTCAAAGGACCCTCTAGGATCTGGGAGTCAAACCAGTATAAATCTACTCATAACACTAACAAAAGAAAGCATCAATTCAAAGTACATATCCAAACCCGAAATAAAGTACAACTGCCATATAAATGAAGTTGGAACAAGAAAGAGTGATAAGAAGTAAGATCCACAAGGTCCAAGCACAGGCCACCACAACCTGCAACCACAAACTCCCGTCTTCACCATATCTCCACTAGAACCTGGCTACCATTCAAAAAAGGAGGAATCCTCATTAACCCAAAGGAGATGCTACGAGTCCACAAACCCCTAATTCTAGAGAAATACTTGTTGCAAACCTGATTTGCAGCTTACGTTACAAACCACACCCACATTGGGCCATGTTAGTGCGCATCACATGTTAAGCAGCAAGAGGGAATCATATGGGGAAGAAATGGTGGTCGATTTTCTGTTAAAAATATGTACCAACTGATTGAAGGCAATGATAGTAATTTTCAACATTTTGGCAGGATTTGGAAAGTGAGGACTCCTTCAAAAGTGAAAGAATTTATGGGGTTGCTGTCACAGAGGCGCATTGTTACTAAGTTATACCGATGGAAATAGATTACCGGGTATGATCATCTTTGAACCTTCTGCAGTTTACTACCAGAATCAGTGGATCATCTGTTATTCCAGTGTAATTTTACTACAGCTGTGGAAGGTTTTTGGCAGCCTTACTGGTTTCTCTTTCAATTTCACCTCAGTTGAAGACATGCGGTCCTTCTTCAAAGGCATAAAACTCAGTAGGGGAAATTGTGATGGCATGAAAATTCTCTCTATGCTTCCCCATGCAATCTGCTGGGGTATTTGGAGGTCTTGAAATTAGTTATATAAAAAGTCTTGTATTCTGCAGTTACAAACAACAACAAAGTAGTAGACCATGCAAAAATAAAGAGTCTTGTATTCTTCAATTATCTGAAAAACCTTTGAATACTTGAAAAAATATAAAGAATAAAATCAAAGAGAAATGATTTTTCATACCTTTATTTTTTCCTAATTTTATGAATTGCATCCAGTAACATGTCTGCCTTTAAGGGTTTCATCAAATGAATATCCATTCCAGCCTGAACAAAGTCAGTCTCTTGTTCTGCCATTGAATGAGCGGTAAGAGCTATGATGGGAATGTGCATGCCATATTGCTTTTCCTCTTCACGAATTTGCTTTGTCGCTTCATATCCGTTCATTATTGGCATCTGGAACATAAGAATGTTCAAATATATATTAAAATACAAAAAATATATCTCCTTCACTTCCTCCACTTTCAATTTTATTATTCCTCTTTTAATTATTATCGCTGATACTCCTATATCAATATCATATTGATATTCTATACTCTAAAAATATTAATATCAAACTAATACCATATCAAAATTACTACTCCAACCAATCAGGGAGGAATGTTTAATATTGCTTATGAAAGAAAAACAATCTTACATCTAAAAATATGCCAAATCTAAATTGTTAGCATAACAAGATGACTCATCTACAGGCAGTTGGACTAGTCCAACTAGATGGTGAGAGAGGGCAAGAGGAGAGGAGTGCAGAGAGGCAAAGAGAGAACAGAGTGGAGAGACGTAAAACAGGGGAGAGTTGAGCAGCAGAGCTCGGAGGGGGAAGATGACAAAAGGCCATGGATTACTGTAACCAGCAGGGAGAAGAGGCCTCGCCAAAGGCCTAGTAGTGTTCCAACTCTTCCGGTGAAGGTGGATCAATGCATTAGATGCCTTGGTTTTGGAAAATGGGCCTGGAAGTGCAGGGAAGCTTGGAAGTGTCTCAGATGCGGAGGGTTGGGCCACATGGCTGCTGGCTGCTTGGAGGGAATGCTGGACAATGGCATGCAGAGTGGGGTTGGACAGAGGAACTATAGGGAACAACCTGATACTGTTCAAAATTGCAAGGAAGCCAGTGAAGTCTGAGACATCCCCTGGTCTCCTGAGATGGAGGAGTTGAAGAGGTAGTTTGATTCGTCTGTGGTGGCCATTCCAAAGGGAAGCCCAAACAGCAGAGCTTCCATTGAAATGGAAGGAGTCCTGAGAGTGGAGCATCAAGGAAATCTTTGGAGGGGCCTACCTCATCTGGTTTTCCAGAGCAGCATGGAGAAGTGAATGCCTCCAGCAGAGGTCAGTAGATATTGACGGAGGGACGTTGTTGGTCAAAAAGTGGTCAGCGGAGAATGTAGCTCACGTGGAGAAGGAAGGGACTTCCACTGCATGTCTGGAGCATTGAGGCATTCTGATGCATGGTTGTGGGATTTGGGTACCTGAAAGAGATTGACAATGGTACACTAGATAGAAGTTTTTTGCAGTTTGCAAGGGTGAGAGTTGAAGTGGATGACCCCAGAAATATCCATCCAAGTGTCAGAGTCAGGGCTGGAAGCTTAAAGTGTCGTATCTCTGTCAGTCTAGAACTTCTTGGGAACCTTTCTAAGGTCACACCCCGGCTGACAGAGGTAGACAATGCCTCTTGGTCTTGGGCTGAGGTAGTCTCTGCGTACAAGCTTTACAGGAAGGAGAGGGCAGCCCTGAAGCCGGAAGGTCTGAGCAGGAAGAAGCCTGAGTCATCTGACTTGATACCCCAGGTTAATGCTGTGGCAGAGTCTGTAGGTGTGCAAGCCAACCCATCTAGGGAATGCTGCAAGCACCCAGTGGAGAAGGAGGTGCAGACCAAATCTTCCTGTGAAGAAAAGGGACCACAGATACGAGGGGAGGCTCTTGAGGGGGTTAGTGCTTTCAAGAAGTGTTGGGAGAAGGGGACGGATCTTCTGTCAGAGATATTTACCTAGATACATGGCGGTGGGCTCCTGGCTGTCGCAGATTGGCACTTCAAGTGGTGTGGCTGCTGCTTCATTGGGTCGAGAAGCACAGTATAGAGGCCACTTATCTAGATCTGAACCTCTTCTTGGTTCCATTTTGGGCCTGCCCTCTGCCCGAATTCTAGACCCGATTGGAGGTTTATCTCCAGATGACCTGACACCTGTTGTGTCAGGTTGTCAGATGGTTTACTCCCATCCCAATGCTCTGGGGGTCTCCAGGGAGGGTTCTCATGGAGCTGCTGGATCCTCCTTTGCTCTGGTGGGGAGCGGCTTGGCAGAGGATCCATCATTGGCACCCTTTGAGTGGGGGACAGGTGATCCCATGATGAATCCCTCTCCCAGGACAGACGGCAGTGCGGAGGACCTAGTGACTGTGGCAGCCGTGGCTACAGAGATCCAGCCCCTACACATTATGGAGTTCAACCGAAAAGACTCCCAGGTGTGTTTGGCTCCAGATTCATAGCAAAGTTCTATTCCTTCCTACACATTTCTCCGATACGGTGACGTCTCCAACTGCTGTGGGGAGCCTGGTTCTAAGGCAGCTCTTCGTCAGCCTTCGCCAGTTCATCAATGGAAGAGGAAGAGATGAAGCCAACGGGTTCTGTGGAGTCCGTGCTTGAACTCCAGAAGGTTGCTCTGCTTTTATCTGGGGCAGCAGTGGACACAGTAGATATTGACTATCATCAGACCGTGGAAGATTCTTCAAAGGCAGCTGTTCCCTTTGGAGACGAGGTTGAGCCTATTTCTGCTTGCTTGCCTGAACAAGATGAGGGATGGTTGGAGGAGATTATCAAGTTTGGTAATGAAATAGGAGTGTTCTTTGAAGAGAGGAAAGATAATAGTCAGAAATTCTATTAAAAAGATGCGGAGATTGGATGCCCTTCTGAGCAATGCTAAGAATAAAGGTCAAGGTGGGTGTATTAAAATTGGAGCGAGGGAAATTGAGTTCATAAACAATAATAAAAGTGAGGATTGTCTCAGACTTAGAAAAGAAAATAATGTGCAGAAGATGGTTCAATCCCCATGAGAACTTTATCCTGGAACATCAGGGGGCTCAAAAGTGAGCCCAAGGTTAGAGCAGTCAGAGATGCAGTTCACAGACTTAGTATTGATATTCTCTGCCTGCAAGAGACAAAGATGACCCTAGTTGAAAATAAAACAGTTAAGAAGGCAGGGCTCTAGATTGATAGGGTGGACCTATACCCAGCCGATGGTCACAGAGGTAGCCAGATCATGTTATGTAATGAAAAACATTGCTCAGGGGTTTTATGTGATAGAGGCTCCTTCAGTATATCGGTGTCATTCAACGGTAGAATGGGAAAGGGCTCATGAATAATCACCTCAGTATGGACCACATGATACTCATCTAAAAGAGGCTCTGTTACAGGAACTGTACAGACTAAAAGATTCTTTCCAGGTGCATGATGTGTTCTGGGTGATTTCAACTGTCTCAGGTTCCTTGGGAAAGAACTGGGTTGCAGAATTGGAGCACTGATATGGAATTTTTCGGTCAGTGGATAAGGGATAGTGCTCTGGTGGAATTGGAGATGCCTAATAGAAGATTCACTTGGTCTAACATGCAGGAGAATGAAACAGTCTACATTAGACAGATTTCTGGTTTCCACTGAATGGTTGGGTATGTTTCCTTCTTCACAGGCTAAAGGATTTTGCAGAACAGTCTCAGATCATTTGCCAATCCAATTGTCTACAGGGCAGTCATTCCATGGCAGAAGAATCTTCAGATATGAATCAGCGGGTTAGACATGAAGGATTTAGAGAACTGGTGTCACAATGGTGGATGGAGGAAGGTCCAACAGATATACATGCCTGTATTCAGTTTTCAAGGAAGCTTAAATGGGTCAGATCTCGCATGAAAAGAAGGGCTTCTCAGATGTTTGGAAAAGGGACCCTGGATGACGAAGAGATCCATACTTTAAAAGGATACAAGAAAGAGTACAATGAATAGCTCAAAAGAGACAAGATTGTGGAAACAGAGAGCAAAATAACTCTGGCTTAAAGAAGGTGACAAAAATATCTCTTATGTCCATGCAGTTGCCAACAAGGATGGCAGTGTCGGTTTCGGCCGGTGCCAAAACCGAAACCGTTTCGGTTTCGGTCCGAAACTAAATAAATTATTATTTTTTTCCAAACTGCAGGGTTTTGGTTTCGGTCCGGTTTCGGCCCGGATAGTTTTGGATCGTTTCGGCCGAAACTGCCATCCATGGTTGCCAGTGCTAAAAAACGAACTCTAAGAGTAGAAATTTGAGAGTGGGGGGGACATTGGTGATGATGTTGAGGTCATTCCAAAGGACTTCATCAAGTTCTTTGAAGATTTATTCCCGGAGCAGAACCTTTGGAGACAGAAATTAGACAACAGGGTGTACAGCCCAGCATAAGTATGAGTGTGGCAGAAACCCTTTCTTCTCCATTCAAAGAGGAAGAAATAAAAAAGGCTATCTTCAGTATGGACATTAATAATTCTCCAGGGCCAAATGGTTTTTCCATAGGTTTAACCAACATTTTTGGGAGAATGATCTCTTCAATGTAGTGAAAGAGTTTGAGAACAGACCCTAAGAAGGAGGATAGGATTTTTCAATGATCGCATCAAAACTTTTAATTCTACTTATTTGGTGACGATCCCTAAGAAGGAGGGCAGAATTTTCAAAAGGGAAGCGAAATCGGAGGATAGGATTGTTTTTTTCTTGTGTTTGTGACACGGTGGTTTTTTAAGTGAAACATAAATGTAAAGTGGAGGCTCATAACTCCTCTCTTTTCTTGATCTTGGGCAGCTATTTGGGGTGCACCTTCTAGGTGCGGTGCTTTTTGTATAGCGATTTTTTGAGAGTTGAGAGCTTATACATGTACATCTCTTCCTTATTTCAATATAACAGTGGTACCACCCACTTTTCAAAAAAAAGGAGGGAGCAGAAACAGTAACTGATTTCAGGACAATTAGCCTACTCAATGTTTGCTATAACATAATCACCAAGATGATGGCTTCCAGATTGGAAAAGGTGGTCCACAAGCTTGTCGGTGAAAATCAGTCAGTTTTCGAAAGGGAGATTTATCCTAGATAACTACATGGCAGCCCTCGGTCTCTAGACTTTTCTAGTGAGAGAAGATCTGGGGTTTGGGGTTTAGGGGTCATGGCTGGCTGGGCGGGGCGCCCACCAGCGATCGTCTTTGCGGCGAACAGTGTCCCCCTGGAGAGCCGTGGGTGGAGGCAGGGCTCTCTCCCCAACTTTGTGCCGCACTGGTCTGATGGAGGTCTCGCTGGGGGTACTAGAGCAGGGACCAGTCGGCCGGAGCCGACTAGCTATAGCAGTGGCCGGAAGGGCCACGTCAAGTTGTTCTGCACACAAATGGTGCCGCCTCCTGTAGGGATTAGCGGGGGCTCTAGGAGTTCTCGGACGTTTACTGAGGCGGTGAGGAGTAATCCGGCTCCAGGGCCTAAGTGGCCTGTGAGTAAAAGATGGGTGGATGCAGGGGTATTCCCGCCAGAATCCTTGCAGGACAGGGTCGCCTGGCTAAGGCGATGCCTGTGGGTGTCACTACTGGAAGGGTCAATTGATGTTGAGTAGGACTGTCAATGGGTCGGGCCGACCCGACAGGCCCGCAGACCAGACCCAATTTCGGGCCGGGCCGCAAGGCCTTTTCCGGCCCATGGGCCCTTAGTCGGGACTAAAAGTCCGGCCCGACTAGGTCCACGGGCCGGGCTTTGAGTTCAGCCCGCAGGCCGGCCCAGCCCGTTCTCTTTTTATTTTCTTCCTTCAAATTTTAAAAACTACTTAGTTAAAATTATGTTATTTTACTTAATTAAACATTTTAAAACTCTATTTTCACACAACTTATGTAATTAATATCAAAATTCTAATTAGTTTAGTGAGATTATAACTTTTATATTATTAAATATATTAGTTTTTATTTTTATTTAAGTTGTCTGGCCGGGCCTTAGTCGGACTTTATAATTTTTTAATACTGTCGGGCCCGACCCGGCCCGACATAGCTCGGGCCCGGGCCGGGCTCGGGATTCAATATTGATAAGTCGGGCCCGAGTCGGCCCGACCTAAGCCCGGCCCATTGACAGCCCTAATGCTGAGGTGATCAAACCAAGGATGACAGTGTCGGTTTCAGTGTCAATTTCGGCCGGTGCCAAAACGGAAACCGTTTCGGTCCGAAACCAAATAAATTATTATTGTTTTGTCAAACTGTAGGGTTTTGATTTCGACCCGGTTTCGGCGTGGAGGTTTTGGATCGTTTCGGTCTGAAATCGAAACGTTTCGGTTTCGGCCGAAACTGCCATCCATGGATCAGACGGCCGCTGGGGGTGGCTGCTGGGTGGTCTCGAGGGTGACTGTGGCTGCTTTCTTGGCAGTCAGGCAGGAGGAAGCGGTGGTCTCTAGGTTAGTTGAAGCGGGATTCCTTGTGGCGGGGGGTGCTCTCCTTTGTATCCAGCGGTGTTCGGAGGCTAGGGGGACTTTCCCCAATCCACAGATGAGGAGACTCCGTATCATTTTCGAACGGAACCCGTTGCATCTTTGCGATGCTGAAGGGCCTTGCTTTCTAATCCAGAGCTTTGGCCGGGTGGAAGGAGGCTCCTTGGGTTTCACGGCACTGAGATCGCAAACAGCGGTCGTGACTATCATCCGGGTGGCCAACCCGGCGGCGGTCCCCTCCATCGTCACCGCTGACCTCGTCGGAGTCAACTTCCTCGTGCGCCTTTGGGTCTCAGAGGAGCTGCCGGTTGCGCCGCCGTCTCACCTAGGGCAACAGGCCCTACGTCCGAAGGTAGAATACGTACAGATGCCTCTGGTTTCGGCAGGTTTTTCAAATTTGAACAGTGTGGGGCTGAGCATTGTTCAAGACCACGGTTCATCGGCAGGACCGGTTCACATTCTGGCGGTTTCGAATCAGGGCTCACACGCTTCGGGTCAGGCTTCCGATCCCTCGTTTAGGGCCCATGACTTACCCGATTCCACTTCGGAGGGCTTTGTCGGGTCTTCGCGACCTACGAAGGATTGTCTTCCCCTCACGACATCTCTTGCGGCCAAGCACCCCCTCCAGTTGCAACGCATGTCGTCATTGGGTCTGTTGAAGTCTACCACCTCTCCGGTGGCTGCCAAGGGACTCTCCGACTTGAAGTCGTCGACCTTCCCCTTGGCTTTGCCTTCGCGGGAGGTGAAGGGTCTCCCGGGTGCGCCTTTGTCTACTGCAGGGGCCGACAAAGGAAAGCAAGTGATGGTAGAGGAGGTGCAGTGCTTGGATGGGTCGGTCGGTGTGTGGAGGGTCGACGAGCAATTGGTGGGAGATGTGGAGCTCATGCTTACCTATCATATGCTGGCCTTCCTGCTTGGGCTTTGGATTCCCAGCGGCCCAGAGGTCTCTACGGTTGTGCAACCTTTGGGTTCTTCTGCAGAGAAGGAGCATCGGCTATCGAAGGAGGGAGCTCCGACTGGGCCTGGCAGGGGAGTTGCTGCAACCCAACCATTGGAGGTGATTGTCGAAGACATGACCACCTTGTCGCTAGTGACGGCCCTTGCGGCTTCCTACTAGGAGCATGGGGCTGGTAGAGGTGTTCCCCAGGCTTTGGAAGATCAAGAGGAGGCTCTACCAGAGGAGAAGGATGCCTTCCCAATGTCTCCGGGGGGAGGTGACAGTGCGCGACCTCCGGTGGATGCGGTTGCTGCTAAAAGCTTCGCGAGGAGGGAGGTCGTCAGAGAGTTGTTGGGAGAGGTTGAGAAGTTTACAGAGGAGCAAGTGAGGGAGGTAGCCTATAACGTCGATATCTCTTGTGTTGGTGCAGAGAAGGATGTGAGGGGTGCTTTTTCAAACATTAAGAAGAGGTGGTGGGTGAGTATTCTGCAGGCAAAGAGGGCGTAGCAGAGAAGGGAAAGAGAGGGGGCTGATGGTGGTAGGGAAAAGAGGGATACCCATTGTCTTCATGAGGATGGTCTCATGAAATGTGAGGGGGCTTGGGGGGTGGACAAGAAGAGGGCGGTGAGGGAGTTGATCAGGAAATGTAAGATTGATATCTTTTGCATCCAGGAGACCAAGTGTGTAGATGGTAGGGATTCGCGCTAGAGGGAGATCAGAGGGGATAGACTTTCCAAAAGGGTTGCTTCCCTGGCGGTGGGCAGGTCAGGGGGGATCGTCATCCTCTGAAATCCTTATGCGGTGGAGGAGGTAGTGTTAGATAGATAGACTAGTAGGTAGGCCATTGCCTTACACTTCCATAATGTAAGGGATGGCTTCTTCGAGGACTTCACTGGAGTGTGTGGACCTCAAGGCAGGGAGGAAAAGCGACTCCTGTAGGATGACTTGATTCGCCATCATCTTTCTTCTGGTCGGCCTTGGTGTGTTAGGGGGATTTCAATGTGGTGGTTGTTCCATGGGAAAGGACAGGCAATAGTATATATATTGGAGAGATGGAGGACTTTTCTGATTTCATTGAGGAGGCTATGCTGGTGGACATTGGCATGGCTCATGGGTAGTATACTTGGTCTAATCTGGGGGCGAATGCTTCATGCTCCGGATTGGAAAGGTTCCTAGTTTATGTTAATTTGGAGGATCATTATTATCATGTGTAGGCATAGTTGTCAAGGCGGGCGCCCAGGCGCCGCCTAGGCGCCCAGGCGCTCTTGAAAGGGCTAGGCGCTGCAACGCCTTGTTGACATTGAAAAAGGCGAGCTGGGCGGTCGCCTAGGTGGGCTAGGCGCCTAGGTGGGCTAGGCGCCAAGGCGGGCCAACCGTAACCCGTCCGAACCGGATCCGACCTGGTTATGTACATTTAACTCTTTCTTTTTCATAATTTTCTTGATGTTATTATATTCTTTTATAATTTTTCTGAATTTTTTACATTTACTTTTGAATCTTTTGCATTTACTTCTGCATTTTTTGTAATTTTTTGATATAATTTAGTTCTCTATAATTGTCACATAATTTAATTACAACAATTTCTTCATGTAATTTATTTTTTTGTATTTTCCACATTTTTTATTCTTGATTTATCTATTGGAGGATATATATAATTTAGATTTTTTAATTAGTGGCCGAAGTGTCGCCTAGGCGACGCCTAAGCGGACACCTTGTCGCCTAAGCGCTTAGGGACCCCATGAATGCCTTGGGTCGCCTTGTCGCCTTGATAACTATGTGTGTAGGTGCTTTCATTGGCTAGATCGGCTTCTGATCACAAACCTCCTCTTGAAGATCAACCGCTTGCAAGATAGGAGATACACTTTCAGACTTGAAAAGTTTTGGTTCAGAGAGATTAACTTTATGAACACTGTCAAGAGAGGCTGGGTTGTACAGGTTGGTGGCAGATTTGCTATGGCTACCTTGGTTAGAAAGCTCAAGCATACTGCTCAGGTACTCAGGACATGGGGGGTTGACAAAACCATACTAGGCAGGGCAGCGAAGGACAAAATCTTACAGCAGCTTGAGGGGCTTGACTACTTGGAGGAGATAGGCTTGATGGATGCAGATGACAGGAGACTTAGAGACTCTTTGAGGGAGCAATTTGATGATATCCTCTCCAGGGAGGAAATCTATTGGAGATAGAGATCTAGGGACAGATGGATCAAAAAATGTGACAGGAACACCGCTTATTTCCAGCATATTGCTTTTGAAAGGAGAGTAAACATTATTACATGCATTAAGGTGGGGGACCTCACCTTTTCTTCGAAGGAGGATATCAGAGGTCAGGCGAGGGATTTCTATTCCACACTATTTTCAGAGGATGACCATTGGAGGCCGAGGATAGCAGATGATTTCCTGCCATGTCTCTCTTCTGAGGAGAGGGATGCCATTACACAATGTTTCTCAAAGCAGGAGATCCACCAGGTAGTGTTCTCACTTGTAGGGGATAGGGCACCAGGGTCAGATGACTTCCCGCTTGCTTTCTTTCAAAAGTGATGGGAGGTCATTAAAGAGGAACTTGTGGCTGCTGTGAGAGAGTTCCAGGTGATGAGGGCTCACTTGGGGGGGGGGGGGGGATCAATAAAACCCTCATAGTGTTCATCCCCAAGAAGCAAGGATCCCAAGATTTTTGGGACTTCAGGCCTATTAGTTTGGTGAATGGAACTTACAAGATCATCACTGAGCTGTTGGCAGGGAGATTGGTAAGTGTTTTGGATATGCTGGTCAGCAGGGCCCAAGGAGCCTTCATCAAAGGAAGACATATTCAGGATAATTTTTTGGTGACCTGTGAGTGCTTGTTTGCCATGAAGACTCAGAGAAAAAAGGGGCAGTGCTAAAGCTGGACTTCGAGAAGGCCTATGATAGAGTTAATTGGAAATGTTTGTTTGATGTGTTGGAGAAGATGGGCTTTGGAGAGACATGAATTGGATGGATCAGAGTGTGCATTTCCTCAGCTTCTTCATTGTTCTTGTCAATGGGAGGCCGTCCCCCTTCTTCTATAGTGGCAAGGGGCTCCGACAAGGGGACCTTACGTCCCCCTTCCTCTGTGTTAGTGGCCCATGTTCTGAGTAGGGAGTGACTGAAATCAGAGGCTTTTGGGTTGATGTGGGGGTTTTAGGCAAGTAGTCTCACTTGCAGTATGTAGATGACACGATTCTGTTCTTGGCAGAGGATGAGTAGCAATTTTTTGTGACTCTGTTTCTACTGGTTCTATTGGAGGAGGTCACTGGTCTCAAAGTCAATTTCCAAAAGAGCACGCTTGTGGGAGTCAACATGGAGGAGTGACCTCTTCAGAAGGTAGCTTGTATCATGGGCTGTCACATAGAAGATTTCCCTATCTCTTATCTCGGTCTCTCGTTGTCTCCTGGCGCTCTTCATTGTGAAGACTGACTTCCTGCTGTTCAGAGATATGAGTCCAGACTAGTTGGCTGGAAGGCTAGATTGTTGTCATATGGAGGCAAATTGGTTTTATGCATATCAATTTTGGACAGTCTTCTTATCTACTTCCTCTCCATGTTCCGGATTCCGAAGACTGTGGCGAAGAAGATTGAGTCCCTACAAGGCAGATTCTTTTGTCATGGCAATGGAGAGAGATGTAGGGGCTGGCAAGATATTGCATAAGAAAGAGTGGCAGCTAGTAGAGAAGAGAGTGGCCTGGAGATCAAGAACTTTAGGGATTTTGATTTGGCTCTTGCTGAACACGAAATTTAAATTATGAAGGGAGATTTCGTTTGGTGAACATCAAATACACGTTTTTTAGCTATTTAAATAGCATGTGCATTATTGATTCCGTGAGTTTAATTTTATCAAACGATTTGAGTTCGAGTGTGGGACCTTTCCCCACTGACCTCGGTCAATGTTAATTTACATCGACATAAAGCCCAAACACCCTTGTTTAACTGCCAAAGAGATCTTATAATCCTTTACAACATGGGTCTGATGCTAAGGGTAAACTCACTGCTCCCCCCCCCCTAGAGGGTAAACTCACTACTCCTTAAAGAGGAGATAAGGAGATAAAGGTGGTTTGGTTAAAGGCATGTGTGCATGCAGGCTTGGGAAGGCAGGGGTAGGCATGAGATTGACATTTGAGTATAGGCATATGGGTTGAGGGTTATGCCACAAATTAACGCCTCTCAGATATTAAACAAAATGCAAGGATCATAAGGGTATGTTTATAAATCCTCGAGAGTTTGGGGATGCTTTGTATTCCAAAGGTGTCCCGGCAATTTCTGAGTTCCAGAGATACTTTGATAAGTTTGGGTCAGGCCAGAGGCTTTGTGCAATTTCTGGACTGAGCGGGGGCTTTTATGCAATTTCTCAACTTCAAGGACATTTGGGTATTTTTTGGAATTTTTTGGAAGTTCCAGGGATGATTTGGTCATTTCTAGACTTCAGGGGTATTTTGGTGACTCCTGGAAAGTTAGGGAACAATTCAATATTTTTTGGCAACATTCGAGTATGGATGCAATTTGACATTAATCATGAGTGTAGGAACAAATTGAGGCCTAGGAAAGGCACATGCACAAGTATCCCTCATAAAAGGGTGCATTCACAATTTTACCGAAAGTCAGGGTATTTTTGCAATTCCTTGAAGTAAACAAAGGACATTTGCATGTATACTCAAATTTGTACAAGACTTTGTCAACAAATTGTGGACTTTACAGGACTTTTCCACAGAAAAAATTGTGGGATAGAGTCACAATTTGAGAAATTTATAGGGTATTTCTGCAACTGCAGAACATTGAGGATTTTCTTGTAATTTTGGGAGGATATTTTCATAATTTCTGATTAGTTCAGAAAATTACATACTTCTACCGCCCAAAACACATAGAAAATTACATAACAAGGTCTCCAGGGGCATAAGTGTAAGACCCAGGGTATTTATAATCCATACCCTTAAGTGGGCCCTTACAAAACGAACACAAAAACTCTTAGCGCACCTTGAATGTCTTCTTCGTCTTTGTCCGAGTATTCTCGTGTGTCACTCTCCTGTGGGACCCATGGGGGTATTTATAGAGAGTAGAGGGGTCATTTGAACCCAGTTAAGCTATTTTTGAACTTGTCCAAGGTCAAATGGCCTATTAAGTGGGCAAATGACCCCGGATAAAGTTTTTTCCATCCTTTTTTGGGTTTAGCCGGGGTCATTTGACCCTAGAAAGGTAAGTTTAACCGGGTCATTCGACCCTAGAGAGAGATGGGGATTGACCCCAGTAGGAGCGGGGCCAATTGACCCCGATAAGAGGGGCAATTGACTTAACAGGGGTCAAATTGACCTCGATAGCAGACCGGCAATCAACCCCGGTCAAGCGCAAGTCTTGACCGGGGTTGACCACCCCTTTTTTCTTGGGCGGTCGACCCCGGGCAACCCCAGGAGGGACTACCCGGGGGTCAACCCTGTGGGGTCTCATTTGACCCTGGGTAGGCCCCTTGGGCCCTACCAGGTCCTCCTAGCCACGATCGCGAGAGAGAGGGGGCGGCCCCCCTATAAAACCCTAGTTTTGGCCTTTTTCTGCTTGGTTTTTGCTGCGGGTACACATGGAGAGGAGAGAAACTCAACCTTTGTGTGTTTGTTTGGTCTTCTCCGCATCGTTTGCCGAGGGGAGAAGCTTGCATCCCGCCGGGGCCATCTTGTACACTCGTGCCGGACTTTTCGCAAGTGTGTAAACAATTCCCTTGTGGTTGCTTCGTTGCTACGATATTTTTTCTTTCACCTCAGACCTCAAACAGAAATTCCCGAGATTTGAAAATTTGTCCGGGATCACAACGACGCATGACTTTGTACCATTTGTCGGTCATTGTCAGGTTGATTTTCTTTGACCTGCCTCGGTTGTTTCGAGAGCATGATGATTTTTTGACCGGGGGTACCCGGGATTCAAAGATAACTCCTTGGAGCGATGGTAATGGCTTTGTGTCGTATTCCAACCGTCGTCGGGCTATCTTAATTTGATTGTCCTCGATTGATTCAAGGGAATTACTCTATTAATTAAAGGAAAATATCTTGATCAATTCGAGAAAAATAATGGGCTCAACAGCTCTCGTGTAAGTGGTTATAGAGGTTGGGGGCGGGCGAGGATGGACTTTGTGGGCGTAGGTTATCAAGCAGAGGAACTTTAACAGGATTAGAGTCTGAGACTTGGCACCAACTTCTTAGCACAAGAATTCTCCTCTCTGGCTTGACATTATGACTTACAGGGATGTTATCATTTCCGGCGTCCAGATCCGACTGGGAAAAAGCGACAGATTACAAGAACAGATGGTGTGGCGACTTCTCCTTGGAGGACTCTTTTTCCAACCTCTTTGTAGTGTCAGCAGATCCGTTGGGGTCGGTTTCTTAGGCGTTTGACTCTCAACTCTCCGGTGGCACCTGGGCGCCCACTTTCAGGAGGAACCTCAGATCTGAGGAGATGGTACAACTCTAGGACCTCCTCTCCTTCCTCATGGACTTCCATCCTTGGGCTTATAGGGAGGATGAGTGGTCTTGGAGGTGGGGTAGAGGGGGGACCTTCCCGGTTCGCTCTGTCTATGACATTATTTCAGATGGAGGAATTCGCCATAGCCTTGTCCCTCAGGTCTGGAAGCTGGAGAGTCCACTGAAGGTGAAGCTCCTAGTTTGGAGGATTTCCCACGAAAGGCTTCCTATGCGGGATAGACTGCTCCGCTTCCTCCTGGCTGTCCCGTCGGCTTGTTGCTTGTGTGGACAGGAGGACGAGTCCCTAAACCACTAGTTTGTAGATTGTTCCTACTCATAGGGGGTGTGGGGGGAGCTTGCTAGGAGGACCCATTGTGTTTTCAACTGGCAGAGAGAGGTGCACCATTTGATCTAGTGGTGGGGTAGAGATTGGCTTCTTAGAGGAGACAAGACAATATGGTGGTTGATTCTCCATGCTACTTTGTGGACACTATAGGGGGAGCGGAATAACAAGATTTTCAGGAGGGAGGCTAGAGCAGAGGAAGCTATTGTGTCTTTTGTTTGTATTAGAGTGAGGGAATGGGCTGAGTTCCTTTGCAATGTGAATTCCCAAAACTCCTCCCTTTTTGTTTTGTTAGGGGGTTAGAGTGCCACACACTAGCTTGTTGTGGCCCTTTTTCTGTATAGAGAGTTTTTGTTGTTGGGACTTTTTGGCCTATACTTGTACATCCCCTTTTTCATTTAATACAATAGCGGTACTACCACCTTCCAAAAAAAAAAAAGGTACATGGCAGCCTGTGAAGCCCTGCATTATCAAAAGGTCAGAAACAGATAATGTCCGTCCTTGAAGCTTTGATTTTAAAAAGGCAGATGAAAGGGATAGTTAGAGTTGTTTGCTCAGCATACTTGCCCAGATGGGGTTTAATCAGACATGGATAGGGTGGATCATGAGTTGTATTTCAACACCAAACTTTCTATCATCATTAATGGTCACTCCCATGGATATTTCAGCAGCTCTAGAGGGTTGAGACAGGGTGATCCAATCTCCCTTCTCATCTTTATCCTTGTTGGCCAGATTGTTGGATGTCTATGGAATAGAGCAGCAGAAGCAGGTGTGGTCGATGGTGTGCTCATAGGGTCACACAAGCTGATACACCTGCAGTTTGCAGATAATATGCTTCTCTTCAGCTCTGGTCACATAGAGAAGGTAATGGACATAACAGAAATTACTCATTCTAGTGGAGAGTGTCACAGAAATTACTCATTCTTTGTCCTTCTAGTTATTTTCTTTTTTCTTTGAAACTCCATGCAGCTTCTTGCATCTTCCAGAATTTGGATGAGAATTGCAGATTTGGTAGTGGATGTATCTTCAAAAATTCTCATACATCTTTCTTTCCACAATTTCCATATGGCAATGCGGATCAGAATTCTTGCAAATTTGATTAACTCCCCTGAATTCTGAAATTGGTTTTGTAGGAGCTGAAATTCCTTGGACAATCCAATGCTCGGCCTTCTATGCAAGTCAAATCTTAGTAGAATCTGTCCCCATACCCAACTTGTATAAGTGCATTCAAAGAAGAGATGATCTTGAGTGTCTCTTCCCTGTTTGCAAAGAGTGCATTTGCTAGGTAAATAAAAGCCCTTTTTTTGAAGGTTCTCAGAAGTTGGTAACTTATCAATGATAGCTTGCCAAGAAACGTGAGAAGCTATATTTGAAGTTGGATTAGCCCAAATCCATTCATAGTAATGGAAATTATCTCCTTTCTGTCGTATCTCTTCCCAAATATGACTTACCTTATTTATTTGAATATTATTCTTCCATGTGATTGCATCAGATTGACCTTTATGGATTTGAACTTGCTGTATAATTTCCCATAGATCTGCCATTTCCCTTGAAAGTGCTGTTGGTAGCTTCCATTTTCCTCCTGAGATGAATGTAGCCACAGTTCAAGATTAGGATGCTGTCATTTAGAGGTTCGAAAACAGATTACAAGGTTGGAAAGTTAAATTCTTGTCAGCTGGAGGCAGATGGATTGTCTATGTCAGTGCTGTCATCATTGGCAATCTATCAGCTTTCTATTTTTAGGGCACCAAAGACTTTTTTTTTAAGTGGGTAGTACCGATGATGTATAAAAAGAAAAATGAGATATACAAGTAGGGCACCAAAGACTGTTATCAAGCTTATTGAAAACATTAGAAGTTCTTTCTTTTGGGCAGGGGGAAAAAGAGACAAGAAAAGCCTTCATTTAATTCGATGGTCAGATGTTTGCAAAAGCAAAGAACAAGGGGATGCTGGCTTGGTACTGTTAGAGCTTTTCAATCAAGCCATGTTGGCAAAATGGCTATGGCGATTTGGGTCAGAAGGGAGTGCTATTTGGGCCAAGATTGTGCGAGAAAATGATTTAGACAGGCGGGAAGATGGAGTTTAACCCCCAACAGTAGGCTTCATATTTCTGCCATATGGAGAAATATCCTTAGGACAGCTGATTTTGTGAGAATTGCTTCTATACTTATACTGTGAGAAATGGTAGAAATTTCAGGTTCTGGGAGGACAGTTGGTGCACTAATCAACCTTTCTCTTTGCTGTTCCCAAACATCTATGGGGTGGTGGCACATCAAGGCAAATCTGTTGAGTTTATGCTCAGAAATGGTGAAGGTGACCAATGTCTTCCTCAGTTCAGAAGAAACCTCACAGAGGTAGAGATAGAGGAATATCTGAAATTACAACAGGTCCTTCAACAGGTTCAGTGGAATGTCAATCATGAAGATGGAAGAATATGGAGATGGGAATCTAATGGGCAGTTTTCAGTTAGGCCATTTGTCGGAGTTTTTAATGATAGTGGGGAGGAGGTTTGGTGGAAGCACTTGGTGTGGCCTACGACCTTGCCATCTCAAATTAAGGTCTTCATATGGAAAATTGCTACAAGAAAACTTCCCACTTCTCATAGAGTCAAAACTTTCTTTAACATTGATAGAAGTCAGTGTGTATTGTGGCATTTTGTGAGGATGATTTGAATCATCTTTTTTGCAAGTGTGGAATTATCAACATTCAGTGGATAATTCTCTGTAAAGCATTACATGTCTAGTGGCAAGGAAACCTAGATACTGCCGGCCTCATGAAGTGGGGGCCTTCCATGTGTCCCCGTGGGATCAGAAAAGAGGAATGGATTGTCTTGCTCCTGGCTACATTGTGGGCTATTTGGAACGACAGGAACTCGAGAAAGTTCAAGAATGAATTCAGCTCATCTTTCAACATTTTTAGAAAAGCGATACGAGGGATGGAAGACTGGTGCAAGGTGGTTGGAATATTTATCCCTGAGGATTCTTCTTTACGGAGAGTCAACCTATGGAGGAAGTTCATTCAATAAAATCTGTTCTGTCCTGGTCTACTTCCTCAGTAGATTAGGGGTTATGTGTCTCTGTCATGTGGGATTAATTTTGTGTTGTTTCCACTGTAACTTCTTTTTCGAGGTGGTGTCCGCCTATGCAGCCCTCCTTTTTGGGCCTGATCTTTGGTTACCCTTCTATGTGTCTCCTTGCGTTTGTAACCCATTCTGCTATAACTTTTATCCTTTGGATCAATCATGGCATTTTTTTCACCTTCTAAAAAAGATAATATTTGTTCTTATAATTATGTTTTCCTAACAATTTATTAAAAGGACAATTTATCTTGATTTCATCCATCTTAAAGCAAGGGACCCGAGAGTAACGACTTGATGAGCTAAGCCTTAGTTGGGCTAAAGTTCGATCAATAGCATACTTCTAACATCTAGCACAAGCACTTTACCCTGAGTTGCAACTTCATACTGCTTCTCTACTACCATAGTTCTTCAATGAAGGCTTAACAACAGTGCTAATGACTCTAAGAGGCAGTTAAGGAAAAAAAAATAATGGGATTCGCTTTTTAGCTATTGAGACTATGAAAGCTAAGGCTGGGTAGTGATAGGAATTGCTCATCCACTTTCTTGTTTAGGTAAAATATTCCTCTCGTGTTAAGCCTAGTCATCGGTAAAATAGGTTGAGTCCTCTCTGCTCTGGGAGCTGTGATATGCAGTGCTCTAGCACATACCATACAAAACAAAATTTCATGTAAATTATAGAACATATAAATCTACAAATCTTTATAGTTCAAATGACCGCATAAAAAAAGTTAGAATTACCTCGCAATCCATAAGAATAATATCATAGGGAAGATGTCGTGTAACTCCCAAGCTTTGCTTTTCAACGTTTTCAACATTTTGAACTGATTTTTCATGTAAATTCTTTCGAATCAAGTTCAAAGCATCTCTTCCATTTTCAGATAATTCAACAGATGCACCAAGGCAGGAAAGCATAGATGAAGCCAAACGACG
The DNA here is from genome assembly GCA_022559845.1 of Amorphophallus konjac. Taxonomy (NCBI): domain Eukaryota; kingdom Viridiplantae; phylum Streptophyta; class Magnoliopsida; order Alismatales; family Araceae; genus Amorphophallus; species Amorphophallus konjac. Next base: position 23,319,460 of record CM040121.1, read on the forward strand.
TAGTACAACGTTATCTTCAACAACTAAGACTTTCATGCCATTGAGTGGTTTATCGCCATTCAAGTTGACATAGGATCTGTCTTTCTGGGAAGCAAGACCAAACATAAAATTAAATATGTTTTAAAGTTACTGCAATTAGTTCAAATAAATAGTTTACCTCTTGAAGCATATTATCTGTTTTCCTATCTGCAACAACATCCATCGGCTCACCAAATTCTTGCAGAAGTTTTAGAATTGCATGCAGACGAGAACCATGTAAAGGCTTATGCAATATCAAATCACATGGCACTTGTTTGTTTCTCAAAGTTCTTAGATCTGCAGTTGGCGTGTCTGAATTAGCTAGCCAAACAACCTTGTATTGATTATAATTGATGGCTTTCACAAAATTGTTCAATGTTGAGGATGCATCATGAAGTGGCCCAAAACTCATATCAACAAGAATCAAAGTATATATAGATGTGTTTATGAAACTTGTCTTCCTGTGAAGCTCATGAATGGATGTGCTATGAGGCAAAAGGAAATCCAACCCATCTTTAGTTCTTTGAGATTCCTCTATATCAATTTCATTGTCCTTTTGACTTGTTATATTCGACTGAATTCCAGGGGCCACTGCATGAGATTTTTCAAATATACTAAAGTGGTTGAAGGACACTTTGTGTTGTATCTTCTCAAAAGCTGGAGCTAAAAGTTCCCAGTGGTCCACAACCCAAACTTTTGCTCCCAAACTCTCTAACCATCTTTTACATATCCTTTTTGTTTCTTCACCTTGAATCAAAAGTAAAACATGGATGGTGTCATGCTTAAGACCCTTACAAGATGCTGTTGCTACCCTTGACTGGTTGACATTATTACCCACGCAATGAGAATTTGTGATGGATAAACTTGAATTAGGCAGCTCATTTGATATTTCACCATCATGAGAAACAATATCAACTCTCTCGTCCATTATCCCTAAGGACTTGAAAAAAATGTTGAACCTAAAGCAAGTTCCTCTTAGGCTTGACCCTTTATCAACGATGTTTATCTCTCCACCCATTAACCGTACCTACAAAATAACCATAAAGGTTAATGTAATCTTCATCAAAAGAAAACTTAAGTAACACTTATGAAACAAATAGTTTTCTTAAAATACAAAGTAACACTTGTTAAATGATTGATCAATTTTAATAATGCTTTTTAGGAGGGCTATTGTACTTACATAAGATTGGACTATACCAAGACCCAAGCCTGTGCCTTCTTGTTCATTCATTGATTCCTTGACTTGAACATAATTTTCAAATATAGACTTCCTCCTATCCTTTGGTATTCCAATCCCTGTATCATCCACCTCAAATACAAACTCAATAAAATTTGGGTCATGGTGTGCTGGATAAAGAGGGTTGGAATCATCAAAAGCATCACCATTCCCATAAGAAAAACAAGTTAAAAGACTTGGCATGCTAGAAAGATTGCAAGCATAATTATGTGAATATGTCAAAGCCTCGATGTTTGACTTTTTGGCCCAAGCTCGAATCAGAACATGACCCTCAAATGTGAACTTAATTGCATTACTCAAAAGATTATCAAGAATTTGTTTGAGTCGCCCAGGGTCTCCTTTAACATTTAAAGAATTCAAAACAGAGCCATCACAAGGGTCCCAAATAACCTCTAAACCTTTCTTCCATGCAACAACATGAAAAATGTCGATTGATTCTTCAATCACTTCTGCTACATTGAACTCTACCTCCTCTAATTGCATCTTCCCAGCTTCTACTTTACTTATATCAAGTACAGAATTTAATATCCCTGATAAAACAAGAAAATAATACTGTTAATATAAAAATCCAGATTTGCATGTTACCAGTGAACTATAATACAAATGAGCCCCACTTAAATAATATTACATGTTCTGTACACAAAGTAAAATGATAAGCATGCAATAGAGATGTATACATTTGTACACTCACCAAAAAGTTTAGAAGCACAAATTTTCATTTGGTCAAGATTCTTTTCTAGTTCAGATTGTGGAGAGGCCTGTGTCTGACAAAGTTCTATTAAGCCCGTGATACCAGCAAGACAAGTGCGTACATCATGACTTGCTCTAGCAAATGCCAAACTCTTGTTCATACTTTTTCTTTCTGCCTGTTGAGTTGCTTCCTTTTGTTTAATCAGTGAGAAATGTAAGAATGCCTCTCGTCTTTGATACTTTTGAACCCATTGGAACATGAGAACACTTGCAATCATCACCACAGAAAGAGCAAATAATAATAGAAAGGATGTTACGAAGGCTGAACCTATAAACATGATAATTAAACACGTGCAGGAAGGCTAGCACAAAAACCTGCAAAAAAAAAAAGTTGAGTGTAGCAATAATTCTTGAAAAGCACTTAAAAAAATTAAACTAGTTTCAACAACACAATAGCAAAAAGATAAAGTAAAAGCTTTGAAAATCCCAGCTTAAACACATTGATATCTAACAAATAATGCTTAGGAACCTGAATTCTTTTGACTAAAATAGTATCTTTAGTATGCACAACTTTAGTGATAGACAATTAAACTTAAAACTAAAACAAAATGTTAAACCAAATGAATTATCAGCTATACTTTATCAACTGTTATAAATGTTTCATTCACAAAACTTAGAACAATCATTTAAGAAATTAAACAGGTTGCGCATATTAGGATAAGAATGTGGGGAAGAGGGCTCCTGTCTCCTTTCCTTCCTCCTGTGAGAAAGTAGATGTGGATCGTACTGATCTAGTGGTGCTAGTGAAGGCTGTGCAGACTATCAATCACGTGGACACTCTCAACAATTGTGATGAAGGGACCGTCTCTAAAGCCATTGTTCCCCTATCCAGTAGGCGGTGCTGATTGCAACTCTTCAACCAGATAAGACTGTGGACTGGTCAGAGGAGAGAATTCAGTTTGGCAGAAGGATTGGTATTACTTTTTAAGGAGAGGAAAAGATGGTCAAAAGCTTCTCCAGGAGAATGAAAAGAATTGAAGCTCTTCAAAACAGCTCCAAGAGGAAAGGGCAAGGGGGAGGAATTACAAATTAAGATCGGTATGACGTAGTTAAATTTACAAAAAGTAACACTGCTTTGGGTATACTCTCTGACTGAAGAAGGCAATATTGTGGAAATGCAACTGTTATTAAAATGAAGATACTATCTTGGAGCATTAGCGGTCTCAAAAACAATCTAAGTTCAGAGCTGTCGGGGACTTCATTGTGAATCATAACTTGACATAGCACGTATGCAAGAGATGAAGCTTCACTCAGGTTTTTTGAAAAGTGGGTGGGACGAAGCTTCACTCAGTTGATGATGGTTTCATAAGAAGGTCAGGAGGCTCCAAACTGAAAGGTCGGGCACTTATACTGGCTGATGACTTGAAAGGAGATCAGATTATCTTATAGAATGATACTTTCTTAGTAAGTAACCACTGTGATTTAGGCAGTTTCACCATTTCAATCAATTTCAAAAGCAGGGAAGCACCCATCCTCTGGGCATTAACCTCTGTGTATGGGCCTCATGATGATTGTAATAGAGATACCTTCTTCCGGGAACACTATAGGCTCAAATCCCTTTTCACTGAGGGTTGGTGTATTACCAGGAATCCGAACTTTGTTAGATACTCTGGGGAAATGTCAGGTCAGTATAATAGGAAAAAGGAAAGGGAACTTTCTGGCCAGTGGACTAAGGAGCTATGTAGTTGAAAACGCGCCTAGGCGGTCGCCTAGGCGGTGAGGCGGGGCGAGGCGCCCGTCGCCCGCCTCGCGCCGTCCCGGCTCGCCGAGGCGAGCGCCTCGCGTGCGCCTCGCGCGCGTCGGCCGCCTGCGCGCGCCTCGCCCGCTCGCCCGAGCGCCTCTCCCCGCTGTATCGCTTGCCGGATCCGCGTATCGGGTCTCAACGACCCGATATACGCGTCATCGGGTTAACTCCCCCCCCCCCAGGGTTTCGACTGTGCGTTTATTTTTTTTCCTTCGATGCTTCCATCTCCGCGGCAGCGGCGACTGCGATCCTCCCTCCGGCGTCCGGCGAGCGGCAGCGGCGAGCGGCAGCGGCTCCGGCTTCCTCCAGCGTGCGGCAGCGCCACTAGCTTCCTCCGACTTCATCCGGCGTGCGGCAGTCCGGCTTCCTCCGGCTTTCTCCGGCTTCCTCCGGCCACTCTCACTCTCGGTATGTCCCCTCTCTCCGATCTCCCACTGTCTCTCCACTCTCTCCGATCTCTCTCTCTCACTCTCTACGATCTCTCTCACTCTCTCACTCTCTCACTCTCTCCGATCTCTCATTCTCACTCTCTCCGATCTCTCATTCTCTCCACTCTCTCACTCTCACTCTCTCACTCTCTCCGATCTCTCACTCTCTCCGATCTCTCATTCTCACTCTCTCCACTCTCTAACTCACTCCGATCTCTCACTCTCACTCTCACTGTCTCTCACTCTCTCAATCTCTCCACTGTCTCACTGTCTCTCACTCTCTCACTCTCTCCGATCTCTCACTCTCACTCTCTCACTGTCTCTCCGATCTCTCACTCTCACTCTCTCCACTCTCTCTCTGATCTCTCACTCTCTGTCTCTCCGATCTCTCACTCTCATGGGTGGCAGTGGGCTTATTTTTTTGTGATATTGTGACATATAATTTTAATTTTATTTTTTTATTAATTTCTCGCCTCAAACGCCTCGGCCTTCGCCTAGGCCTTTGAGGCGTGAGGCGCCCCCCTGGTCGCCTCGCTCGCCTCACGCCTCAGACTACATAGCTAAGGAGTGTGAGATATAAAACTGGAGTGCCCAAATACACAATTCACATGGTGCAACATGCAACATACCTCAGTTTAATCTAAGCTTGAGTTGAAATTCTTCTCTCACAAAAAGGACTTATTATAACCATTTCTGATCAACTAAATTCAGACATTGACTCTGAGAAGAAAAAGGATTTTCAGGTTTGAGCTGGCTTGAGTTAGATATGAGGGCTTCAAAGAGTTGGCATTTAAATGGCAGAATGAGGCTTCCACACTTATTCTTCTTGTCTTACACTCTTTAAGAAGCTCAAGTGGGTCGGGACTTTTATGAAGAAATGAAGTACAAATAAGTTTGGTAAGGCAGCTGAAATCAGACAGGATCTTTCGCAGAAGATAGATGAGCATGCCAATAAATGTGACCAACCTTCTACATCAAAGTCTCAGGATTTAAAGAGATACAAGAAAGATTACCATTATTGGCTCCTGAGGGATGAAACCTCTTGGTAACAGAGCTAAAGATCAATGGTTGAAAAAAAGTGACGAAGGCTCACCTTTCTTTCATGCTGTTGCTAATACCAAGAGGAGGTGCTTGAGGATTGAACACATTATCGAGGCAAACAGAATTATTTAAGATACAAAGGGGAGTGGTGTGGACACCAGTTCTTGTTGGCAGTTTGATCTGACATGAGTATACCGGCACCGTCAAGATCCCATCCCGACCACACTTTGGCTGGAAGAAAATCCTTGATATCTTTAGGAGATTTGTATATAGTTTTTCTTGATTTAGAGAAGGCGTACGATCGAGTACCGAGAGAATTGATTTGGTGGACATTAAGAAAGAAAGGAATCTCTCAAGGATATGTTGATTTGATTAAGGATATGTACGACGGTGCTATTACTAGTGTTCGAACTATTGCTGGGGAGACTGGTGAATTTCCCGTTTCTATAGGTTTGCATCAAGGTTCTGCACTAAGTCCGTATCTCTTTGCCTTAGTTATGGATGAAGTAACTAAACAATTGCATGAGGATATCCCTTGGTGTATGCTATTTGCAGACGATATTGTTTTAATTGATGAGAGTATTGATGCTCTAAATGCTAAGTTAGAGCGTTGGAGACTTGCCTTGGAGTCTAAAGGTTTTTAAATTAGTAGGAGCAAGTCAGAGTTTATGCACTGTAATTTTAGTAATGGGAGAGTGGTTCAGGAAGACATGGTTCTAATTGATGGACATAACATTCCGAAGAGTAGTAGCTTTCGATACTTAGGGTCTATCATGCAAGAGAATGGGGAGATTTATGATGACGTTACACATAGGATTAAGGCGGGCTGGTTAAGATGGAGAAGTGCATCAGGTGTCCTTTGTGATCGTCGTATGCCTGTGAAACTCAAAGGGAGGCTTTATAGAACGGCTGTGAGACCTGCTTTGTTGTATGGTACCGAGTGTTGGGCAGTACGAAAGGAACACATCCACAAAATGAGTGTAGCAGAGATGAGGATGTTGAGATGGATATGTGGCAAGACTAAGAAAGACAGGATTAGGAATGAACGCATCCGTAAGGACTTAGGGATAGCTCCAATTGATAGTAAATGAGAGAAAATAGACTCAGGTGGTTTGGCCATGTGTTTCGTCGCCCTAACTCAGCGCCGGTTAAAAGATGTGACCAAATCTTAGTGGATGTTAGTAAAAGAGCTCGAGGAAGGCCTAAAATGAGATGGTGCGATGTTATTAGGAAGGACATTAGTTCTTTGAGTTTAAATATGAATATTGCACTTGATAGAAATCTTTGGCGGAATAGGATTCATGTAGCCAACCCCAATTAATTGGGATAAGGCTCTGATGATGATGATGATGAGTGTTTTTTTTTATCTTTATGTTGTAGGGGCAGCTCACCATCTCTTAGGAGATATGAGATCTCTTGGAGTCCCTAGGGTGGCTGTTCAGATACATTATGGTCCCTAGGATGGCTGTCCTTTTCAAAGAAGCCCTGAGCCTTTCTATGTTCTATTTAAGGGTTGTACTTCCCATTTGCGGAAGGCATTGAAATAAAGAAATTGAAACCTTTGTTTTGAATTGTTGCCTTGAGAAGCTCTAAGAGGGAGAGGGCGAGAGGCCCCTGTGCGAAGCGCCCCCCCCCCCCACCTTTCCCCTTTTCCCCATAAGCCATACATCACCACTTCCCTTCCCTCTTTTCCTCCCTCCCTTTCCCTAGCCGTACCACCTTCTTTCCCCCTTCTGCCTTCCCACCGTATACCTCCCACCTTCCCTCCCTTTTCTTCTTCCTTTCCCCAAATGGCACACACCTTCTTCTCTTCCTCTCTTCACCCTCCTCCTCTACCCTAGCTGCAACCCCCCCACCCCATCTCTTCCTATTCATTCTTCTTCATCTACAGCAAAAGGAGGAGCCGTTGTCTTCCTTAATACTTGGAGTCGTCACATTCTGAAAGCACCTGTTGACTGTCTTAAGCTACAACTGTAGTGTGTTTATGTGATTATTTCCTTTTTGAAGAAGAGGAACCTCCCCTCTCCTCCATGATTGTAGTACCTCTATTTGTTAACTTTTCCAGAAAAAAAAAAGAAGCTACAGGAGGAGCTGCTGCTGCCGAACCCTCTCGATGCTACCACTGCCAGGTGCGGCCCCACTGCACCTTTTCATGCCACCACCATGCCCATCTACCCTGCCCGCAACTCCTGCCACCGCAGCAACCCTATCTCCTTTCAGCATCGCTCGCAGACCACCGCCCATCGCGTCCTATCCTTCCCCTACTAACACCCTGCAAATGTCTCCCGGCCACCCTTCACCGCCACAACTGCCACTGGTTCTGCCTCCCCTCCGCCTCGCAATGTCGCAGCGTCACCCCTTGTCCACCACTTACCTCCACTAACATTGCTGCCACCAGGCCCATTCACCGCCCAGCTCATCTGCCACCGCCACGAAGCCGGCTGCCTTAGCAACGCCAGCACATTTCCCCTCCTACCGCTCACAGCTGCCACTGCTGTGCCCACTGCAGCAGCCACCCATGCCCTCTGCCCATGCTGGGACCCCAAGACCGCTAGTGACCTGCCACCGCCAACACCAGAACCCCTTCCCCTCCAGAATGCCATCATACGATGCCATTGCTCCCTGTGAAGCCCTGCCGCCGCACCCCCATGGCAATACAACAAAACCTCACTGCCTTGTTGGTCCCACCACCACACTGCCCTCCCTCCACTATGCCGCCCTGCCACGCCCACCCAGATCGCCACCATCAGCAGCAGCACTGCCATTGCCAGCAGTAGCAGTTCCATTGTAGCCGGCCTCCTTCCCACTCTGCATATGTACTGCACTCCTATCCCCCTTCCCCATCATATTTTTTTGTTTTATTTCCATGGTGTTCCCCTCCCCTTGGGATCTCCTCCTCGGCTTCCCCATGGTTGTAACAATGTTCCCCTCCCCCACTCCCCTCACCGATCATGCCAGTCACATTGATGTCGATGCTCCATGACCTTGGGCACAGTGCCCCACCTCTGGCTTCATACTCTGAACCAATGCCGTTCCGCTGGTATGCACTTGAACGCATGCGGCCAAGAGGTCTTGCTCATAGATAGACCAATTTAGTGGTAGGTTAGGAGTCCAACTTGAGAGCACCCTCATATATGGTGGTTCCTCAACTACCAAGTGATCCCCTTGCTTCTAATGAGAGGGACTTGCAACCCTATCATCGCGCCTGATCATTCATGTGGGGACTTGGAAAGCTTGAGGGAATCTAAGGACTCTTGGTGCTAAAATTCCTTGTCCATAGGGCCGTCAATGGGCCGGACCGGGCCCGGGCCGGGCTTAGGTCGGCCCGGCCCAGGCCCGACTCCTCAAAATTAAAACCCGAGCCGGCTCAGGCCCGAGTTATGTCGGACCGGGTCAGGCCGGACCCGACACTATTAAAAAACTATAAAGCCCGACTAAAGCCCGGCTCGACCCAAAAATTTAAATAATAAATAATAAATAATAATATATTTAATAATACAAAATTTATAATCTCACTAAATTAATTAGAATTTTGATGTTAATTAGTTAATTTATTAGAAAATAGAGTTTTAAATTTTTTTTTAATTAAGTAAAATAACATAATTTTAACTAAGCATTTTTAAAAATTTGAAGGGAGAAAAAAAAGAGAATGGGCGGGGCCGGCCCGCGGGTTGAACTCAAAGCCCGAGCCCGGCCCGTGTGTCTACTCGGGCCCGATTTTTTGGCCCGACTAAGAACCCGCGGGCCGGAAATGGCCTTGCGGCCCGACCCGAAATCAGGCCAAGGCCGCAGGCCTATCGGGCCGGCCCGGCTCATTGACAGCCCTGCTTGTCCATCTAGCCATTAAGGTCCCTTCGGTCCATCCCTCTTCAGGGATTCAAGAGGTTTTTCTAATTTTCTTTCAGAATCTCTCCAAAGAATATGTGTAATAGGAACCTTTCCCAGAGGAACGTGTTCCATAAAAAATAGTCAGGCTCTATGTTCTCCTATGCTGAAAAATGAGATTAAGGAAGCCATTTTCAGTATAGGTGCTTATAAGTCTCCAGGGCCGGATGGTTTTTCCTTAGGATTCTATCAACTTTTATGGTGACTCATCAAAACCTGATCTGATGAAGGCAATTGGAGAATTTGAAAGCAGGCCCTTAAACATCAATGTCTTACCCTCCATCTATATTGTACTCGTTCCTAAGAATAAGCAACAATGGACAGATTTACATACTTATCAATCAGAGAAAAGAGAAAAGGAGGTAGCACCTACATGTAACCAAGCAGAGAAAATCCTGTTTCAAATTGACCCTCAGCCACAATCTACTATGCCAAAAGCCTGTCCAACAATTTTTACTACAAAAAAAAAATACACTTAGTTGACCACGCTATGAAATCAAGAAAGCATATATGTAGCCAAAACAGAAGAACTATATTTTGCAACTAATCCATGAAATTGAAAGATCTTTTTGGCAAAAATACTGATAAAAATAAATCATTTTTTCAATTGATAGTACCAAATCAGTATAAGATTCAAAAAAATATTTCTAAAATGTCAGTCCTGGTACGTTCCCATAAGCAATCCTCTTACTTTGATGTAGTTTCAACAATTGCGAAGAAGGAAACCATAAGTAGAAGTTTTTCCCAGGCCCAAAATCAGCCCAACCAGTCACATTGTTCCTGGGGAAGCCGATTTGTTCACTAACGGGGAAGATAAAGAAAGAGTGACATCTGTCATATGGAATTGGTCCTCTGATTCCTGAGCAGACGGTTCAAGAGTAAGTGTAACATAATTGTCTTCCTTAGGGATAAAAACTGAAGCAAAAACAATTTCTGAGCTTACAAGTGTGCCCCTGGGTCCACTTTTCATCACAGTTGTAACATAATCCTTTGACCCGTTGGTCCCAGAGCTGTTGATTAGTCAGGCAACAAACTGTGGTAAAGCTCGTTTAGATGGAAGGGGAAGCAAGGCTACCTGAGATGTAGAGGGGGGTTGGGTCTTGGGACAGAAGGCAGGCTGGAATGTAGATGAGAAGGAATTTTTCTTGTGAGACAGGAGTTTGGCTTCCTGCATCCTCGCCATTCCAGTGTGTCAGGTTCCGAGGCGTGAAGAAGCAAACCTCACACGACAGCTCGTCTTTAAGGCCACTTAGAAAAGTGCCCAGAAGATGTTCCTCTGAGACTCCAGTAATCCGGTTGCACATGCATTCAAACTGCCTCGGGTATTCAAGAACAGAGCCAGTTTGTGTTGATTTTCTCAGAAGACTATGTAATTCAAGATAAGCTACAGAGCAAAATCTGGATTCCAAACCCTCCAAGAACTCTGACCAAGATACCGACTCTCTGGTACTGGTGAAGTACCAAAGCCATTGGAGTGCTTCACCCTCCAAACAAAAAGATGCAATCATAATCTTATGACCTTCCAGAGTACCATTGCAGGAAAAGAAATGATTCGCCTTAAATTTCCATTCACATGGATGGAAGAACCGTCATATCTAGGGATCTCATGTGATTTGGGTTTAAAGAAAATCATATATTCGGAATTTTCATCAGAAGCCACTCTAGATTCGTGCTGGTTTACTATGGATTCCAGATTGTTCACTTGTAGAAATACACCACCAATTTCCTGTTGAATGGAGCTAACATATTGTTGCAGGACTTGGAACTCCTGCAGCAGCTTCTTGAAGGAGTCAAAGTGATGAACTGATGCTCAGAGGGGCTGCAGACACCAATTTGGGACAGCTCTTCCTCGGTTCGTTAACTAGCCCTTCCAGAAGAGGGCCAGAAGTGGAGCTCCGAGCTCTAGTGAAGGCCATGGCTGGAACCTACGCTACGCTATGGAACAGAGAAGGGAAAGGGAGAGAGAGAGAAAGCTGAGAGAAACATAGGAACTGAGAGGCACAACCCACCGTGGCCCTTTTCGTAGGCCCCTTCTCTTGTATTATACTTTTCCAAGAGTAGCTATACTCTGTCTGAGGGGAAGCTGCGCCACAAAACGTTTTGGACAGTCAACCCACTGTAACAGAACTGTTGTACATTTTAAGTGGCGTATGCTAAAAGTGTTCGACGAAATGCTCATAAGCTGCTGTATGCACACATGTGGCTATTTATGTTACGGAACCTTAACAAAGAGAAAGACTCACCTGTGCGTGGGCGGGCGGGGGCGGCGGCGGCAGCGGACGGCGCACAGCCGCTGTCGAGGCAATGCTGGAGAGAGGGGAGTCGCGCGCGGGGAGAGGCGACAGGGGCCGGAGGGGGCAAGCGTCGGCGGGGTGGAGCTCCGGAGAGAGGCAAGCGGGGGGCTCCGGAGAGAGAATAGAAGGTGGGGGAACTCGCCGCGCGGAGAGAGGCGACGGGGCCGGGGGGGTAAGCGCAGGCGCGCCGCTGCCGGAGGTGTGGCCGGCCGCTGCAGGGGGTGTTGGGGTGCCGCAGAGAGAGAGAGAGGGGGAGACGGGGTAAACCGACCGCGCGCCGGTGGCGGCGCTCGGCGGAAAACAGTGACAGGCGGTGGCGGTTCTCGGACAAAAACCCTAGCAGTGAGGTGGTCCCAGGGGGAGCGGTCGGGATTCGGGAGGGCAGTGGGGTCGGGTCCACCCTTTATAGGATCCGGATAGGTTTACTGATCGGTAGACCCCGCGGGTTTCCATCCAAGACATTTCCCTTTTTTTCAGTAGGGGTTTTTACATATACATCTTATGTTACAAATAAATTTTTATTTTTTACATATTATCAAATATATCCCTAATATATCTAATATTGTTTCATATATACCCTCATCGTAACCTGTGTTACTTTAACTCAGTTGTCATACGGGTTAAGAGAGCAAAAAACTAACCTGCCCTTGGGTTAATTTTCTCTCTCTTCCTCTCTCCCCATCATCGCCATGAGAAGACCTTGTCGTCGTCCCTTCCGGTCATCCCTGTCGTCGCCGCCGGCTCACTATTCATCATTCTCCGCCCCTCCTTCTCACTGTTGACTCGTGTTCACACCGGAGTAGAAAGAGAAAAAAGAGAGAAGAAGGAAACGGGCGGCAGCTCATCCGCAAGCAATTTGGGGGCTTGCCAGATTTGGGGGTTGCAGGGAGAGGGCTAGTAGGGGACTTGAAGGGTGGGGGGTGCTCGTTAGGTGTGTGAGGGGGGACTAGCTGCTCACCGAGACTGGTGGCATAGGGGGGTGGGAGGGGGGTGCTTGCCGGGTGGGTGAGGGGGGTTGATTACTCACCAGGAGTGGTGGCGTAGGGGGCTAGGAGGGTGGGAGGGGGTGCTTGCCGGGTGGGTAAGGGGAGTAGCGGAGCGATGGCACTGGGGGCTGGGAGGGGGTGTAAGGATTCGCACAGACTGGTTCGGGTAGTATAGCGGATAATAAAATTAAATCTCGAATCCATGTCCTTTTGGAATCCGAGAACCGAACCTTAATCGATGCAATAAAATTATCCCAACCCCAAAATTGGGTTGTAAATCTTTACCTAGTGAGGAACGACGCTGTCTGTAGTGCCTGATGTAGATTTCCTCAAACGTAAAGCCGCATAGATGTTCGGCCTCTAGAGTAGATCTACACCGATTCTCGTGTAATGATGGTGTCCACCCATTCTTTCCCCCGCGCGTGCGAACTGTGAGTCCTCCAAACTGCTCGTGTTTCTCTCCTTCAATCTCTCTCTTGAGAGGAAGAGAGAGAGATCAACAAGGGGGAGAGAGAGAGCAAGAGGGAGGGGAGGGGAGGAGAGAAGAAGAGTGGTGGGTTTTCTCCCTTGTATGCTTGACTTTTGGAGAAAACACTCGCGTGGGATAAAGGTGGGATGGGTCCTTTCCAAAAGAACCCTTAATCACCAATATTGTATATATATCCTTCATATCATTGTACATACATATTAAGCCCTTCTTTATATTCCTTTCTAAAGGAATTAAAGACTTTTAATATATATATCTTTGTAATAATATCCCGTCACCTGAGAATCTTATGTGTGTGATCCTCTAGGCCCATAGTCACTCTGGTTTAAGGCACATAAACTTCTAATTCTCAATTAGAAGTAAATTAAACTCATCATTCGCTTCTACAAGAGCCGAATAATAGTTTAATTCATATCGGACCTATGATCACGTTGGGTCAAACAAATCTACGTGATCCCAAAGGACATCGCGTTCAAACCACCCTGTCTGGTACCTGTAAGTGTACAGTTGCCGCATCGCTATAATCCCTCGCTCTTTCTATGAGTCTGGTTCGATCGAGGGTATGGTAACTGTCAAACCCCATGATCGTGCCATTCGATCACGACTTCCTAAAAGTGTATGACATCCGTTCTAAACGAACTCACATGACCCTGGCTAGGAATTTAGTGGAGCGTCAGTGTCTTGACCCGTTAACTCTCTGATATATACCCGACAGTGAGCGATCCCTTCTTGACCTTTGATGACTTTCACACGTATCCCGATATGACTAATGACTTGGCAATTCATGACTTGTGCTTAAAGTCACTTAGTCAAGTATTAAACAATTCCAGTCATGGTGTAAGATCTGATCAATGTCTCATGTCAAAGGACCAACGATGCTACTGAAACAATTAGATCTTCAGTTGACATTAATTATAATCAACCATCTGAAGATCCAATGGCGGATCCGTCCAGTGTACATCCTCCCAGGACGTACACCTACACATATGTATTGGTGCCCCGCACCAGTGACCACGAGACTGCTCACCCACACATCATGTGTACTGGTTTAATAGGTAATCAAAGTCCCCGAGTGATTACCCTCCAGCCAGGAATAGTTTTAAGATATGTGTCTATGTAAAGTCAATCTCATGATCGAGATCCCATCTCGAGTTGACTTTCCAACCACATATCATAGGGACATCGTAGAGTAATATACAATTACAAATTTATGCTCAAATATCACTTTATTAATGGTGAACAAGATTGTACAACTATTGGGCGTATCCGACCCGAGATTGGCTTGTAGGACACCCAATACTAACAAAGGGGTGCTTGTTGCGTGGGTGAGGGGGGTAGGCTGCTCACTGGGTGGGTGAGCAGTGGCGCTGGCTCCTCCTCCTGTTGTTGTCGCACCTTGTCGGTGCCTCATGCTATTGTTGCACACCGTCCGTGTCCTCGCCGCCAGCTACCCTTGTTGCTACTACACACCATCGTTGGTCCTCTTACTAATCCTGCGCTTCTTGGTGGGGGAGGGATAGGAGAGGGGGGGCCAGAAGAGGAGGAGGGCGGGATGGAGAGGGCCGCCATGGGAGGGAGAGCTCGAGGAGGTGCAGGCAGTCTTCGGAGCCAGAGGGGGAGAGGCTATAGGAAGGAGTTGGGGGGCTGCTTGTAATGTCCCGGGTTTTTTGGACATTTTTCGGATCTGGATCCGTGAGTTTCGGATCACTTTCGGGGTTCCCAGAGCGCGTTTTGTGGTTTACGCGTATTTTTCCCTGACGAGCCTTCGAAACCCCGTATAGGGCGAACCGTTGCGTTCTCCTATTCCGGGACGGCACTAGTGCGTCGAGCGTGTTCCTAGGATCGGGGAATATTTTTCCAAATTTTTCACAGTTTTTGGATTTTCCGGATTCCTATATATTAAACCTTTTTTCTTTTTCTTCTTTTCTTCTTCCTTCTTATTCTCTTTCCCTACCTTGACACCTCGCTCCCCCTCCCGACCATTGCCCTCTCTCTTCTGTGAACGGACGCGGCACCCCCACCTCCTCCGGCGACGGACGGCGGACCAACGGGGCGGCGCGGTGACGACGGCGGCGACGAGGCGAGCGTGGTGGTGGTGATCTCGCGGCGAGGGTGTAGAGTTCGGGGTTTGAACGTGATTTGAAGATCGGCGGCGATCCGGAGGTTTTGAAGCTTCCTTAATGTAGGGGGACGGATCCTTGCCCTCTTTCTTGCTTTCCCTGCGATTTCTAGGCCGAGGAGAGGTCGAGAGGGGCGCATATTATGCCGGGGAGAGAAAATCCATGTTTAGGGGTTCGAGCGCCGGATCTAGTGTTTTTCAAGGGTTTTGATTGATCTATGGGCATAGAATCATGCTAGGAGGGTTGGGGAAGAGTTCCCCTTTGTTTTTCCCTTCACCTGGGGGTGAATGGGGCGTGGAACTGAGCTCGGGACGGAGCTCGGCCCATATGTCGGAATCCACAGGAGACGGCGCCCTGAACTAGGTGGCCAGACCTCTGGCCGCCCAAGTCATTGGGCGGCCAAGGGTCTGGCCGCCCAGGGTGCTGGGCAGCCAGGACTTTGGCCGGCCTCCTCAACTGCCCTAGTCTGGGCGGCCAACCCGATGGCCGCCCAGCCCACTGGGCGGCCAAAGATATGGCCGCCCAGGCCACAGAAGCCCAGGTGCTGGGCCGCCACTGGTGTGGCCGCCCAGGCCTCCGGGCAGCCAAGAGGTTGGCCGCCTGGCCCAGTCGGCCCCCAGGGTGCCGTGCTTCGTGTTTCTTGCCCCCAAGGTGTCCGCGCGATGTCTTTTAAATTTGGGTTTCCTGTGTACGTCATTATGGGTCGTCCTTGTGGGGAGTTGTGTCTGTAAGGGGGTGTTTTGCCCAACTTGTGTCACCGAGAGTCAGTATTGGTATGGAGAGCTATCTCCGTACCTCGTCAGTGTGTGGCCGGTGGTTTCCGTTGGTTAGTGAGGTCATACCATGTTGATGCACTTCTCGTTCACTTATTATGTTGTTTGTCTATTCGGATGGTTGATTCGTCTATTAAGTGCGTGGGCGTGCCAGTCACAAAGTGACAATTTATTCGGGCTCCGAAGAGCCCATGGTGCGCTCGATCTGACGTTGTCAGACGATTGTGTGGTTTGTGTCGGGACCAGATCCCGTCGTGCCATAAAGGCCACGACGTCATTTACATCCCCCATACGAGGGAACACCCTTGATTAATTACCAAAATTAGGGGCCCTATGGCCTAAAAGAATTAACACTAATTACGCAACGGTAAAGAGGATTAAATCACACTCAGGATCCGCATCGGGATAAGAGCCATCGGCCATGTCCGTCACTCCAGGACCTTTTCATGTTCAGACGCAGATCCGTGCTAGAATCGCGGTGGAAGTGGAGATAAACCCGTTCAAATGTCTACCGAACGCGCGGTAATTTTAGTAGTGACTCGGAAGGGGTCCGGCCTGAGGAGCAGGTCCGGTGTAGTCAGAATGTCGGTCCAAGGCAAGGTCGGGTCATTGCCATTTCGGGATGACCCCCAATACTCAGGCCTCGCCTGCAAGGGCGACATTGTTGTTCCTTCAACACCGAGTCACGGGAGAGACATAGCTGCAATATAGATTTTACCATCTTCTTTATCTGGGATTTTTAGCCATATGATTTGGTGCTGTTTATTACCCTTTATGTATTTGTTCCGGATGATTTCTCCATTTTGCTTATCATTATTATTATATTTTCTCCTTTTTTACTATTATTGTCACTATTTCATTTTTTTGTTTATTTCATCTATGTATATATATATTCAGGTTTATTTATTTATCATAATTTTTATTAATTTATTATTATCAATATCATTATCATTATCATTATATATATATTTTTGGAGAGAGAGTCGGCCGCTGGCGGGCTAAAAAGGGGCTAAAGGGGCGTGCCGGGGAAGAGCAGCCAAGGTGTGCCGGCGAAGGTGCTGGGTTGAAGTGCGCGGGGAAGCCAAGGATAGGTGTGTCGGCGAAGGAGCTGGAGGAGCGTACTGGCAAGGGCAAGGAAAGCACGCCGGTGAAGGGCTTGGCCAAGTGTGCCTGCGAAGGGCGTGCCGGCCAGGGTTGGCTGTGGGGGGCGTGCCGGCGAAGGAGCTAGAGGCGTACCGGCGAAGGGCCTGGCCGGGAGAGTGTGCCGGCGAGGGGGTCACGGGAGCGTGCCGGCGAAGGAGCTAGAGGCGTACCGGCGAAGGGCCTGGCCGGGAGAGCGTGCTGGCGAAGGGGTCACGGGAGCGTGTCGGTGAAGGAGCTGGGTGGTGGCGTGTCGGCGAAGGACCCGACTGAGTGTGCCGGGGAAGCTTCAGGGCAGGGCGTACCGGCCAAGGAAGTGTGTCGACTAAGGATGAGGTTACAAGCATACCGGGGAAAGCCAAGGCAAGCAGGTGTGTCGGATGAGGGTGAGGACGGGGTCCACCCCTCGCTCATTCTTATGTCTTTTCCTTTTCTCTTCTCCCTTGATTTTATTCAGTTTGCATGGGTTTGTTTCTTTCTTTTTCTTGATTAACTTCCATTCTTTCTCCCCTGAGGAGGAATGTTCAAGTTGCTTAGTCGTCGTTCGATTCGGCACTCTTTGTGTCGACTGCGGTTCCTTTAGCTTAGTTGAAGCGTTTTACCGTTGTTCATTCCATTGGTTTGTTACTTCCTTTAGTCTTTTAACATGTTATTGTTCCATTTGTTTGTTGCTTCCTTTTATCTTTTTAACATATTATTATTTTTAACAAAAATTCGGCAGCATCTCCCCTTGACCCGAGTGGTAAGGAAGAGAAAAGGAGTGCGCCCACAAAGGGGTGGTGGAACCCGACAACTGGAGGTGGGCACCCGAGAGCGGCAGCACCTTTAATAAAACCTCGGAAAACCCAAAAGCAACGATGGACAAGAGACCCCTCTAGGGCGGCTGGGAAGTGTACCGGGCTAGGGAGGCTGGGGGTGTGTCGGCGAAGAGTGGCCTGGAGTGCACCGGGGAAGACCCGCAGGGGTGTGCCGGTGAAGGGCTTGGCCAGGGCATGCAAGGGGAAGGCCCGTAGGGGCGTGCCGACGAGGGGCTTGGCCAGGGCGTGTCAGGGAAGGCCCATGGGGGCGTGCCGGTGAAGGGTTATTGGGTGTACTGGCGAAGGCTTGATCATGTGTGCTGGCGAAGAGTTCAAAGAATGTGTACCGGGGAAGGCGCCAAGGGGGCGTGCCGTTGGAGGACTGGACGGCGTATGTCGCCTGAAGATAAAGGGGACTGGACTGAAGGAAGGCTAACTAAGCAGGATGGGGCCTATGGGGAAAAGACTCGGGGTCTTGGGTTGGCTCATCCAAACGGGGAGCGTTGGTTAGTAACGGGGAGGTTGTTCGAAGGCAGTGGCCTGGTGGTGTTGCCGGTTGGGCATGCGAAGAAGAAGGAAATAGCAGTGACGAGGGGGACGAAGGCCCATGCTAAGGATCAAACGATCGGGAGGCGGAGGGAGAAGCATTCAAACACGCACGCGGATTCAAACCAACGGAGACAGTAAAAAGAACTCCAAAAGAGAGATTTTTATTCATGGACAACAAGGGCCGCAACCGGCCACATACACCTAAGAACACTGGAGCAGGAGGCACAATGGGGGAAAGAAAGAAAAGCAAAGAGAGAAAGAAAAGAGAGGAGTTGGGGTCGAGCAGGGGCGACGACTCACTGCCCTTCCCCCTTCCCCTAATACATCACATGCTCTCTACTTCTCTCTCCCTTACTCTCTCTTCTGGGCGGTCGTCCGAGGGAAGGAACCCCCCGGCAGAGCTCTCCCTTCTTCTTCTTCTTCTTCTTCCTTCGGAGGTGGTGGCTCTCTTCAGCGGCGTGTGTGTTGTGTCTGTGCTCCCCCCTCTCCTCTGTGTCTTCTCTGTCTGTGTGTGATGGGAATCGACGCCGAGCATGTATATTTTATTTTACATTTATATCCTTTAGTTTATTTTTATATCCATGGAAAAGTATATGCGCAATTGTAAAGCTTTGTAAGCTAATGCGTCATTCCCTTGGATTGTGTGGGTTTTTATGCAATTGTGTAGTAGGTCCAGCTAGGGGCACCCAACCCTTTCCCATTGGTCCATGTCACCCATGTGGGGCTGGTCAAACCATCCTAGGTGGCTTTTAGAAGGGTTGAATGTCAAATGACACATGGGTAGATAAAGAGAGTAAAAAGTCTAAGGTAGGCTACCTACCAATTCCACCTTGTCCCCCTCTTGGTCAAGGGGGTGCCCACCCCATTAGATTTAATTAGGATTTTTATTTTTGTTTGAAATATTTAATTAGTTCTAAACCCTAGATCTAGGGGCAATTGAGGTCATTTTTCATTTCATATATATACTTGTATTTTCCCATTTGGAATATGAATGAGAAGAAAAAAACTGAGTTGCCAAGAGCCCCTTGTGAGAATTTCGACCCTCTCTCTCTCTCCCTCTGGTTTTCTTCATCCCCAACCCCATTTCTAGAGTGGTATCCTTTTATCATCCCCTCTTCACCTCCGGTAATCATCTGTGCCGCCGCCGCCGCCGTTCGTGCCGCCATCGCGCCGCCGTGAAGCTATCGTCAATGTTCTGTCCATCCTGGATAGAGGTGTCTTCCACGAATTTCTGCAACCAACCACGACATCCTTTTGAGCTGGGATTTTGAGGGCGTGTTTCGGAGGTCCCCTCCAGCTCTCACAAAAATTGGTTTGGTCTCCAGATCCCGAAATCCAATTTTCCATTTTCGTTCCCCATTTCATTTCAGATTTGGCTGCTTTCTGTCTAGATCCCCTTCCTTCCTGAGTTTCTAGTCTTCAGACCTCATTTTCATTTTTTCAGGAGCTCCCAAATTTACTGGGAGTTTTGTCCACCATGCTCTCCACCTCCAATTTTTTGTGGAATTTCTAAAGCTCATTTCATATTTTTAGAAATTCTCTTTCCGATCCATCTACAGTTCTGTCAGCCTATTTCCAGATCCGACCATCAGTCAGTGTAAAATTCATATAAAATCGTAACCTCCACCAATCCTTCCACAAAAATTATTACCGTTTTCCTTGTTCAAATCTATACAACTTTGATGAAGAGCTCAGGAGCTGAATAAGACGTCTACCTCACGGTCAAAGGTAACTCTCAGGAAAGTTCCCTGCTGTTCTGAGAGTTCGGGTACTGTACAATAGCAACTTCAAAAATAGTTAAGGTCCAGATCCGTGAAGGTCCAGCTTCTCTCTCCAGTCCTATCTTGAAGGATTTCGAGAGAGATTTCCAACAGTACCTCTTGATCGTTGATCCGACATTGGGATTGGTCGCAGCGAGCGATTTCGTCGGGTCGCGCGCCTGAAAATAGCAAGCGCAGATCCGTGGCCGGTCATTCCGGCGGGTGTTGATCGGAGCCGCCCGGCCTCCGACCGGCGTTCCAGCCCGCCGCCACCCCAGGGAGCGCTCCTCCGGGCGTCCTCCACTACAACAGTGCCACCGGGTCCCACACGGCCCCTCCGGCCAGCACGTGGGCCCCACAGTCACGAGTTCGTGTGCTGCCGAATCTACACGAGAAGTCGCCCGCCAACCCGGAATCGATCATCCCGGACCCACTTGTGTATCCCTTTACCTCCCTGCGTGGAGTGGGAAGAAATATTCACTTCTGTAATTGTTGTGTAGTAACTGTTCGGGAGTACGACTTCGGCCGGGTCCGTCTTCCCCACGCCGAGAGCGTGGAGGTATCGTATTCGCTCCCTTACTCGGCATTTTCTCTATTCATATATATCTCTTATGCCGCTGCTAGAGAGCATGTTGTAGGGCCGTTAGCTCGATATATATATTGTTGTATCATCGTTGCTGCGAGAGAGAGAGTGACCGTCCCGTGACCTGATCCGGGCACGAGAGAGAGCCGACCACCCTAGCTCTTGCCGGTTTCTCAACCGTGCACGTCCGACGCTTCCCTCGCTAAGGGACAATCACGAGCTCACCTAGAGTCCGAGGATCGTATATCCAATTAGAGTCGAGTCCGTGGTCCATCCCGCATCAATTTGGTATCAGAGCGAGTTTGAGTCTAGGGTGTCTAAAATCAAAGAAAAAAAGTGGCATTTACGTCTAGTCATTAGTCATTGTCTAAGTCGTGTTTAGGGTCATCATTGTTTTAAAACAAAAAAAAAGTGTCTTTTTGGGTCGCATTTACATCCCTTTACTCGGTATATCAAAAGGTGTTGTCCGAACGTTAGGCTACGCTTATCGGGAAGGCCGCACACTTGCGCGAGTGATCTTCGGATCGGTTATCTCCGCCACGTACCGGGTTTTGGTCATGTCTAGGTGCATTAATCAGCATAACATTTTACTTTTAAAACAAATAAAAAAATGGCCTTCCATATCCATTCCTAGGGATCCATTCCCTTCTTTTGGCAGCTATGGCCAACCCATGTCGACCCGTCCAAGGCGATAGGTCCGTATCCGAGTACATTCGGGCATATTATACGTATTGGTTGGAATATGGCTTGGGAGAGGAGAGCAACACGGTCGCAGTTCACTTCCGGAGAGGTTTGCGCCTTCACTTCCAGTTGGAATGTCTTATCCGCAAGGCATTCTCTCTAGCGCAATCCTATACGGTCGCTCTATTGGTCGAACCATTTGAGTCTCACTTTTTTCGCTATGGTAGCTTTCGACAAGCATCCACCTCCCAGCCGCCTACACCATGGCCTTCACCACTCGAGAGAGTTCCAATGTCATCCCCCTCTATTTCCGAATTCGATTCGGAATCCTCTCATTTGGAACCACCAAAACCCGAGCCACCCGTGTTTTTAACGGGTATACTATACATAGCCGAGCCGCTTCTTAGTTGGCTCAAGGATGGCTTGGTCCCACCTTTCTTCCCACCTATGGACCCCATCCTCCCTTTAGTGCCGGTCAACTCCTTCCATACCACATTTCGATCTAGTCACCATGTTGACACGTTGGACGATCTTGTCATGGGATTAGATTCACAATGGAAGTTGACGCATCTTTTGGCCCGAGACTTTGACCAACCCACTAGTGTTAGCTTCACTCATCCGGCCTTAGGGTCTATTACCTCCGAGTGCACCGTGGGTTGTGTCACCACGGAGGTCCTCTTATTACTCCCCTTACCAGCCGAGCCCGAATTCATACCCTTTTGTCCGAGGGAGGAATCATACTTCTTGCCTACGATCCCCATCCCACCCGTCACAATGCAAGAAGGTGATTATCCACACCTTCAAAACTTCTACACGTGGGACCGTGACTTGTGGGAACCCACCACAAGGGGTCATACCTTATTTGATCCCTTTGACCCATTCCTTAGTGGACCCCATAACCCACCTTATATACTTCATTTCTTCAAGGGAATCCATTACCACACTCCTTCCCCATGGGCCGGGTCGTCTACATCCACCAAGCCCGTTCACTTGCGAGATACACCATCCTCTAGGGGAAAAGAAGACGGTGCATTTGGAACCCCTGGCCCTCCCACATCTAAGTCCAATATGCATGCATGGCCCACTTTAGGAGGTCTAGGAATTCCGCATTCCGCCAACCACCGGTTACATCAAGTGCATGCATGGCACACGTTCGGGTGTCCTGGTCCGCCGTCACCCATGTACAGATCGGACTAACAATAGGTTTGTTTAGAGTCATGCATGAGTCAGTGTGTTTTCTTTGTGTGGTTTGTTTTGAGTGATTTGTTTGCGTGGTTTGTGTGTGGTTTGTTCGGAGTCTGCATGTGTCTTGTGCAAGCTCGTTGTCGATCTCTTATGAGTAAGAGGCGAGTGTACACGCTCGATGAGTATGGGATCGGTTCTATATCTATACCCTGATCTAGTCACATACAGAGACTCAGCGGTGATTCCTAGTGAGTCTTCGAGCCGCCTCCTTCCCCTTGAGAGTGACCCCACCCCGGAGTGTTCCACCACTAGCCTCTTCCCATAGCAGCATGTGCATATCGAGTATATATGGAATGAGCAGGTGATGGTCACTTGGAGTGGAGCATACCCGCGTTACTTGGCACGGTGACGGATCCGCCGACGTCACGAGCAGCCGCACCCCTACTCGACGGAGTCGAGTTCCTCCCACCCGGGGAGAGTTGATGGGAATCGACGCCGAGCATGTACATTTTATTTTACATTTATGTCCTTTAGTTTATTTTTATATCCATGGGAAAGTATATGCACAATGCGTCATTCCCTTGGATTGTGTGGGTTTTTATGTAATTGTGTAGTAGGTCCAGGTAGGGGGCCCCCAACCCTTTCCCATTGGTCCGTGTCACCCATGTGGGGCTGGTCAAACCATCCTAGGTGGCTTCTAGAAGGGTTGAATGTCAAATGACACATGGGTAGACAAAGAGAGTAAAAAGTCTAAGGTAGGCTACCTACCAATTCCACCTTGTCCCCCTCTTGGTCAAGGGGGTGCCCACCCCATTAGTTTTAATTATGATTTTTATTTTTGTTTGAAATATTTAATTAGTTCTAAACCCTAGATCTAGGGGCAATTGAGGTCATTTTTCATTTCATATATATACTTGTATTTTCCCATTTGGAACATGAATGAGAAGAAAAAAATTGAGTTGCCAAGAGCCCCTTGTGAGAATTTTGACCCTCTCTCTCTCTCCTCTGGTTTTCTTCATCCCCAACCCCATTTCTAGAGTGGTATCCCTTTTATCATCCCCTCTTCACCTCCGGTAATCATCTGTGCCGCCGCCGCCGCCGTTCGTGCCGCCATCGCGCCGCCGCGAAGCTATCGTCAATGTTCTGTCCATCCTGGATAGAGGTGTCTTCCACGAATTTCTGCAACCAACCACGACATCCTTTTGAGTTGGGATTTTGAGGGCGTGTTTCGGAGGTCCCCTCCAGCTCTCACAAAAATTGGTTTGGTCTCCAGATCCCGAAATCCAATTTTCCATTTTCGTTCCCCATTTCATTTCAGATCTGGCTGCTTTCTGTCCAGATCCCCTTCCTTCCTGAGTTTCTAGTCTTCGGACCTCATTTTCATTTTTTCAGGAGCTCCCAAATTTACTGGGAGTTTTGTCCACCATGCTCTCCACCTCCAATTTTTTTTGGAATTTCTAAAGCTCATTTCATATTTTTAGAAATTCTCTTTCCGATCCATCTACAGTTCTGTCAGCCTGTTTCCAGATCCTCAGTCAGTGTAAAATTCATATAAAATCGTAACCTCCACCAATCCTTCCACAAAAATTATTACCGTTTTCCTTGTTCAAACCTATACAACTTTGATGAAGAGCTTAGGAGCTGAATAAGACGTCTACCTCGCGGTCAAAGGCAACTTCAAAAATAGTTCCCTGTTGTTCTGAGAGTTCGGGTACTGTACAATAGCAACTTCAAAAATAGTTAAGGCCCAGATCCGTGAAGGTCCAGCTTCTCTCTCTAGTCCTATCTTGAAGGATTTCGAGAGAGATTTCTAACGGTACCTCCTGATCGTTGATCCGACATTGGGATTGGTCGCAGCGAGCGACTTCGTTGGGTCGCGCGCCTGAAAATAGCAAGCGCAGATCCGTGGCCGGTCATTCCGACGGGTGTTGATCGGAGCCGCCCGGCCTCCAACCGGCGTTCCAGCGCGCCGCCACCCCATGGAGCACTCCTCCGGGCGTCCCCCACTACAGCTGTGCCACCGGGTCCCACACGGTCCCTCCGGCCAGCACGCGGGCCCCATAGTCAGGAGTTCGTGTGCTGCCGAATCTACGCGAGAAGCCGCCCGTCAACCCGGAATCGGTCCTCCCGGACCCACTTGTGTATCCCTTCACCTCCCTACGTGGAGTGGGCAGAAATATTCACTTATGTAATTGTTGTGTAGTAACTATCCAAGAGTACGACTTCGGCCGGGTCCGTCTTCCCCACGCCGAGAGCGTGGAGGTATCGTATTCGCACCCTTACTCGGCATTTGCTCTATTCAGATATATCTCTTATGCCGCTGCTAGAGAGCATGTTGTAGGGCCGTTAGCTCGATATATATATTGTTGTATCATCGCTGCTGCGAGAGCGAGAGTGACCGTCCCATGACCCGATCCGGGCACGAGAGAGAGCCGACCACCCTAGCTCTTTCCGGTTTCTCAACCGTGCACGTCCGACGCTTCCCTCACTAAGGGACAATCACGAGCTCACCTAGAGTCCGAGGATCACATATCCAATTGGAGTCGAGTCCGTGGTCCGTCCCGCATCAGTGTGTGTCTCCGTCTGTCTTGTTCGCCGGAAGAGGAAGGCTTTTATACCCCCAGCGGTGGAAGCGTTCGAGCACGAACGGCGGAGGCGGGAAGTGACTGGCCATGATGAGGTCTGACTTCCCCCGTCCTTGGTGGCAGAGGAGTAGCCTACGTGGCCCAACCTCCGGTCGACACCTCGGATAGCCTACTGCGTGCCAAGGATCTCTAGGGCATGGGCGTAAGATCTCGCCTGCAAGGCGTGCCGCTGAGGAGCCAGAGCGGCGTGCCGCTGGAAGACACAGCAAGCGTGCCGCTGGGGGGCCAAAAGTGTGTGCCGCTGAAGGGGGCACAGGGTGTGCTGCTGAAGGGCCAAAAGGGCGTGCCGCTGAAGGGGCTGGATGGGTGTGCCGCTGAAGGGCCACCAGGGGCGTACCGCTGAATGGGGGCACAGGGTGTGCCGCTGAAGGACACCAGGGGCGTGCCGCTGAAGGGCCCTGGGTGTGCCGCTGAAGGGCGCCAGGGGCGTGCCGCTGAAGGGGCACAGGGTGTGCCGCTGAATTACATTAGGGGCGTGTCGCTGAAGGGGCACGTGGGTGTGCCGCTGAAGGGCGCCAGGGCCGTGCCGCTGAAGGGCCCTAGGTGTGCCGCTGAGGAGCCAGAGGCGTGCCGCTGAAGGCCAAAATGGGCAGTCCTGAGCCCGTTGTGAGCGAGAGTTGTGGCCCCTTCGATTTTCTTCGAGGCCCAGGGATTATAAGGCTCTTCGTGGTTGATTCCTCTTCACTGTCGTGACTCTGGAGACGGCTTCACGGTAATGTGTGTGTGTTCGGAGAGTCCGGATGGCCCTCTCTTCTTCGCAGTTTCTTTAGTTGGAGTTGCTGTTGATGCTGATGTAGTTTGTTCTTCTCTTCTTCTCTTCACCAGTGCCGACGGGGTGTCGGGAACTGACGTGATTTGTTTGTCTCTCCTTCTATTCATCAGTGCCGACGGGGTGTCGGGAACTGACGTGGTATGTTAGTCTCTTCTTTTCTTCATCGGTGCCGACGGGGTGTCGGGAATCTAACGTGCTATGCTTGGTCTCTTCTTCTCTTCATCAGTGCCAACGAGGTGTCGGGAACTGACGCGGTACGCTTGGTCTCTTCTTCACTTCATCCGTGCCGACAGGGTGTATGGAGCTGATGTGGTGTGTTTGTCTCTTTTTCTCTTCATCAGTGCCGACGGGGCATCGGGATCTGACGTGGTATGTTTGTCTCTTCTTCTCTTCATCAGTGCCGACGGGGTGTCGGGAGCTGACGTGATGTGTTTGTCTCTTTTTCTCTTCATCAGTGTCGACGGGACGTCGGGAGCTGACGTGGTGTGTTTGTCTCTTCTTCTCTTCATCAGTGACGACGGGGCGTCGAGAGCTGACATGGTTTATTTTTTCTCTTCTTCTCTTTTCTTTCTTTTTAAACCACATTATCGGTACAAGCGCCCTTTCGGGTTTTTGCCAGCACCATCCCCCTCTTACTTTTGCCCACGTGCCCTCTCGGGTTTTCACGTGGTGGGGTACCCAATTTTGCCCGCGGCGCCCTTTCAGATTTTCTCCACAGCTGGGTCGTTGCCATTTTTACCCTTGTCCTCCGTGTAGGGGCAAGTCCGGCGGGACACCTCTATTTTAAGCCCCTTCCTCTTTTTTTCTCTCTTTTCTGACGGGTGGATAATACATAATTGTTGGCTAGGGCCCGAAGCCTTGCGCCAAAAAGGCAAGATTCATTCGTTGGCAAGAAGATAATGCTAACGCAACGGGAGAATTTCCGCTGATTCGGACGTAAGGTCCGTAACGGCAATATCGTGTGAGAACGGGTGGCTAGGGCAAGAAGCCTTGTGCCGGAAAGGGACTTATTCGTTGGCAAGGGACTAATGCCAGCGCAAGGATAGAGATTGCGATGATTCGGGTGTAAAGCCCGCAATGGCGATTTTGCATGAGAGAAGGTGGCTAGGGCACGGAGCCTTGCGCCAGAAAAGGACTTATTTGCTGGCAAGGAACTAATGCCAGCGCGATGATAGAACCGTCTTCGCCCGTACGGGCACCCGTCGGCTCAGAAGAGCGTGAGGACGGACCATTCCCATGGAGACGTCTATCGCCGCGCATTATATATATATATATATATATATATATGCATAATTGTGCGCACACCTATGCATATAGGCGTATACATGTGTATATGTACATATATATCTATATGTATTTATTATTATTGTTATTTATTTCCCCCCTTTTTTTCTCTTCCTTTGTTTTCTCTATTTTTCTTTCTTCTTTCCTCTTTTTTTTTCTTCTCTTCTTTTTTTTTTGCTTCTTTTTGTTTTCTCTCTTCTCCCCCCCTTTCCCTCTATTTTTCTTTTCTTTGTTTTCTCCTTCCTCTCTCTCTCTCTCTCTTTTCTCTTATATCTCTTTTTTCTTTTCTTTCTTTTCTCCTTTCTCTCTCTTTTTCCATATAACCCTATAAAAGGGGGGGGGGTGGCATGAACGGGCCACCCCCACTCTTTCAAATTCTCCCTCCATCTCTTTCTCTTCGACGGACGAACCGGCCTCCCCCCTCTTTTGCTTCCTCTTCATCTCCTCTGTCGCCGGACGCCAACGCCGCCGCCGTCGTCGTCATCGACGTGGTGAGGGCCCCGCCGTGGAGGCGCTCCCCCTCCCTCTCTCTTCTCCTCCTCCTTCTTCTCCTTTTTATTCTTTTTCTTCTTCATCATCTCCTTCGTCTTCCTCTCCGTTCGGGGCACGACGGAGTCCTAGGCTTCCCCCTCCCTCCTCTTTCACTTCCTCTTCCCCTTCTTCATCTTCCCTGCTCCTCTCTTTCTCCCCTTGCCTCTTCTTCTTTACTTCTGTGGAGAACAACGCCGGCGAGTTGGGCGCCGGGCGTGCCGGAGACGGGGCAGACGGGCGCGTCGGGATCGAAGGGCGCATGTGTGCCGGGTAGAGGGTAGGCTAGGTGTGCCGGAGAGGAGGCGTTGAGACGTGCTGGTGAAGGCACTCCGTAGCGTGCCGGAGAAGGAGCTGGAGGGCGTGCCGGGAAAGGACGCTGGCGGGTGTGCCGGGGAAGGCCGCTTGAAGTGTGCCGGCGAAGGCTACTTGGGGCGTGTCGGCGAGGACCCGTATGGGTGTGCCGGTGAAGGCCCGTATGGGTGTGCCGGCGAGAGCAACTTCGGGGTGTGCCGGGGAAGACGCCAGGGGCGTACTGGTGAAGGAGCTTTGGGCAGTGCACCGGCGAAGGGAGGAAGGAAGACTTCTTCAATCGGAGGACTTCCGGTGTTGCCTCTCGGGGCCCACCATGACTTTGTTGGGGCCGTCACTCCTTGTGGACGCGCACCCGTGTTTTCCCTTACGCCTCCGACCTAGGGGAAACTCTGCTGAAATTTAGTCCGAAATTAGCGGAGTCTTGTTTGTTTTTCTTGTAGGAGAGTCCCCTCATAGTATTCATTCCCCATCATTTCCATTCATCCTCTCACCTTCATTTTTCATTCATTCTTTGTCCTTGGGTTGGTGGCACCTAGTAGAGGTTGCCAAGCTGTGTCAGGGAGCAGGCACTAAGTGTGCCGGGGAAGGAATATAGGGGCATGCCGGTGAAGGCCACCACAGGGTGTGCCGGGGAAAGCCAGCCCAGGGCGTGTTGGCAAAGGCCACCACATGGTGTGCCGAGGGAGGCCAGCCAAGGCGTGCCGGTGAAGCTTGCTTGGGCGTACCGCGGAAGGCCATTCCAGGG
Source organism: Amorphophallus konjac (assembly GCA_022559845.1). NCBI lineage: Eukaryota > Viridiplantae > Streptophyta > Magnoliopsida > Alismatales > Araceae > Amorphophallus > Amorphophallus konjac. The sequence goes on from CM040121.1 coordinate 23,348,207, forward strand.
AGTGCTGGGGCATGCCGGCGAAGGGCTGTCAGGGGCGTGCCGGCGAACAGGCGCTTGGCTGTGCCGGGTAGCCGCCTCAGGGGTGTGTCGGGGAAAGCCATAGGGGCATGCCGGCGAAGGGGCTTTAGGCAGTGTACCGGTGGAGGGAGAGGACTTCTGTAATCGAAGGACTTCCGGTGTTGCCTCTCGGGGCCCACCGTGACTTTGCTGGGGCCGTCACTCCTTGTGGAGGCGCACCTGTGTTTTCCCTTACGCCTCTGGCCTAGGGGAAACTCTGCCAAAATTTTGTCAGAAATTGGCAGCGTCTTGTTCATTTTACTTGTAGTAGAGCCCCTTTATAGTTTTCATTTCTCTTTGCCCGTGGCTTGTTCTGACCTTTTGTTTGTTGTATCTTGCAGATAAATGGCTGCCCCAAGCAGTTCTTCTGTTCCTACTACTGCCGGTGCTGGCCTTGTTCCCCCGCCTCCAGTGCCAGCCGTCACGTGGCTTAATGTAGAGGAGCTGGACAAGGAGCACGCTGAAGTAGCAGCACTGGCCGAGTGCGGGCTCTGAGACCAAGACAATGGATTATCCCCAGCTTTCCCGGGTCGAGAACCATTTTACCTTCGACCGGACCAGCGAATATCGGAGGGACTTCTCAAAGGACAAGCATCTCATTCGTTTTCTGAAGTACTTCTGCTCTCGGGAGAGGCGGGAGCTGCGGGCCATGCGGGAAGTCGAGCAAGCAATTTTGCAGGCTCGTGACAGCCTGTTATACAATGTCCCGAGAAGCATTTCGATGTACCTGGTGGGAGAAGCCCGGGAATGGAAGCCTATCTTGGGGATCGAAGGAGTATTGCCGACCGAGGACAAGTTGGTGCGGGACCCTCAATTCACCCCGGCAAAGTGGGATATGTCTGCTGGGCAGGTGTAGGGCGAGCCGCCCCATTTTGGTCTATTCTTGGCTCCCCTGAAATTGGGCTACAGGGAGGAGCCATTTATCCTGGACTGCCTGGCCATCAGATTCAAGCACGAGCTCACGCTGGGCTGGTTCGGGGAGCTGAAGCTTCAGGATGCTCACAGTTTCAGGGAAGGGGCCGTAGAATTCACAGAATATGTGCTGTTCAACTACGCCCCACTACTGGTTCGGGCTGGCATCTACCACAGTGTCTATGCTTCCCGCTACGGCTACCCCATCTCCAAGGGCCTCTGTTGCGGCATGATAGAAGTATTCAGTGCAGAGACCAATACTTTCTATACGGCAGAGGGCGAGACTTCACTTGATTTGTGGAGCCTCAGTCAGCTCAGCGGCTTGCCCATTGACGGGGAGCCTTATGAAGAAGTATGTCTCCCGGATTTGATCAAAGATGAAACTAATGGGGACGGCTATTATTCTCTCAGCTATTCATATCGGTATCTCATGAAGGCATACCAGGAACTGTACCAGCTGGCACACGGCGGGAAGCAGCCTCCTCGTGGGGACCGAAAGAGGGTCCGCATGACCCTGTGGCTGCAATATTTCTATGACGGGTTGAAGTAGTATGAAGAATTTCCGTGCGTCGACACCGCCGTTGCTCGTAAGAAGCGTGCCAAGCCCAAGACTGATGTGAAAATCCCCTCCAGAGGACGCCGGAGTGGCCCCAACCCGATGGGGGTTGACCCTCTAACAGATTGCGCCGCGTTCCTGACGTACTGGCTGTGCTCGTTTGCCATGCCGTACGGGGATGAGACCGTCATTCGGCCGGACGCTATCTACCCAGCGTGTCAAATGGCGTGGGGGATCAAGCTGTCCTTGTGCCTGGCCACTCTTCGCCTGATATACAAGGCGCTAGGGGACATCAGCACCCATCAGTTCCCGAGGCAGGCCCGGTATGTGTGTCCACTGCACTTCTTCAATGCGTGGGTTTGCTCACTGTTCCCGAAGTTCGCCCCGCGCACTCTTCAAGACTGGGGACTAGTGCCGCGAATGTTGGAGTTTGCCAGTGCGGAGCTGGGCTCTACTTACCAGTGGATGTATGATATTTGGGGCCGGTTGACGACGGTTCCACGAGACGCGGCCGGCACCATCCACTTCTGGACGTTAGCCGCGCATTCGAGCCCTCTGGTAAACAATAAGAGGGAATGCAAAGATGATTAGGTGGAGAAGTACGTCCACCCCATCAGCCAAGAGAATGTGGTCCGCCCGTTGCTGGAACCCGAGCTCAGGGATTGGGCGTTATCCATTCGTCCTAGTGTGCTGGCATTCAGGAAGTGGGATACTCTGCTGCTGGAACCATACTACCCCTTCCGCTTTGGGCGAAATTTTGAGTATGATCAGCATATCCCGGTGCATAGCGCACAGTTTGGCCTGCCCACACGAAATGTTCGGGGAAGCTCGATCGCTGAGCACGCGAGGTCCTGGTGGGACTTCTTCTATCGGACGGACTCCGCAACTTTCAGGGTGCCTGCCCCCGGCCGTATTCCTCGGGTGACCCCGAAATACGTAAAGTGGTGGAACGCTCGGACGGCCTTCTATCGGTTGCACAAGACCGATTGCTGGGACGGGGCAGAGAGGAAGTTCCTAAGCAAGCAATCAGTGCCAGTGCTCGACATCGACCCGGAGCACCTCCTTCAGCTCAAGAATAGGCAGGATAGGGAGGTGGCGGCGTATCTGGCCGCTCGTCGGGAGGCTCGGGAAGCAAGGCCAACACAGCAAGCGAAGCTACCCCCAGTGGCGAAGGATGACTTCAAGAAGACTTTGAGGGACCTCTGCTAGATAGGGAGTGACCGTCTGGAGCTCGTCAATTCTCCGCTGCCGATGGAAGAAGAGGGTACTCCCGCCAAGAGCTGGCGTCCAGAGAGGGACCCGATCTGCCCGTACCGCACATTCATGAGGCGGGAGGAGAGGAAGTCGGAAAATTATAAGGACACCACATGGTTGTATGTCCTCCTCCGAGTGAATGGGCTAAAGATTGATGACTAGACGGCTGCCATCCTGGGCAAGCACCTGCAAGTCTCGTATTATTATGCCGACGGGTGGGACATGGACCACTTCAATCTTTTCTGCCACCTTTCGTCGAAGAAACATGCCGACCTAGCTGCCCTTACTGACCGCTGCCAGAAGATCGAAGACGTGTGCTGGCTAGTCCGGGAGGCGGCACGTCGAGACAAGGAGCCGTCCCTGAGCTACTGGCCAATAACGCTTCGGCTATATACCGGCCCTCATGGTATTTACTCCTCCTCCTCCTTTTATTCTCGTCCCTTATCGTCATGACCTTTGTAGGCTATCGGATGCTGATCATGTATATATATTTTTTTGACAGACCATCCCGACAGCACACAGATGGCGACGTACCGGAATCTTTTTCGGTTCGTCCAGAAGCCCGCGTACTTCGATGTAGCGCCGCCGGTCCCTACTACGACTCCCTTGCCCAGAGCCGCGAAGAGGTCCCGGGCAAAATCACCTATGAAAAAGGCGGTAGATGCTGTTAAGGCGGCTGGGGAACGAGAGGCAAAGCGGCGGAAGACGGAGGCTGCTAAGGCTTTGGCGGCTATTCCTCTGGCGCCACGAATTCTGACTTTTGAGGAGTTTGAAGCCACCCAGACCGAGCCGCGTCAATCTGCCGGTTAGAATTTCTGGTTGTCCGTGCCCTCCAGGATCTGCTTTCATTTCGGGGTGAGGTCTTTACACATGAATGTTTCTCCCTTTTTTTTGTTTCAGTTGCTGTGGAAAAGCCTGCACCCGCGCCCATCCCTGACGTAGGGGAGCCATCACCTGTGCCGATCCTCGATGTGGGTGAAGCCGCGGTCGTAGCGGAGGCGACTTCGGCGCCGACTCCGACTCCCCCACCACAAGTCATGGAGAGATCCCAGGAGAAGTCGCCTGTTAAGAAGGCGTTCGTTGCCGCCAAATCGGCCGGGAGGCCAGAAGGGAAGCGAAGGAGGGCGGAGGTTACCCCAGCTTCGGTGGCCATCTCTCCAGTGCCTCCCATTCTATCCTTCGAAGAGTTTGAAGTCACTCGGGCCGAACCGAGTTACCATGCTGGTGAAGTTCACCAACCACCGATGTCCTTCAAGATTTACTTGCTTCCCGAGGGTAGGGCTTTCATGCGCACATGACATGTGTATTTCCTTCTTTCAGCTGGTACGGAGGAGCCGGTACCCGTGCCGATCCCGGGCGAGGGCGAGGCTGCAGCTCCTAGGGCACCATCGCCTGTCAAGGAGACCCGTGAGCCGCCCCGTGTTGTAGAAGCCGAAGGGGGTATTTATCTTTGTCCACTTAATTGACTTCTTTCATTCTTAAGAACTCATCGGCTCCGGTATGATCCACCCTTTCTTTCATGTGGCAGGCGTTGACGCAACAGTTATCAGGCCATCAGGGCCCCACTTGCATCTCCCAACGATGCGCACGTACACGAGGAAGAGGTTGAAATCCGGCGTGCTACCCTCACCCAGCCCGCGTGAGGATGCACCGATCGTCGACCTCGGAGCGGAGGCCCCCTTGCCAGCGAGGGAAGAACCTGTGGCGGTTGAGTCTTCATCGAGTGAAGAGGTAGATTATGACTACTCCTCCGACGAAGTGGCTTCTGGCGAGGGCGTATCTGAGGTGTCTGGGCCGCCCAAGCCGATCTTTAAGACCCCCATACTTACTAGCTCTTTAAGCCTAATGGGGAAGGCTGCTGTAAGTGTGAGCTTGTTCGTGCAGGACTTCCTTCGTGGTCATCCACTGACTTTATTCCTGTTATTCCTGGATTTTCTGGAACCAACCGGGCTGGAGGCAGTAGAGGGAGCTGGCCCGGACGCGCTGACCGACCTCCCGACAGGAGTCGACGCGGGCCTGGGTAAGCTGGCACTCTTGTTCGAGGCCTTGCAGCAGGAGTCGGCCGTGGAGACTTCGAGTGCTCCCAGAACGGCGAACGAGCTTTTGGAGGAGGGGGAGATCGCGCCCGAAGGCAGCATAGTCCCGGCGGCCAAGGTAAGCACGGGGAGTTCACGACTCCTCCTTGTCTTTTCATTCTTAGATGATTTGTTCTAGGTAGCGGATGGCTAACCCCGCTTCACATGGTCAGGTAATGCCGACACCAGGGAAGACCTCCGTCCGTGTTCGCAAGACTGTTGCCAAACGGAGGCCGCCCATTGGTCCGCTAGCGGTGGAGGGGCGGGCCTCGGTCCTAGGCCCGGCGGCGGAGAACCTCGTGGGGCTTGTCCAAGCAGGAGCCAGACCTCGGTTGATGGTTCCTCTTCCGCCTCTCCTGAAGATCCCGGCTCAGGTGGAGGTCCTGCTTCTGAAGGAGATATTTGCGGGACTCCGCACGCACCTAGAGGGGTCCCAGACATGCGAGAGAGGTCCCCCGGCGATGGCTTCAGGGCCAGCTTTGCTCGAAGCTCCTCCTTTGGTCGAAGCAGCGACGCTTGCACTCCCATCTGGTGGAATGGCGATGGAGGTGGACCGGGCGGAGAAAGAGGAAGTGGGCAAACACCGCATGATGGCGGTGCCAAGTGACTCAGCGGTGATCTCGCCCACTCCCCTAGCGGTGACTGTCCAGGAGTTGTCCACCTGGCTACAAGGAGCGGGCGGCTTGACTCTTGCTCTTCCATCTTCTTCGGCCGCGGTAGATGCCGACTTATGGGCGGAGGTGGACAGCTCCGTAGAGTTCCATCCCCCAGTTATGCTCTCGATTAGCCATACTATGTCAGATGCGGCGGTCCGACAGATGCTACTGACGCTAGGGACGATGATTTTTGCCGACCTCTCCTTGTCGTACCGAGAGGTACACAGCATAGTGACACAGCTGACCGAGGCGCTCCAGGTGTTAGGCTGCCTGCTGAGGGAGTGGTCGCGGTGGGTTCTGCTGCTGTTAAAGTATGTTAAACGCCACAAATTCCTCGAGACGCATGCTCCCGGGAAACTTGCCGCCATTAGGGCCCAGGAGGACGAATACATGCAGGCCTTGGAGGTGCGGACGAGCAGCGAGGAGTAGCACGCGAAGGCCCTTGACGAAGGCCACCGCCGTGTTCACGCCCTCACGAGCATGATCGAGAAGTTGAAGGGCTACCTTGCCGCTGCTGAGGCCGAGGCGACCGTGGTGAGAGAAGGCCAAGAGCTGGAGGTGGCGAAGGTCGAGACGGCGTCTGTGGTGACCGAGATGGGACGCCTTGAGGGGCAGCAGAGTCGGCTATAAGACATGACGGCTTTCCCTTGTGTCGGGATCCTCCCACTCGAGGAGATCTTCTGGGGCATAGACTAAGCGTCGCTCCCCTCTACTTTTTCTCTCTCTTTTTTCTCTTTCCTCTTTTGGAATGTAACACCGGGGTATGCCCCGAAGTACATGTAATTTAATTTCTTTTGAATGGAGTGGAGCACCATTGCTTTGCATGTCTTTTTCAGTGCGTGTGGCATTTGCCCTAATGGATCTCTTCTCTCTTTTTTTATCTTTTTGTATTATTTTCTTCTTCCTCTCCCCCCTTCTTTTGTCTCTCTTTATTTTTTCTTTTTGTAGTGCCGGAACACGTCGGCAGAGTGTAAGTCTTCGCAGTGGTCCGCCCCGGGAGGGCCGGGTAGGAACCCATGTTGGGGCACGGGAGAGTGCTCGTCCTCCCAGGGGAAGGACGAGGGGACCACTCCACCACGCCAGATGGGTAGGTTACCGGTCTTGCCACAACATCGGAACTGCGCACTGGCCTCAGGCGGGGAGCCTTGGTCAGAGATTGGGTCGCTCGTCACTCGGAGGGACGGTGAAAAGGAGTTCACTTAGCCAATGACGTGGGCGAAAGGTCCAAGTCAGAGCAGTATTCATCACCCGGAGGGACGAGGAGAGAAGTTTGTTTAGTCAATGGCCTGGACGGGAGGTCCAGGTCAACGAGACGCTCACCGCCTGAAGGGACGAAGAGAAGAGTTTGTTTAATCAACGGCCTGGACAAGAGGTCCAAGTCAAAGGGGTACTCACCGTCCAAAGGGGGATAGAGAGAAGGGTTTGTTTAATCAATGACCTGGACGGGAGGTCCAAGCCAAAGGGATATTCACCGCCCGAAGGGACGGAGAGAAGAGTTTGTTGATTCAATGTCCTGGACGAGAGGTCCAGGTCAAAGGGGTATTCACCGCCCAAAGGGACGGAGAGAAGCGTTTGTTTAGTCAATGACCTGGACGGGAGACCCAAGTCAAAGGGAATATTCACGACCCAAAGGGACGGAGAGAAGAGTTTGTTCAGTCAATGACCCGGACAGGAGGTCCAAGTCAAAGGGATGTTCACTGCCCGAAGGGACGGAGAGAAGAGTTTATTGATCCAATGACCTGGACATGCGGTCCAAGTCGAAGGGGTATTCGTCGGTGTCAACAAGGTGGCGGGGCCGACGTGGTCCCTTTGCCTCTGGGTATCCCTACCGACGCGGGGCGATGGTTCAGAATGGGGGACCGTCCCCCCCTTTTTCCTCATTTTTTCTCTTCATTTTTTCTCTTTTGTTACCATCCGTTTATCATTAGCACTATCCCTCTTTCTTCGTTCTTTTCTTTCTTTTCGCTTTTCCCCCTTTTTTTTCTCCTCTCTTCTCCCCCCCTTTTTTTGAACCATGAATAGTAATTGCATCATTTGGACAGCAATCATGCAAATTCACCCCAAAATAAGGTGAAGGATAATATTATTCATTGAATGGGGGCGCTAGAGCGTGATACAATCTCAAGTGCCTTCCATTAAGGGGCGGGAACTGAACTTTCCTGCGGTGGTTGACAATTACATAGGCTCCGCCTTCGTAGACTTTCTGGACCACGTAGGGCCCGAGCCAATTTTCATTTAGCTTGCCCTTGGGGTTGGTGGCCATGACATCTCTTCTCTTGACCATGACAAGGTCACCTTTCTTGAATTCGCGCCCCTTGATGAGCTTGTCGAAGGCATGCGCCATTCGGGCCTGATAGACCTGAATGTTCTGTTGGGCCTGAAGCCGTTTTCCTTCCAAACTGGAGAGCTCTTCGAGTCTTTGCTCGACATTGGTCTGCCCTTCACGGGCAAGCTCGTGCTGGATGGCGACCCTGAGGGAGGGTATCTCCAGCTCAATGGGGATAATTACCTCCGAGCCGTAAACTAGAGAGAAAGGCGAGCAGCATGTTGGGGTCTTGTATACGGTCCGGCACGCCCACATCGCTTCGTACATCTTCTCCTCCCAGTCCCTTTTGTTAGAGCTAACAATTTTGGCCAGGAGAGTGCACAAAGTCTTGTTGAAGGCTTCGGCCAGACCATTGACCTGTGGATTATAAGGAGTTGACGTCCTCTAATCAATTTTGCATTTTTCTGCCAGCCGGTAGACCTTCTGGTTGCGGAAGTGGCTGCCATTGTCTGAGACAATTCAGTCGGGCGTGCCAAATCGGAATATAATGTTGCGACGGACGAACCTGACCACGATCTCTCCGGTGACTTCCCTTAGGGCGACAACCTCCGCCCAATGGGAGAAATAATTGGTCGCCGCCAAAATGTACTTGCACCCGGCGGATGCCGTGGGTAAGGGACCCACGACGTCTGTTCCCCACTGGGTAAACGGCCAACTGGGCACTGTTGGATGCAACGGCACGGGCGGCCTTCTAGGTATAGTGGCATGCTCCTGGCACTTACGACACGACTTAGCATATTTGCAGCAGTCATCAAACATTGTCGGCCAGTAGTAGCCCAGCTTCTTTATTTCAATCTTCATTTTCGGTCTCGCCTGGTGTGCACCAGCGGTCCCGGCATGTACTTCCCTCATAACCCTCCAGGCCTCTTCGATGGAGAGGCAGCGGAGGAGTAGCTTCTGTCTGGCGTCGGCCACAATTCAGAACAGTATCCCATTTCAGAGCTCATAGGAGTCCTTGGTTCTGATTAACTTGATTCTCTCTTCTCTCAGCTAAGGCAGTTGCTGGTATTTGAACCACTGCATCAGGGGGTCTCTCCAGTCAGGTAGGTCGACGGCTTCCATTGCAGCGACCTCCAGCTCTTCTTCTTCTAGTCCTTCTCCTATCATGCTGGGCACCCGGCGCTGATTTATCACTTGGGTATTGAGCAACCCATCTGGCGGTACTGCCAACGAGCTTGCTAGCTTCGCCAGGGCATCGGCTTGTGCATTCTTTCCCCTGGCGACATGGCCTATTTCCAGGAGGTAGAACCGCTCCATGAGCACCTTTGCCTTAGTATAGTAAGGGAGCAGCTTGGGTTTCCGGACATCAAACTGTCCCTGGACCTGCTTAACGACCAGCAGTGAGTAGCCAAATACTTGCAGCATTTTAATTTCCATCTGGAGGGCCACCTGGAGGCCAATGATCAGAGCTTCATACTCTGCTTCATTATTTGTGCAGGGCTTGTTAACGCAGCAGGAAGTGTGCACTACTTCCCCATCTGGAGATTTGAGGACGATGCCGGCTCCGGCCCGTACCTTGGTGCGTCCGGACGGGGTCATTTCTGTTCTTGAGACCCCGTTGAAGTATAGCTGCCAAACGACTTGTTGAACCTGGTTCACCTCCAGCGTTTCATCTTCCGGTAGCTCCGTGGCCAACGGGGAATCTTCGGGCAAAGGGTGTGCTGCGAAGAAGTCCGCGACGGCTTGCCCCTTAATGGCCTTCTGCGACACGTAGGTGATGTCAAACTCCATGAGCAGCACGGCCCATTTGCCGAGACGCCCCTTCGGGATTGACTAGGAGAGAATGTGCTTAATGGGATCGGCTCTGGATATTAGACTCACTTCATGGGACAGCATGTAGTGCCTTAGCTTTTTGACTACGAAGACCAAGGCAAGGCAGACCTTCTCGATCGGGGTGTACTTAGCCTCTGCTCCCACCAGTCTTCGGCTGAAGTAGTAGAGAGCATGTTCCTTGCCTTCATCATTGTTCTGGGCAAGCATTGCCCCCAGTGAATATTCGGTAGCCGCTATATAAAGTATGAGCGGCCTGCCTTTGATAGGTGCCCCCAGGACTGGCGGGGTCTTCAGGTACTCTTTCAGCTGGTCGAACGCGTGCTGGCATTCGTGACCCCAGCTAAAAGGTGCATTTTTCATCATCAGTCTATGAAAGGGCTGGCAACGTCCCGACAGGTTGGAGATGAACCTGCGGATGTAAGCTAGTCGACCTTGCAGAGACCTCAGCTCTCCCAGGTCCTTCGGAGGAGGCAGCTCCTGGATGGCTTTTATCTTGAAGGGGTCAATTTCGATCCCTCTATGCCGGACAATGAAGCTGATAAACTTCCCGCTGGAGACACCGAAGGTGCACTTCATGGGGTTGATCTTCAGTCCGTACTGCCGGAGCCTCTGAAAGACGACCCTGAGGTCACTTAAATGATCACCTCTTCTCTTGGTCTTGACGACCAGGTCGTCAATGTAGCATTCGACCTTGCTATACAGCAGCTCGTCGAAGATCTTGGTCATCGCCCATTGGTATGTGGCGCCAGTATTCTGGAGGCCGAAGGGCATCCTCTTGTAGTGGAATATCCCTGTAGGTGACCTGAAGGCTGTGTGGATCTGGTCGTGGTCGGCTATCCAGATTTGGTTGTAGCGAGATGATCCGTCCATAAAAGACAGGGCCTCGTGGCCGGTGGTTGCATCAATCATCACTTCGGTGATAGGCACCGGAAAGTCATCCTTCGGGCAGGCTTTGTTCAGGTCGCGGAAGTCCACGTAAATCCTAATCTGTCCATTCTTCTTCTTCACCGGCACGATGTTGGCCAGCCAGGTAGTGTATTGGTTTTCTGCCACAAAATCGACGTCTATGAGCTTGTCGACCTCCTTGCAGATCTGATTTATCAATTCCGACCTCATGCACCGGGGAGACTGCTTCACTGGCTCCATCTTGGGATCAATGGCCAAAATGTGCTGAGTCACTTCAGGGCTGAGTCCGGGCATCTCTTTGTAGTTCCAGGTGAAGCAATCTCGGAACTCTTGCAGCAGCTTCACATACTGTTCCCTCTCCTATGGGGGTATAAGAGCGCTCAGAAAGGTCGGTCTGGGGTCGCTTTCTGTGCCAAGGTTGCTTTCGACCAATTCGTCGACGGTGGCCTGGCCGCCATCTTCAATTTCCGGCGGGGCCGGCGACAAGTCGACAAAGTCTTGGTCTTCATTGTCCTCGGGCTCGAGGGCACCATCCCCTTCTCCTTGTTCCCCGTTGTTGGGTGCGGAAGCTGCATTCACCTCGCATTCCACTTGGGCGATAGCCGGTGGGTCTGTGGGGTTCCCTAGCGCGGGAAGGCACATGGCAGCTCCGAGATCTTCTATATACTCATCATAAATAACCTTGGCGGGGGCCGGGGTAGCTGCATCTCCAGGTGCCTGGTGCTGAATGGATATTGTGTAGACTCCTCTTCTGGGGCTGCTCGTCGCGTGGGGACGCGGCGGGGCCACCACATAGTCTCTCATTCTGAGCTCATCCCTGTCAATGAGGCCTTGAGCAATGTCTTTGAAGACATAACATTCTTCAATGGCGTGACCCAATATCTGGTGATAGGGGCAGAACAGTGGGTCACCACTTCTTCGGGCATCCTGCGGCCTCTTGGAACTCGGGAGGGATGTTAGCGCAGCGAGAGTGATATAGAAGGGGGGAATGAATAGATCACTCCCAGTTTGCAAAGCTTAGGCAAGAAAATAAATCTACCGCTTATGCCCCTTCTAAACTAGCACACAAAGAATTGCAAATGCAGGTACCAATCAAGATCGAATAAGAAAATGATGATAAGAGCTGAACACACAACTAGTCGAAGAGACAAGCAGATAGAGAGCGCTGATAAAGATCGTAAACCACAGAGAAGACAACCGATTTTTAGGTGGTTCGACTGCAGTCCGCAATCTACATCCACCCCTTACTCCAACTAGAGTGAGGATTCCACTAGCCACTGCTAGAGCACAGCAGACTCAGTCTACGAACAACTTGCTGCCAAACAGCTTGAAAACCTAAGGGAGACAAATCCCTCAACCAAGCTTTGCTACCCACAGAGCTTGTAACCTGTTCTAGCACCCAGCATGAACAGAACCGGAGAGTATCTCTCCCTTCCTCCACACACCGGAGGGAACCTGCTAATGACAACCCGTCACTAGCAACACCAGAGATCAGCGATCTCTCTCCCTCTGCAACCCAGAGGGAAACCGGAGATAGACTCCCTTCCTCCACACACCGGAGGGGAACAGATCAGAAATAGACGAAGAACACATAAAGAAAATCAGAAAAGGAACTAAAGACTGATCAAGAAAATATTCGATACTGAGAGTTAATACAAATGTAGCTTCCTGGGAAGCAATTTCAGAAACCCGATACTGCAAACTCTCTTTCTCTCTTCACTGCTATCTCTCTTTTTCTTTCTCTCTTTTTCTTTCTCTTTACTGGTGGATCGAGCTCTCTGCAATACTGCCTTTTCTTTCTTGGCTCTGATCACCTTCATCGATGGACGACGGTTTCTATTTATAGCGGCAGCAGGTGGATAGGGCACAAAACGCGTGTGCCTCCCACGCTCGATCCAGAACCTTCCTGCCACGTGACCTTATTGGATTGGTTCCTTTTGTCTTGGATCACGTGCACCCCCTTTATTAGGGAATAATCTTCCTCGTACCTGTAAGAAGATAAGAACCATTAACACGCAGTATGACCACTAAAACTAAAGCTGCATGAGGTATATGATAACAGCACGACGTGACCAGTACACGAGATAGGAAAATAACGACACGAGGTACACTGTAACAGAACAGACACAACGAGGAGAACGACACGAAGTGAAACAAGAACGACACGGAGTACATACGATGACTACAGCACGAAGTAAAACATCATGATATAATAACCAGTAATGAGAACGGCACGAGAACAACATGGAGACAAAACAGTAACCGACACGAGTTGAAAACAACACGAGGTAAAAAGAAGAACGACACGAAGTGGTTGCAACAACAAGCAAGACATAAAAGATGACACGAGATGCAACTAGAGGACAGAGAGAAGCGACACGAGGTTCACACAGAAACGACACGAGGTGGCACAGAAAGCAACACGAGGTGCTGCAATGTTCTGCACGCAGTGGAACAAAAATGACACGAAGACACAGAAACAACAGTAACCGACACGAAGTGTGGTTACTAAACAGGAACGACACGAGGTCTACAGGGAAACGACTCGAAGTTCATCAGAACTATTAGAGCTGCTTCAGAAACACGACACGAAGACATGATGCGGAATTGACACGGAGTGTGGTCAAGGCGAGAAGGACACGAAGTCTAAAGAATAAAACAACACGAAAACCAAAACTGAAACCTACACGAGGTGAAGTCACAAAGCGACAAAGAGAAACGACACGAAGACAGAGATCACAAGGATAAAACAACACGAAGTATTACGTCATACGAGTTTTCCTGTCAAGTATGGAAATCAACACGGAGTGTTGTACGCTCAGACGACACGAAATCATTTCGTGTTGGTGAGGGAAAGTAACACGAAGACAACAATGCTACAGAGCAATGTCTAGACTTGAAGTTCAGTTGAGTGTACAGACTTCACCAATGAATCACTCACTGTACATGTTAGGTTCAGTGCAGTATTCAGAGGGGGGGGGGTGAATGAAAATAACTCGTTTAAAAAAAACTTTCACCCAATTGAAAACTAGAATACTAGCAATACTTTCACTCAATATAAAATTTCGCCCAAACTAGAACTATGATGCTAACTAGACAGATTTACCAAATCTGAAAGCTAGTCAACTTTTCAGTTCTACCAGTTAGCAAACACATGGAGCGCCCCTATGCATTCATCTAGCGGAAGCACAAATGAACAAATCAAGCCACAATGCACAAGGGGTTTTTAGGTGGTTTGGTCCTCCAGACCTACATCCACCCCACACTCAAACCGAGTGTGGCTTCCACTAGCTCACGCTAGAAACAGCAGACTCAGTCTGCAACAAGTGCTGCCACACAGCTTGACCAGGGGAACACCCTCCCCTCTTCCTCCCAACCGGAGGGAACCACTAGTGACACCAGTCATAAGCAAACCAGAGACACACGGTCTCTCTTCCTCTGAACCCCAGAGGGAAGCACAACCGGAGATAAATCTCCCTTCCTCCAACCCGGAGGGAAACAACCGATGACACCCTGTCAAAGGCAACCAGAGACGCAAGTCTCTCTTCCTCCACACTGGAGGGTACCAACCACAAGTAGCACCCAGCTACTTGCAAACCGAAGACACAAAGTCTCCCTTCTCCTGAGCCCACAGGAGGAACCCCGACCTCTCTACAGAGGATCAGAAATACAGTAAATGGATAAAAACAAAAACGAAACCAGCAACAGAAAGCTGAAAAGATAAAAACAAATGTGGCTCTCGCAGGAGCTGGCTGGCCTGGATTTGATCCACGGTTCAGCAGGAACAGATCTTCTGTTGAAGCTTCTATCACTCTAGCTCTCTCTTCTTCTCTATTCTTCTTCCTCTTCTTCTCTTCACACTCTGCTATCTCGATCTCTTACTCAATCTCTCTTTCTTTCTCACTCTCTTTCTCTTCTTCTTTTCTTTTTCTTCTTCTCTGTCTGGATCGTGGCTCTCTGTATAGAGTTTTCTTCTCGCCAACTCGATCACCTTCATCTGTGGACGAAGGTCTCATATATATAGCAGCAGCAGCAGCATCAGCCACGACGTGTGACCTCCACATTTCCAGCCCTAATTATTAGGACCACGTGGCAGTCTCTCAGCAGGCTTCATTTCAGTCTCAGATCACGTGCCCTCCTTAAGCTTCACGATCAAAGCACCTGTAAAACAGAGTATCGGATAAGTCATCAGTTTAAAGAACAACTCTGTATAGACTTATCAGAAGAACAGCGTTTTAGAAGAAACCTGGACGAGGTTAGAACGAAACAACACGAGCTAACAAACGGCAACAACACGGAGACAACATGAAGACAGAATAAGGAAACGACACGAAGTGAAATGACAAAAATCGTCACGAGTTGAAAACAACACGAAGACGAACACAGAAGTTGACACGGGGTTGAACAAGTAGACGTAAAAGATGACACGAGATTCACTGGGAAACGACACGAGGTGGTATACAGAAAGCAACACGAGGTGCTGCAATGTTCTGCACGCAGTGGAACAAAAACGACACGAAGACACAGAAACAACAGTAACCGACACGAAGTAAGTACGACACCAAGACGAGGTTGACACGAAATGAAAACAACACGAAGTGAAGTTGACACGAAGTGAAAACAACACGAAGATGAAACACAAGGGAAACAACACGAAGTCAAAGAAACAACAGTAACCGACACGAAGTACATGAGAGGAAAAACGACACGAAGTCATGAAAACAGAAAAGTAATTTGACACGAAGTCAAAATGACAAGAAGTAAAACGACACGACGTTGTGAACAGAAATCAACACGAAGTGTGATTTCAACATAAGAAAGACACGGACTGATAACGACACGAAGTCGAAACAGTATCTGACACGGGGTAACACTACACGAGGTAAGACGACACGAAGACGAAATACAAAGAGACGACACGAAGTGAAGTTGACACGAAGTGAAAACAACACTAAGTGAAAAACAACATTAAGTGAAACAGTAATCGACACGAAGTGAAAACAACACGACGACAGTGAGAACAACACGAGGTGAAACGACACGAGGTGTAGAAAACCAAGAATCGACACGAAGTATGGTCAAGGCGAGAAAGACACTAAGTCAAAAACGAAAGACCAACACTAAGACAGAAACATAAAAATAACACGGAGACGTAGACACTAAAACAACACGAAGATGAAAACAAGGGAAACGACACGAAGTCTAACCTCATACAAGCTTTCCTGTCACGTATGGAAATCAACACGAAGTGTTGTAAGCTCATACGACACGAGATCTTTTCGTGTTGGTGAGGGGAAACAACACGAAAACTCAAGTATAGAAACAGCACGAAGATGATGTACAATCTGATGTACAGACATGAAGAACAGTCCAAAGTATAGACTTCACGCTGTACAGACTTGGAAGACCAGTGTTGATTGTACTTGACGATGTAAACACTTAGCCTATGCAGACCAATGTACAGACTTTGGCGAAGCAAAAGGCTGTATAGACTTGGAGACCCAAAGCCATTGTATAGACTTTGTCTAAGACAAGGCATGAGCTGACGTTGTATATACTTAGCCAATGCAAACCAGTCCGATGTATAGACTTTAAGGAAATGCATGCTACAGTGCAATGTCTAGACTTGCGATGTGTTCGCCAAATGCACACTACAGTCCAATGTATGGACTTAGACGAATGATGCATGAGACGCTCAATGTATCGACTTTATGTTATTGTGCAGTGAATAGACTTAGGGCATAAACCCCACGAAGCACTGTATAGACTATGCACATAACATAAGTCTAACATAAACAATATATCAGTTGTACCAGTCACAGTCATGATGCAATCATCAAGGCACAATGTCATGAAAACACTATATCATTGCTATCATCAAAATACAATATCAATCATCAAAACCACAGCAATGAATGAATGCTTTATGCATCAGTTTAACATGTAACAAGACTCATCAAAATATGTTAATCTAAACTGAGCAGCAAGATGACTGAACATTTGATTAACTCACATCAACAACCAATCATCAAAACCATCATCAAAACCACAGGGGCACAATAGTACAGACTTACTATAGCAGTCTGATGTACAAACTTTGATGAACAGTCCAATGTATGGACATTGAAATCGAAGACCAATGTGCAGACTTGACAGTGAAGACTTGAAGAATAAGCCAGTGTATAGACTTGAAGATTGAAAGCGATGTACAGACTTTGAAGACCAACACCAATGTATAGACTTAGGAGCATAAGACACTGCTGTACAGACTTCGCCTAAGACGCTGTACACACTTAGCCTAAGACAATGCATAGGCTTGAACGAGAGTCCAATGTATAGACTTGCATGATGCACAATTACACAGTCCATTGTATAGACTTTGCTACCCAGACATGATATATGCAGAGACATGATATCTGACAGAATGCAATGCACATATATAAAGAGCAAATGCCATCAATGCTAGACATCATCATTCATGTTGCTATCAATATGCAGAATGCTCAAGAATAATAATGCATAGAAATGCACTTATAGTGTGAGACATCATCAAAATCATAGGGACACAACAATCTCCCCCTTTTTGATGATGGCAACACTATGAATCAGGCAATATCAAGGTTTATCAAGATTTAACATGAAATCAATGCCAGCTGCAACAACAGATTAACTTCAAGGCATGCTCATGCAAATGAATTAGACAAACCCTACAACTCACTCTCATTAACTCACTCTCATTTCCCCCACAACTCATAATCAGGAACTTCCCCTAGGCGACTAGCCACAACCAACTGATTAAATCATTGATATAGCAGAACCTCTCTCCCCCTTTGACATCAGCAAAAAGAAATGTAGAAGACATAACAATGCTGGAGACATGAAGAAGAAGTGCAGTAACGATCTTAGTGCAGAAAGTCACGAATAGGTCTTAAGAAAATAAGTGAGGTTCTAACATCAAGAGAAGATTCTTTAAGCTTCAGTACACAATGGAGAGATAGAATTATGAAGAGTATATCAGCATACATAGTGTATGATGTAGAGCAGGAGTTGACAAGTATGGCCAAATGGAGCTGATCATTCAACTATTCCACAAGACAGCAAGAGTCTAAATCAGAGAGGTGTTCTCAAGGTATTGAGGACAAGCAATCCATTAGTTGCATAACAACAAGGAATGTTAGTTGGAGATGATTTCCAAGAAGATCAATGAGTAAGTTGGTAGATCACTTCTTTTGACATTAGGGAGACACCTTGATCAGAGGCCTGAATCCCCAGTTACTCAGAGTGAGTTCCTCATTACTTCCCCCCTTTTTTTTTAAGGAACAGAGTTAATAACTGTGGCTTTTGACATGAGGAGACACCTTGATTAGAGGCCAGAGTCTCCAGTTACTCACCAGCAAGCCACCATTGCTCTGTCATGACTTTTCATTTATTTTAAGTATCTGACACCTCATGACTTGGGAGAAATATTCATTTCATTGATGAAGCTCCCAGTTTCTCAGTGATCAAAAACAGAACATGTTTGTTCAGTTAAGCCCTTGAGTTAAAGAGATAGAATGATTGAAGACAATACCAAAAGAGAAGGACTTTTCTTGTATTGAGTCTTGAAGTCTAGATTTCAAGTTGATTGGGTCAGATATCAAGACATACGTGTTTTTGGCCTGAACCATAATCAATGACAATGTAGGAAGATATACTTTATGCAATTAGTCCAGGTCTCTGTGTGAGTGCCAAAGAAAAGATTCTAATTGGATTTTAGAGACACTGACTTATTGACTTAAGAGATAAGTGACACTCTACTGTCTGAGAGAACTACACTAGATTAGTCATGAAAAAACCAGCAGAGATACACATCTGGACACTCCTTTTGAATTTGTCAAAGAACTTCTCTTCTCACATTACAACTTAGCTCCCCCTAAGACATAGCATATCTCAATAAAATATTTCAGCAAAATCTCAAGGCTTCCCTCAAATTAGAGCATTCCTGAAAGCTAACCAGTGAGCATTCCGAACTCCCCCTTAAACCAGCAAGCAAGAAGGCTAACCAACAGATAGACAAACCTCCCCCTCACAACAGGAACATGCTTCATAATTAAGACACTTTGTATAAGCCTAACTCTCTTCTTAATGTAGTGAACTTTTCATTATCCAGAGGTTTTGTGAAAATATCAGCAATCTGATTATCTGTTCCTACATGAATTAGTTCAAAGTTATTCTTAGACACCTCATCTCTTATAAAATGATGTCTTATCTCTATATGTTTTGTTTGAGAATGCAAAACATGATTTTTAGCAAGATTGATGGCACTTGTATTATCACAGTAAATAGGTGTGCACCCCAGGTCTACTTGGTAGTCCTGAAGTTGGTGTTTAATCCATATTACTTGTGTTCCACAACTCCCTGCAGCCACATATTCAGCTTCTGCAGTGGAGAGGGCCACAGAATGTTGTTTCTTGGAGCCCCAAGATACTAAACACCCACCCAAGAATTCACAATGGCCACTTGTGCTTTTCCTGTCTAGTTTACAGCCTGCATAGTCAGCATCTGTGTATACTACTAGATTCAATGTGCGAGAAGCAGGAAACCATAAACCAAGGGAGTGACTAGCTGACAAATATATGAAGATTCTTTTAACTGCAGCTAAGTGTAGTTCAGTGGGTCTAGATTGATATCTTGCACACATTCCTACACTGAATTGTATATCAGGTCTAGAGGCTGTTAAGTAAAGAAGTGATCCAATCATACCTCTATAAAGTTTGGCATTTACTTCTTTACCTGTCTCATCTGCATCCAATGATGTATTGGTGCCCATGGGTGTAGTAATGTGCTTTAAGTTTTCCATGCCAAACCTTTTGAACAATTCCATTGTGTATTTGGTTTGGTTGATGAAGCACCCATCTTCTAGCTGCTGTACCTGCAATCCAAGAAAATATTTTAGTTCACCAACCAAGCTCATCTCAAATTCAGCAGACATCATGGTAGAAAATTCATCACATAGTTCATGGCTAGTTGATCCAAATACAATGTCATCTACATATACCTGAACTATGATGAGATCTTTACTCATGCCCTTGGTGAATAAAGTCTGATCAACTTTACCTCTTTTGTAGCCCTTGCTAATCAGAAATTCAGATAATCTTTCATACCAAGCTCTGGGAGCCTGCTTTAAACCATACAAGGCTTTGTTTAACCTGAAAACTTGGTTAGGTTGAGGAGAAAATTGAAATCCAGGAGGTTGTTCAACAAGGACTTCTTCTTTAATAACTCCATTTAAAAAGGCACTTTTAACATCCATTTGTTGGAGTTTAATGTTCTTTGAGCATGCAAAGGCAAGCAACGATCTTATGGCTTCCATCCTAGCAACTGGTGCATAAGATTCATCAAAGTCTACACCGAATTCCTGACAGTAGCCTTTGGCTACTAGTCTGGCCTTGTTCCTCGAGATGATTCCATCTTCATTTATCTTATTTTTGAACACCCACTTGGTTCCTATGACATTAATACCATCTGGTCTTGGGACAAGCTCCCAGACATTATTCCTTTCAAACTGACCTAATTCCTCACTCATAGCATTTACCCAACCTTGATCAACTAAGGCCTCTTCTACTGTTTTGGGTTCAATTTGTGAGACTAAAGCAATTAGGTCGTCATTATTCACATTTCTAAAATGAGATCTAGTCCTTAGAGGTTCTTCAGGATTGCCTATGACATTATCTAACGGATGGTCTTTAAGGAATCTAATATTTGTTGAAGACTCACCTGTTTCTCTTTGACCTTCCTGATTTTGGGAATTTGTTTCTCCATTCTGCTGAGTCTTCTCTTCTTCTTGTTGGTTTTCCAGAAAATCTCCACCATGATTGGAGTCCCTGTCAAGATTTTCAATATTAGAAACATCTTTCTTTTCACTAAAAAGAATGTGTGTAGATTCTTCCACTTTCTGATCTGATACATTAAATACCCTATATGCCCTTGACACTTCTGAGTAACCCAAGAATATTCCAGGTGAACTCTTGGCTTCAAACTTGTCTAAATCTTTCTTATCATTGTTATGAATAAAGCATTTTGCTCTAAAAATTCTGAAATGAAACAAGTTTGGTTTCTTACCTTTTAGAAGCTCATATGGTGTTTTCTTGTGTATGGGTCTTACCATGGCCCTATTGATTATGTAGGTTGCTGTATTGGCCGCTTCTACCCAAAACCTTCTAGGTAACTTACTTTCAATCAACATGGTTCGGGCCATCTCCACCACTGTTCTATTTCTTCTCTCCACGATCCCATTCTGTTCAGGTGTCCTGGGAGAGGAAAACCTGTGAGTTAGTCCTTCTTTGTCACAAAGTTCAGTAAACATGGAATTTTCAAACTCACCTCCATGATCAGATTGAATAGAACTAACCTTGAACTTTCCTTCTTGTTTGACCTTATTGAAAAATAGATTAAACTTTTGAAATGCATCACTCTTATTTGCTAAGAAAAATATCCATGAGTATCTGGAGAAGTCATCTATGATGACATAGCCAAACCTGTTACCATTAAGACTCTGAGTTCTGGTTGGACCGAAGAGATCCATATGAAGAAGTTCCATTGGTCTAGAAGACAATGGCTCAGATCTTAATTTGAAAGAGTTTCTGGTCTGTTTGCCTAGAGCACAGGCATCACATGATTTTGAAATGGAATTAAATTTAATTTTGGGCATGCCTTTAACTAAATCAAGTTTGACCAGTTTATTTAAAGTAGAAAAGCTAGCATGACCTAGACGTCTATGCCATTCAAAAGCATCAATTTCAGAGTTAGCAGACAAACAAATAGTAGAGTCAGATTTCTCATTTAAGTCTACAATGTAGACATTATTAATCCGGTTGGCTACAAATTTAACCTCATCAGAATTTATTTCAAAGATTTTGCATGAAGTATCATCAAAAACAACCTTGTGACCCTTGTCACATAACTGACTGATGCTGATCAGATTATGTTGTAACCCTTCCACAAGTAAGACTTTTTCAATGGAGTTTGTGGAAGACTTACCTACTGTGCCAACTCCAATTATTTTACCTTTGTTCTTTCCTCCAAACTTGACCAGACCTCCTGGCTTCATCTCTATCTTACTGAACTTGGATCGGTCTCCTGTCATATGCCTGGAGCAGCCACTGTCGAGGTACCACTTGTTGTCTTCAGCTGCCAGGCCGACCTACACAAGTATATCAAGCAAAGTGATTTGGAACCCAAGATGAGTTGGGTCCAAGTATATTGTTTAAATCTCTGATCAAGTGTTTGGGTACCCAGATTTGTTTCAGCATGGTTTTCTCTGGCACCCTCCTTTCAGGTTTATTAAAGTTCAATCCAGCTAAACTGGAGAAATGAGTTCTATTCCTTTCATCGGTCTTCATATTCCTAGGAAATTTCCTGTAGGCTTGTTGATTGGTATATCTTTGACCATGAAAGCTATTCCTCCAGTAGGTCTTGTTTGGACCCATCTGATTGTTATAATTCCAGCTTTTATTCTGATTTGTTTTCTTGGTCCAGCTACCATTTGTGTTCTGGTGAATGGACTTAATGTTATTCTTCATAAAGTTCATTCCAATCTTAAATGGTTGTCCAGTACTGGTTGTTGTGTTCTCTTTAGGACTTTGAATTTTCTTAGAGCTGTTTGAGCTGGATGGTGTGTCCAGCTTTTCTTTTCCCTTCTCTGGACAGAAGGTGATAGTCTTGAATTGCAAGGGTCTCTTGTTGGTTGGGTCATAGCCTAGACCTTCCTTATTGAAATTGACCCTAGTTCCTAGTATAGCATCTAGGCTAGTCTTTCCTTGGACAAACTTCTCTAAGACTTTCTGTTTGTCTTCCAGCTCCTTTTGAAGAAACTCTGAATTCTTTAGGAGTTCAGCATTTACTTTCTTCACAGCTTCATATTTCTCTGAATTCATTCTGATTTCACTTATGCTTTCTTCAATTTTAGTTTTGAATTCATTGAGCTATTTTTTACTTTCTTGAATTTCTCCCCTAAGCTTATCATTCTCTTTCCTTTGTGAGGTCATTTCTTCTAGTTGTTCTTTCAGCTTTGCATTTTCCTCACAGACCAGAGTTTGTTCTTCAACATTTGTGTTAAATTTTCTTTTCAGAACTCTGTGCTCTTTGCTAAGTGAATTAAATTTATCTAGCAAGTCACCATAAGCATCCTCCCAGTCATCAATTGAGAAATTTTCAAAAACGTTTATTACCTCCTCTTCACTGTTTGCCATAAGACAAATTCCTTCTTCATATTCCTTCGAGGAAGTATCTTCGGGATTTTCTTCTTCCTCGCTCCATGTGCAGACCATCGCCTGTGGCTTTTTCTTCTTCTGCACCTTTGTGAACTTCTTCTGAAGATAGGGACCTTTCTTCTGGAGTTCTGGGCATTCGCCTTTCATGTGTCCCTGTTTGTTACAGTTAAAATAAGTCAGTTTCTTAGGATTTCTATCCCTGTAATTGGTAAACTCAGCTTTCTTGTTAAAAGAGTGTGGGTTCTTCTTCCTGAAGGTCTTCCCCTTTGTCCTCAGAAACTTTCTGAACTGACGAGTGAGCATAGCCTGCTCCCCCTGGTCGAGATCTGAAAGACCTTCAAGCTCGGACTCAGACTCGGGGCTACTGCTGCTGCTCCCACTTTTACTACCCTTGTTGCGGGAAGCTCTTAGAGCTACATTTTTACCCTTCCTCTCACTACCTTCTCCACCTCCTTGGAAGTTCATCTCATAGGTCATCAGGGATCCTATGAGTTCATTCACAGTTAAGACAGTCAAATCTTTTGACTCCTCAATCACAATGGCCTTAGTGTGCCATGCCGGGGATAAAGATCTAAGGATTTTCCTGACTATATCTGCCTCAGCAAGATCCTTCCCTAGCCCTTTAAGAGTGTTAGTGATCAAGGATAACCTGGCATACATTTCAGTTATATTCTCATCTGCATTCATCTTAAACATTTCATACTTGGAGGTGTAGAGATTTACCTTCGAGGCTTTCACTTGAGCTGTACCTTCATAAATTAATTGCAGCTCATCCCACATTCGCTTGGCAGTTCTGTATGCAGATATTCGAGCATATTCCTCTGGATGAACAGCACACTGGATTATGTTCAGCGCCATCCAGTTGAGTGACGAGAGCTTCACATGATCATCTGTCCAAGCATCCTCGTTTGGTGGCAGCTCATATGGCCCCACCGTGATTACTCTCCACAATTTATGACTCTGAGCTCTGATGAACACTTCCATCCTGTTCTTCTAAAACAGATAGTTAATACCATCGAAATAAGGAGGGCGACTAATGGATTGACCTTCGGCCATGAAGGTTCTAGGACCACCACCATTTCCTTGACAGTTCGTCCACATGGCGTAAACCTGCTCTGATACCAAATGTTAGCGCAGCGAG
Source organism: Amorphophallus konjac (assembly GCA_022559845.1). Lineage (NCBI taxonomy): Eukaryota > Viridiplantae > Streptophyta > Magnoliopsida > Alismatales > Araceae > Amorphophallus > Amorphophallus konjac. Next base: position 23,372,114 of record CM040121.1, read on the forward strand.
AGTGATATAGAAGGGGGGGGGGATGAATAGATCACTCCCAGTTTGTAAAGCTTAGGCGAGAAAATAAATCTACCGCTTATGCCCCTTCTAAACTAGCACACAAAGAATTGCAAATGCAGGTACCAATCAAGATCGAATAAGAAAATGATGATAAGAGCTGAACACACAACTAGTCGAAGAGACAAGCAGATAGAGAGCGCTGATAAAGATCGCAAACCACAGAGAAGACAACCGGTTTTTAGGTGGTTCGACTGCAGTCCGCAATCTACATCCACCCCTCACTCCAACTAGAGTGAGGATTCCACTAGCCACTTCTAGAGCACAGCAGACTCAGTCTGCGAACAACTTGCTGCCAAACAGCTTGAAAACCCAAGGGAGATAAATCCCTCAACCAAGCTTTGCTACCCAAAGAGCTTGTAACCTGTTCTAGCACCCAGCATGAACAGAACCGGAGAGTACCTCTCCCTTCCTCCACACACCGGAGGGAACCTGCTAATGACAACCCGTCACTAGCAACACCAGAGATCAGCGATCTCTCTCCCTCTGCAACCCAGAGGGAAACCGGAGATAGACTCCCTTCCTCCACACACCGGAGGGGAACAGATCAGAAATAGACGAAGAACACATAAAGAAAATCAGAAAAGGAACTAAAGACTGATCAAGAAAACATTCGATACTGAGAGTTAATACAAATGTAGCTTCCTGGGAAGCAATTTCAGAAACCCGATACTGCAAACTCTCTTTCTCTCTTCACTGCTATCTCTCTTTTTCTTTCTCTCTTTTTCTTTCTCTTTACTGGTGGATCGAGCTCTCTGCAATACTGCCTTTTCTTTCTTGGCTCTGATCACCTTCATCGATGGACGACGGTTTCTATTTATAGCGGCAGCAGGTGGATAGGGCACAAAACGCGTGTGCCTCCCACGCTCGATCCAGAACCTTCCTGCCACGTGACCTTATTGGATTGGTTCCTTTTGTCTTGGATCACGTGCACCCCCTTTATTAGGGAATAATCTTCATCGTACCTGTAAGAAGATAAGAACCATTAACACGCAGTATGGCCACTAAAACTAAAGCTGCATGAGGTATATGATAACAGCACGACGTGACCAGTACACGAGATAGGAAAAGAACGACACGGGGTACACTGTAACAGAACAGACACAACGAGGAGAACGACACGAAGTGAAACAAGAACGACACGGAGTACATACGATGACTACAGCACGAAGTAAAACATCATGATATAATAACCAGTAATGAGAATGGCACGAGAACAACATGGAGACAAAACAGTAACCGACACGAGTTGAAAATAACACGAGGTAAAAAGAAGAACGACACGAAGTGGTTACAACAACAAGCAAGACATAAAAGATGACACGAGATGCAACTAGAGGACAGAGAGAAGCGACACGAGGTTCACACAGAAACGACACGAGGTGGCACAGAAAGTAACACGAGGTGCTGCAATGTTCTGCACGCAGTGGAACAAAAACGACACGAAGACACAGAAACAACAGTAACCGACACGAAGTGTGGTTACTAAACAGGAACGACACGAGGTCTACAGGGAAACGACTCGAAGTTCATCAGAACTATTAGAGCTGCTTCAGAAACACGACACGAAGACATGATGCGGAATTGACACGGAGTGTGGTCAAGGCGAGAAGGACACGAAGTCTAAAGAGTAAAACAACACGAAAACCAAAACTGAAACCTACACGAGGTGAAGTCACAAAGCGACAAAGAGAAACGACACGAAGACAGAGACCACAAGGATAAAACAACACGAAGTATTACCTCATACGAGTTTTCCTGTCAAGCATGGAAATCAACACGGAGTGTTGTACGCTAAGACGACACGAAATCATTTCGTGTTGGTGAGGGAAAGCAACACGAAGAGAACAATGCTACAGAGCAATGTCTAGACTTGAAGTTTAGTTGAGTGTACAGACTTCACCAATGAATCACTCACTGTACAGACTTACTATAGCAGTCTGATGTACAAACTTTGATGAACAGTCCAATGTATGGACATTGAAATCGAAGACCAATGTGCAGACTTGACAGTGAAGACTTGAAGAATAAGCCAGTGTATAGACTTGAAGATTGAAAGCGATGTACAGACTTTGAAGACCAACACCAATGTATAGACTTAGGAGCATAAGACACGGCTGTACAGACTTCGCCTAAGACGCTGTACACACTTAGCCTAAGACAATGCATAGGCTTGAACGAGAGTCCAATGTATAGACTTGCATGATGCACAATTACACAGTCCAGTGTATAGACTTTGCTACCCAGACATGATATATGCAGAGACATGATATCTGACAGAATGCAATGCACATATATAAAGAGCAAATGCCATCAATGCTAGACATCATCATTCATGTTGCTATCAATATGCAGAATGCTCAAGAATAATAATGCATAGAAATGCACTTATAGTGTGAGACATCATCAAAATCATAGGGACACAACAAGGGAGACCTTGCTGTAGTGACAGGCCCAATCAAAGATACCCCGAGTCTTCTCTCTTGGGAAGGAGTAGGGCTTCTGCAGCTTTTTTTGTAATGTCAGGCCTCGCCTGGCTGGCCGCCTAGCTGAAGGGCTCACCGTATCTCTTGCTTCCCCCCTTGACCGAACGGAGGTACCAGTACTGGCATCTCGGGACTGGGATGGGTTGCCACCCCACGGGCGGAGAGAACTTTGGATCAGGTCGGCCACTAGTGAAGTTAATTCGTCCAACCGTGCCTTTAACATTTCGATCACCCGTTGCTGTCTATGGTATAGGGCATACATGACGGGGTCGTATCGAGGAGGACCCGGAGCACGGCCCGCACTACCGCTTCTTGCTTCGCCAATAGGCTGGGGTGGGGGCGCTCTGGTGGTGTGATCCTTTGAGGTCGTCCCCTCACAAAGGGAGGAAATATTTCCTGTGTAGCTGCGGCGAAGAGGGTTCCAAAGGAACACTTCTTCGTCTTGCGCCTCCTCAGCCGAAGGCGTGGAACACACATCTCGGCGGGCTTCTCGCAAGTTTGTAATTTTAGCGGGCTCATCGCCAGACAGGGCCGAAAGTGATATAACGTCAGTTTCGTAATAGTCTTCTAGTGAAAAGCCCAGGCCGGGGCGCTTGGTGATTTACAGCAGCCTCCGATCCAAGTTTGGTGGGTTCCACATCTTTTTAAACATTTCCTTTCGGCTGGAGGGTTGATAAAGGGGAATCCTTTATTTTCTGACCACCCCAACTGCCCGGTCAGTCATGTGGGGAAGTCCCGAGACGGGGATGTGTGGGTCACGCGGGTCGTCAGAGAATCGACAATCATCCTCTTCTCTGACTGGCTTTTCCCCGGCCACATAGAAAATAGTGGGCGGCCCATCGGGGTTAGGCACCTCAAAGATTCTCAGTCGCTCGGTCACTTGGCAGTCGACTTCTGCTATGGGCTTGATGATCCCTGGCGGGACTCTGACATCTTCCAGCAGGTCTTCGAGGCAAGGCGTCCCCGGTGTAGGATAGATGGCGAGAGGAGCTGCCTTGAGTACCCCTCCTTCTTGTGTAATGAATGGTTCATGTGGGGGAGCCACATATCCTGGGGGCGGTGGAGGAAATCAACCACCCGACTCCACCTTCCTCTTCCCTCTGTCTTGGGCGACTTGAGGGGCTTGCTTCGCCTTTTCTAAGTACAGATTGGCATTTGACAAATGACACTCGAACACCTCGAACGGGTGGAGATCGGCGAAGATTCTGACTTCCTTCCCCTCGCAAGGATACTTGATGCATTAATGCAGGGTGGAAGGCACCACTCTGTTTTGGTGTAACCAAGGCCAGTCAAGCAACGCCTTATAGGAGGTGTTGGAGTTGATGACGTGGAACTGGACCTTGGTGGTGAAATCATCAAAGGTCAAGTTAAATTCTGCGACCCCCATGGGCACCTCGCATTTCTGGTTAAAGCCAGCAATCTTGACATTCTTGACCTCGACCAGGTGCACGTCAAAGTAGTGCTTCTGGTACACCCGGTAGGGAAGTATGTTCACTGCCGCCCCCGGGTCAATCAGGACCCTGTTGATAGGCTGGCCGTTCAGTTGCCCCTTCATGTAGAGCAACTTGTTATGACTGCAGGTGGGCAGAAGCATGTCATCTTCTGTGAAGGCCACGGCCACTTCAGGTGATATTTCTACCAAATAAGCTTCAAGGTGTGCTGGTGTCTGGAATGCGGCAATAATGGCTTACCGTGTTTCTTCATCCAAAGACAGCATCTCCCATACGGTAAATCGGGCCGGGATCTTCTTGAGATGCCTGACTATCCGGTCGGTGGCCCGCACCTTGAGCAGCTTCATCTCTTCGGCCTTGCTACGCCTGCCCCCACCTTGGACCTGGGGTGATGGATCAGAGGGTGCTTCCTTTATTGGTTCTGTCACGGCCTCTTGAGCCTGTGGGGCATGCTGGGCTTCCTCCTTTTCTTGCATGAATTTGGCAAGGTTTGGGACGCCGTCAAATTCCTCCCCCGGCTGAGGAGGGGTTGCCGCTGGTGGAGCTGGAAGGCTGCTTGTTTCTTTGACGGCTCGAGACCCTTGGGGGAGTGCCTACTGTTGGTTTTAATGTGTCCCTTCTTTTGCAAGATGGGCTATGATGCCAACTATGATGAAAGTATGAGCCAAGTAATGAAATCACTCAACCTATGAACATGTGAATCATGAACCTAGGCAACCAGCACAAGCTCTAGCATGGGCATGCTAACTCAATCAAAACTAAACTAAGCAAATAAAGAAAAAACACACGCCAGGGCATGGAATAAGGAATAAAGAAAGAAACACACCGTATAGGTGGAACAAGCAAAATTAAAGAGGAGATATGATGAGAGAGAAAACTAATGCCCAAACTAAGGAAAGACGTGGTCGCCACTAAGGTAAAAACCAGCCAAAGACCTGATAAGTACCTTAGAATAGGAGGATGATGCACCCGCCCACGGGAGAGAGGAAGCAACCAGGAAACTGCAGCTCTGTGAAATGTAACGGTCGAAGACTGATGCGCCATAGTAAGTGTGACGGTCCCACGATAGACCGCTACAAGACTCTAACGCGCCTGTGCCAGACTGTCAGAGCTTCTGCAGAATAGAAGTTGGGAATCTTTTGATCTCCAAGCTTTCCAGCCAGTCAGAGAGCTTGGGCCCCGTGCTATGGGCTCTGTGAACCTGCAAAAGAGTGTAGAACACAAGAAAAATTACCCAAATTAGCCCTTAGACAAAGTAGTATCAATAAATCAAAGAAACTTAAAAACATGCAAAAGGAAAGTGAAATACCAGGGAGGTTGGTTTTTTAACCCCTCTGGGGCGTTTTAAAAGATGGGAAGATGTTTTGAATGAATGCAGCAAGTGCAAGAACGTGGGAGATGGAGAGGGACAATGCTATGGATGCTTGAAAGAGGGAAAAGACACTAAGAACACAATTTCACTGAACTAAACCCTTGAAAATGATACTCCCTGGACTTTGGAAGTAGATGGACGTGGGAAGCAGTTCTCCTTGGTTGGTTCTAGCTCCAGGATGCGACAGCACTTCGACGTGAACTCCAAATGTCTCCTCCTTCAGCCATGAAGTCAAGGGTTCTATTTATAGACCCTCAAACTCTCTGGTTGAGCAGAGGATAATCCAGCTAGAAAGCATGGCGTTTCTTAACAAACTCTTGAAGATAATACTCCCAAGAGTCCACAGAAACAAACAGAAGGTTCTAAGGATCATATTTGAAAGAGAAATCAAAGAATCAAACTCTTAAGTCAGCCACAGAGTAGCAGAGAAAGAGCAGTTCGGCTAGAACTCTCTGTTTGATGTAACGGCTGCACGATAGACCGCCACAGAGATGTAACGCTCCAGGAAGGGACCGTCACACAACCCTATCCATTTAAAAGACAAGATCAACGGGCAAAGTTTATGAACATAGGACTCTAGATGGATGTAACGGTCAAATGTAGATGCGTTACAATGAATGTAACAGCCGCACGATAAGCCGTCACACTCAACAGATAGGCTAAAAAGATAAGCTTGAAAGAAGCCATAAGCTTAAGGACTCTGGGATGATGTAACGAACCATGGTAGATGCGTTTAGAGGATTGTAACGCACCCTCAAAGGACCGTTAGAAACAATGGAGTGCAAATGAAAATGAAGACTTGCTAAGCTTCGTCCAGCGGAAAGAGGTAAGGAACCAGACCCAACCAAAGAGACACGATCCATGAAATAAACCTCAAATTGACCAAGAAGGCTCAACAAAGGTGAACAACTTGGAGCATCATATAGAATGAACAAGGAGATGATCCGACTTATTAGTCATAAAACGGGTGTCAACACCTCCCTCTCCGCTCGGGCCAACAGAAACTCGACGAATGAAGGAGTGCCCCGACTTCTGGATTCTTCGGGATAAAGATCCGACGGGGGAGGAATCTCGGTGTCTCGAACCTTGGGCTCGGGAACCTGGTATGGCTGCTCTCCCCTGAGCATGATGTTGGGGTTATCCTGAGGAGGGCCTCCCCACTTCCTCCCCAACCTGGTGGCGTGTTGGGAAGTGAATGCTTCAGCCTGGTTCACCTCCGTCGGCTCATAGTGTAGCTCTTATTCTTTTTCTTCCAGGGAGAGGGCAGTGTCAAACAACGCCGAGAGGGTGTTGCAGGCGACGACGGCCCCCTTTTTCTTCTTGCGCCGGGGCCTTCTCTTCTTTTTCTTCTTTTCTGCAGTAGCCGGTGGCTGCTCCTGGGGAAGTTCACCCCACAAGGGAGGCTCTTTCTCTGCTTCATCTCCTAATGCCAGTTCGAGTGATTCGAACTCCTCCCAGGGGACATATTCTTTCAGTTCCACGGGCTGGATTTCGGGCTGTTCATAATCTTCAAGCCCATCAATAATAGCCCGGAGTCTTTCAACCGTCGGGTTGGTCTCCTTGTGCATCCGCATCGGGATGTGTTTCTTTTTGTTGTGAGTCGGCCGCCTCATGACTAGCCGAGGGGCCGTTTCATGCCAGACTGGGTTTACCGGGGGCGGCATTGGCCGGGGTGTCACACCCCTCACATGAACTTCTGGGGTGGGCCGAGGGGTCCGCCTTCTTCTATTCTTTTTAGGTACAGTTTGCCAGCTCCCTTGGTCTTGAGCCGACGCCATGATAAAAGTCTCATAGGTGGCGCGGGTGCTGGCCTCCACCCATTCTTCAGGTAACTCCTGGTATAATGACACCATGTTGATGGCGGGAGCCATGTTGGGCAGCTCACGTGGCTGCGGGGGGTCTACCTTGTGCTCCCCCATGTCCAGTTCTCCGTTCTTGATTAGGGACTTAATGACGTCCTTGAAGACGTAGCAGTCTTCAATAGTGTGCCCGAGCATCCGGTGATACAGGCAGAAGCGCGGGTCATCTTTCTTCTTCAGGTCATCGGGGCTCTTTGGTTCTGGCAACGTGATTTTGTTGTAGCTGGTTGCCCACTCGAACAGGAGTCGGGACTTGTCTCGGGAGAAGGAATATAGCTTGTTTCTCATTTTCTCCCTGAGCGAAGGGCCTTCCCGCCGTTCTGTAGTTCTGGGCGGAGGAGGGTTGGTAGCCCCTTTGGCTTTTTCCTTTTGTTTCTCAAAGGTCTGGAAATCTAGTGTATGCACCTCCGGGGGAGCTGGCTTCTTCTCGGCATGCCTGACTCTCTGGCTTGATGCGGCCGAGGTGGAAGAGTATCGGGCGAGGAATGTCTCAATCTCGGCTACTATATTGTTCAGGCGGTCAAATGTCTTGACCTCAGTGCCGATCATCCTTTCCAAGATTTCTTTCTTCAGGTTCTACTTGCAGATCTGCACCGCGTCCTCCTGATGCGGGGGACGCTTGCACCTCATACTGAGGTTTCTCCATCTTTTAATGTAGTTGAGAGCCGACTCATCATTCCTCTGCCTTGTGGCATAGAGTTCTGCCACAGTGACCTCCCGTTCAGCGACATAAAACCTTTCTTTGAACTTCTTCTGCATGTCGGGCCAATCAACAACAAACCCGGGCGGCAAGCTGGAGTACCACTCAAAGGCCAGCCCAGTGAGCGTCGAGTCGAAAAACTTCAGGAGGTAGGCCTCATCAGCAGCCAGATCTCCCATGACGTTCACATAATAGTGTGGACATGCAAAATTGCACGCCTGTATGTCCCAACTAGTCGAGCATCAACGACAACGTCAACTGAAGAAACTGTTGTAGACACGCTATTTCTGACATCCCCTGAGAAAATCTCATATTACTATATGACGCCACGCAGTGGCTTTCGCATTCTGAATCGCTTGAGTGCTTTCTATTCTTGAGTCTTTTTCATCCCTTTGAGTGGGTAACATAACACCCCTGCAGCATCCGGAAATCGCCTCGTCACGGAAATCATGCAGCATACGGACGACATCACCACCGATCGGACACATCAGAAGATTCTGGAGACAGGAATTATCCGACGGACGGCTGCCGATGCCCTTTCGACGGAATCCGGGGGTCTTCATGGGGGCGTCCAGGCCCCTAGACGCCTCCATGAGTGATGCGGGACGAGACCACGGACACGACAAGCTCGTGATCATCCCTTAACGAGGGAAGCATCGGACGTGCGCGGTTGAGAAACCGGCAGTGAGGTAGGGTGGTCGGCTCTCTCTTTCGTGCCCAGATCGGGTCACGGGACGGTAACGCTCTCTCTCGCAGCATCGGTGATATAAATAGAAAGCGAGCTAGATATCCATACACATGCTCTCTAGCAGCGGCATAAACAAATATATATGAAGTAAGCAAAATGCCAGGCAAGGAGCGAACACGATACCTCCACGTGCTCGGCGTGGGGACGACGGACCCGGCCGAAACTCGTACTCCCGGGACAAATATTACACAATGATGACAGCAATGAAATATCGCCCACTCCACGCAGGGAGGTAAAGGGCTACACAACTGGGCCCGGGAGGACCGAATTCGGGTTGACGGGCGGCTTCTCGCGTTGATTCGGCAACACCCGAACACGTGACGGTGGGGCCCACGTGCTGTCCGGAGGGCCCGTGTGGGACCCGGTGGCACCGCTGTAGTGGAGGATGCCTGGAAGGGCACTCCCTGGAGTGGAGGCGCACTGGTTCGCCGGCCGGAGGCCGGGCGGCTCCGATCGGCACTGGTCGGAATAACCGGCCACGGGCTGCAACTTCTGGTTTTCAGCGCGCGTCTCGGCGAGAACGGGCGCTGCGATCAGCCCCAATGTCGGATCGACACGAGACTGGCGCCGTTGGAAAGATAACTTCAAATCCCTCAATATAGGCCTAAAGATCTAGCCTGGATCTGCACGGATCTTTACTTATGGAATTTCCAAGCTCCTATTGTACAGTTCCTGAAATCTCAGGTCAGCAGAGAACTTTCCTATGGATTGCCTTTGACCGTGAGGTAGACGTCCGAATCTGGGGTTGTGTTCTTCAGAACAGTTGTGGGAAATCAAGCTACAAAACCAGGGTTATTTTTGGATCTGGATTTAGAGGTGGTGGTGATTTGTTCTGATTTTGGAAGTGGAGGGTGGTCGGATCTGGGATCTGACTAAAAACATTATAGCAGAGGAAGAACACGAATTTCTAAAAATAGATAGAAGGCTGATAAAAAATTAAAAAAAATTTTGGAGGTAGGGGGTGATGGATAGAACTCCCAATAAAATTGGGAGGGTTTGGACAAATCAAAAAGATGATCGGAGAGGGAGAACTCAGAGGTTCTATCACTGTAGACAGAAACCTGGCAGATCTGGGATGACAGGTTGGAGGAAAATGTAAAAATACTAAACGGTAGATTTTGGGCGTGAAAATTTAGGTGGCACTTGGGATGCAAGGGTAGAACACACCATAAAAATTGCAGCTTGAGATCTTCACGTGGTGGAGAGCAGATATTCGGATAAGAAGCCTCTATCCAGGATGGACAGAACACCGAAGGCGGCTCCGCGGCGGCGTGATGGCGGCACGAACGGCGGCCGCGGCGGCACCGATGATCACCGGAGGTGGGGGGAAGGAGATATCACTCTAGAATTGGGGTTGGGGATGAAGAAACCAGGGGGAGAGAGAGGAGAGGTCGAAATTCTCCAAGAGAGGGGTTCTTGCACAATGATTTTTTCACTTTCATTAATATTCAAATAGAAAATACAAGTATTTATATGCCTCCAATCTAATCCAATCTCCACCATTGGATCTAGGGATGGGGAATGAATGGCCTAGATTAAATGTGACTAACACACACACAAAAAATAAAATAACCCAAGTGGGAGACAAGCTTGACATGGTAGGCAGCCTACCTTAGACTTTTTACTCCCTTTGTCTACCCATGTGACATTTGACATTCAACCCTTCTAGATGGCCACCTAGGATGGTTGACCAGCCCCACATAGGTGACATGGACCAATGGGAAAGGGTTGAGGGCCCCCTTGATGGTCCTACTGTATAATTGCATAAAAACCCACACAATCCATGGGAATGACTCCTTGACTTATAAAGCCTTACATTTGCGTACATACTTTCCCAAGGATATAAACACAAACTAAAAGGACATAAATGCAAAAGAAAAAGTACATGCTCGGCGTCGATTCTCATCAACTCTCCCCGAGTGGGAGGAACTCGACCCCGTCGAGTAGGGGTATGGATGCTCGAGTACTCCGGCGGATCCGTCACCGTGCCAAGTAACGCGGGTACGCTCCACTCCGAGTGATCGTCACCTGCTCATTCCATATATACTCGATATGCGCGGACTGCTATGGACCGAAGGTGGACACTCCGGGTGGGGCACTCTCAAAAGGGAAGGAAGCAGCTCGAAGACTCACTAGGAATCACCGCTGAGTCCCTGTAGGTGACTGATCCGGGTATAGATGTAGAACCGATCCCATACTCATCGAGTGAGTCTAATCGCTTCACACTCATAAGGGACTGACATCGATGAGCATGCACAAGACACATGCAGACAAACAAACTACACACAAACTATGCAAACAAACCACACAAAGAAGAGACAATACGGACTCATGAATGCTCGAGACAAACCTACTGCTAGTCCGACCCGTACATGGGTGACGGCGGACCAGGACACCCGAACGTATGCCATGCATGCATCTGACATAACCGGTGGTTGACGTCATGGAGAACTCCTAGACACCCGACAATGCACCAATCATGGAGATTGGGCTTGGATGTAGGAAGTCCGGGAGGTGCGGGTGGTTTAGATGGATCGGGGTAACCAAAGTTTTCATTACCCCCAAATGAAGGTTCGGACCTATGGCTATGTGGAGTTTGCTTGGCCCGAGTGGAAAAGGGGGGATAGTGAACTCCGCGGAAGAAGGGTAGTGAGTATGAAAACTCGGGAGGTTCACTAGTGAAGGGGTCAAAAGGGTCGAAGAAGGTGTGACCCCATGAAGTGGGTTCCAACATGACATGGTCCCAATCGTGAAATTCTTGAAGGTGCGGGTGGTCACCTTCCTCCGTCATGGTAGAGGGGACCGTGTATAGAAAATATGACTCCTCCCTCGGAAACAAAGTCATGAAGTCGGGCTCATCCGGTAGCGGGAGAAGTAGAAGAACCTCCATGATGACACAACCCACGGTGCACTCGGAGGTAATGGACCCGAAGGCCGGATGGGTGAAGCTACGACTCGTGGGTTGGTCGAAGCCTCGGGCCAACATATGTGTCAACTTCCATTGTGAATCTAATCCCATGACAAGATCATCTAATGTGTCAACATGGTGACTAGATCGAAATGTGGTATGGAAGGAGTTGACCGGCACTAAAGGTAGGGTGGGGTCCATGGATGGAAAGGGATGTGGGACCAAGCCATCCTTGAGCCAACTAAGAAGTGGCTCGGCTATGTAAAGTGTTCCCGTAAGAAACACGGGTGGCTCGGGCTTTGGTAGCTCCAAAGAAGAAGGTTCCGAATAGAGCTCGGAAGGAGCGGGTGGTGAGGGAGCACCTACGAGAGGTGAAGAAGCACTTATCCTTTCCAACAAATCCGAAATCATTTTCTTGCATTCCTCAAAGGAACGGGTTGGAGTAGGGACCTTGGGGTGGACTCGCTCCTCGTCCCTCGGCCTAGGTGTGGTCCTAGGCTCGGCTATAAGCGGGGCTTCCACTCGGTTGGAGGTACTTGAGTGGGTTGGGATGGGGGTGCCAAGGGGAGGCTGGTTGGAGGTGACTGGGTGGGCCACTAGATTGGGGTCGCCTTGGTGGGCTTGGATGGCGGTGAAGGGGTGGGAGTGGGTAGAGGTGTGGCCCACTTGATTGTGGGTGAGTTGGTGGGGTTGGTGAGTGGTATGACCTCCGTGGTTGGAGGTATGTGGGCGGGGAACATAGGCCCTCTTAAGCGCTCTCTTCATTTCCCACCATGACTCGATGGGCCTTAGATCCCTATCCTCCCTCCAATATTTGATGTTCCTCCAAGTTGCGGCGGCTTCACCAAAAAGTCACCTTTTGGCAACATCGACTTGCATGGGCCCGTACATAATGTACACCTCGAAGTAATCGTCCATGATGACTTCCCATTCTAGATAGACACTCGGGTCATCGGACCCGTAGAAGTCCCGGGTCTCGGGCCTCGTGGGGTGGTTCGGGTGGTCCTTCCATTTGAGATAGTATCTCCACCATCCGGGTGTTTGGGAATCCATGGGGATTAGGGACTAGTGGATGGGCATGTCGACACTAGTAGATGAACCACCTAGACAATGGACTACAACCCTAAACATGACGACCAAGACTCGGTACATGGCGGAGATAACCGATCCGAAGACCACTCGCGCAAGTGTGCGGCCTTCCCGATAGGCGTAGCCTAACGTTCGGGCAACACCTTTTGATATACCGAGTAAAGGGATGTAAATGCGACCCAAAAGATATTTTTTTTTTGTTTTAAAACAATGATGACCCTAAACGCGACTTAGACAATGACTAATGACTATACGTAAATGACACTTTTTTTTTGATTTGGACACCCTAGACTCCACCTCGCTCTGATACTAAATTGATGCGGGACGAGACCACGGACACGACAAGCTCGTGATCGTCCCTTAACGAGGGAAGCGTCGGACGTGCGCGGTTGAGAAACCGGCAGTGAGGTAGGGTGGTCGGCTCTCTCTTTCGTGCCCAGATCGGGTCACGGGACGGTAACGCTCTCTCTCGCAGCAGCGGTGATATAAATAGAAAGCGAGCTAGATATCCCTACACATGCTCTCTAGCAGCGGTATAAACAAATATATATGAAGTAAGCAAAATGCCAGGCAAGGAGCGAACACGATACCTCCACGCGCTCGGCGTGGGGACGACGGACCCGGCCGAAACTCGTACTCCCGGGACAAATATTACACAATGATGACAGCAATGAAATATCACCCACTCCACGCAGGGAGGTAAAGGGCTACACAACTGGGCCCGGGAGGACCGAATTCGGGTTGACGGGCGGCTTCTTGCGTTGATTCGGCAACACCCGAACACGTGACGGTGGGGCCCACGTGCTGTCCGGAGGGGCCGTGTGGGACCCGGTGGCACCGCTGTAGTGGAGGATGCCTGGAAGGGCGCTCCCTGGAGTGGGGGCGCGCTGGTTCGCCGGCCGGAGGCCGGGCGGCTCCGATCGGCACCGGTCGGAATAACCGGCCACGGGCTGCAACTTCTGGTTTTCAGCGCGCGTCTCGGCGAGAACGGGCGCTGCGATCAGCCCCGATGTCGGATCGACACGAGACTGGCGCCGTTGGAAAGATAACTTCAAATACCTCAATATAGGCCTAAAGATCTAGCCTGGATCTGCACGGATCTGGACTTATGGAATTTCCAAGCTCCTGTTGTACAGTTCCTGAAATCTCAGGTCAGCAGAGAACTTTCTTGTGGATTGCCTTTGACCGCATGGTAGACGTCCGAATCTGGGGTTGTGTTCTTCAGAACAGTTGTGGGAAATCAAGCTACAAAACCAGGGCTATTTTTGGATCTGGATTTGGAGGTGGTGGTGATTTGTTCTGATTTTGGAAGTGGAGGGTGGTCGGATCTGGGATTTGACTAAAAACACTATAGTAGAGGAAGAACACGAATTTCTAAAAATAGATAGAAGGCTGATAAAAAATTAATAAAATTTGTGGAGGTAGGGGGTGATGGACAGAACTCCCAGTAAAATTGTGAGGGTTTGGACAAATCAAAAAGATTGTCGAAGAGGGAGAACTCAGAGGTTCTATCACTGTAGATAAAAACCTAGCAGATCTGGGATGACATGTTGGATAAAAATGTAAAAATACTAAACGGTGGATTTTGGGCGTGAAAATTTAGGTGGCACTTGGGATGCAAGGGTAGAACACACCATAAAAATTGCAGCTTGAAATCTTCACGTGGTGGAGAGCAGATATTCAGACAAGAAGCCTCTATCCAGGATGGACAGAACACCGAAGGCGGCTCCGCGGCGGCGTGATGGCGGCACGAACGGCGGCGGCGGCGGCACCGATGATCACCGGAGGTGGGGGGGAAGGAGATATCACTCTAGAATGGGGGTTGGGGATGAAAAAATCAAAGGGAGAGAGAGGAGAGGTCAAAATTCTCCAAGAGAGGGGTTCTTGCACAATGATTTTTTCACTTTCATTAATATTCAAATGGAAAATACAAGTATTTATATGTCTCCAATCTAATCCAATCTCCACCATTGGATCTAGGGATGGGGAATGAATGGCCTAGATTAAATGTGACTAACACACACATAAAAAATAAAATAACCCAAGTGGGAGACAAGCTTGACATGGTAGGTAGCCTACCTTAGACTTTTTACTCCCTTTGTCTACCCATGTGACATTTGACATTCAACCCTTCTAGATGGCCACCTAGGATGGTTGACCAGCCCCACATAGGTGACATGGACCAATGGGAAAGGGCTGAGGGCCCCCTTGCTGGTCCTACTGTATAATTGCATAAAAACCCACACAATCCATGGGAATGACTCCTTGACTTATAAAGCCTTACATTTGCGTACATACTTTCCCAAGGATATAAACACAAACTAAAAGGACATAAATGTAAAAGAAAAAGTACATGCTCGGCGTCGATTCTCATCAATGAGTTTATATATATATAAAATAGAAAAAAAATAAAAAAAATCAAAATCATGAAGGCGTCCACATGACTGGACGCCTTCATCAATAACAAAAAATAAAAAAATGAAAATAATAAATAAAAAAATAAAATTATTGAAGGCGTCCAGGGCCCTGAACGCCTCCTTTTGAGGCGTCCAGATGCCTGGACGCCTTCATTATCCGACTCACGGGCGCCCCGATCCGCCGATCGATCTGTCGTTTCGAAAAAAATTACAAAAAATTTGAGGCGTCCAGGTGCCTGGACGCCTTCAATCTCCAACATCCGGACAAATTGACCCGCCGCTCAATTTGACGTTGTGGAAAAATCCAAGAATGTGAAGACGTCTTGCCAATCAGACGCGCCCACTCGTGAGTCACGGACGCCCATCAAAACCATGTGTGGTACCATACCGTGTGCGACTTTCAACGGAATTCCGGTGGGCTTTTATGAAGGCGTCCAGTCTCCTGGACGCCTTCATAAAAAGTTAAAAATAAAAAAAATAAAAAATAAATTAATTTATTGATGGAGGCGTCCTGGGTGCTGGACGCCTCCATCCTCCGACTCTCTATAAATAGCAGACCCCCCCTCTATCCGAGGGAGAGCTTCTAAGAGGTCCGACAGGCTGCCGGATCTCATTTCTAACCCGTGGGTCTTTTGCAGGGGGAGGTTCTGCCAGATTCTCGGGTGCCCGCGCTCGCAGGAGGAAGGTCGTCTTCGTCCACCGTGCTTCCACGCCGTCCCTACGTTGCCGAAGCTCCGCCAGATTTCGCCATCGGTACATCCAATAAGCCAATCCTTTCCTTTTCTTCGTAGTTCTTTTACATTCATCATCTCGCATCCTCAATCTCCCTTTATAAGGGAGCCTTCTTTTATATACCTCTTTGCTTAATTTCATTCATCATTGCATTTTCCTCCTACTCGTGTCCGAGAGGGGTTTAAAACCACACCAACCAAGTGTGTGTCCTGCCACGATTTCATCACTTTTATTGCAAAAGATTGATACTACACTGCCATTTTCTAATTCTGTTTATCCACTGTCTATTGTTTTGCAAGGGTAACTGAAGAAAGCCCTCTCCGTCGGCCGGCCGAAGGGGGAGGAAGAAGCAACCCGCCACTTCCTGCTAGTGAGGTAGGCGTGATCGCTCTTTATTTTTGGGGTCCTCGACCCCTGACGATCACATCATAGTCTCGAGGCCGCGACGAATAGTTTCCCGCAATGGCCGTTTGAATTCTGTCTGCTCCTTGTTATATCTTGAACTGCTCTTATACCTGCCATATTCTCGAGGCCGCGGTGAGTCACTTCCCGCAATAGTAGTTTAAATTCTGTCATTTATACCCTGTTATATCTCTATTCTGCTATATTCTCGAGACCGCGGCGAGTCACTTCCCACAATGGCCGTTTGAATTCTGCTTCTTTTTATATCTTGTTATATCTCTATTCTGCTATATTCTCGAGGCCGCGGCGAGTCACTTCCCGCAATGGCCGTTTGAATTCCGCTTCTTTTTATATCTTGTCATATCTCTATTCTGCTATACTCTCGAGGCCGCGGCGAGTCACTTCCCGCAATGGCCGTTTGAATTTTGTCTGCTCCTTGTTATATCTTGAACTGCTTCCATATCTGTTATAATCTCGAGGCCGCGGTGAGTCGCTTCCCGCAATGGCCGTTTCAATTCTTGCTATTTAATTTCCGCACCATTTCCATCCCCCGAGGCCGCGGCGAGTCACTTCCCGCTATGACCGTTTAACTCCCATATTTTGCTATATTGCATCTATCCCGCACGCCCCGCCGGCGCAATCTCCCGTGGTGGCCTATTCTCTCCTCTTCCCGTGTTGTAGCAAAACAAAACGAGCCCGCGCGCTCCGCATCATTTCTCAACCGCGTGACGTCGCTCACAGATTGGCGATCACGGTGGGACTTCTGGTTGCTTTCTTTAGTGACCCTTGCAGTTTCTTGTAATTTGCTTTATTATCTCTTGCGTGTTGTGATATCTTGATTGTTTCAGTGTTCTGTTGCGCTCCATATATCTCTCAGAATTTCATTACATACATCCATCCCTCTTTTCTATTCTTTTTTATTTTTTTCTAAGGATCACCCTCTCTCGTTGAAGGAAGGACTCTCCGTTCGGGAATTCCTCTCGATGGACTAGAATCTCCTCCACTGGGACCTCCGTAAGTCCCCGACATCGAAGAATCTCCTCTTCGTTCATTGGGTTGGTTGTACCATTGAAGTTCCCCGGAGTTAGTCGACCCATTCGTGGTGAGACGAGAGCCCCTAGCTAACACGACGGTGAAACAAAAACGAACTAGGGTCCCTATTTTGTGAGAACTTTAGATCTGGTTAAAAACACAAAAAAATCATCAAAATCAAAACACAAAAAAGGCGTAAAGACATTCACTTATTTGATAATCTTTGCTATTTGCTTGCCAGTGTATGTTTTTACGTTCTGAAAAAACTCTGAGCATGGCTCACGAGTCTTTTGTGGAGAACCACCCTGGTCGTGGTGAGTCAGTCGAGCCGCGAGTCCATGCTATGGACTCGGGTCCTTCCCATGAGCCCTCACGTGAGGTACAAGTTACCGCAGGGGACACATCCCCACCACATGACATCTCCTCCCTGCTAGGTGTCCTCGCCAACACAGAGCTTACCTCTGAGCAGCTCCGGGCCTTCCAGGCCATTCTGAAAGGAAAGTCTGTTTCTCCTGCACCCGAGGAGTCAACCCCAGCCATCGCACCCGTCCAAGAGTCGGTGCAGGCCATCCCATCTTCTTCACTGGCGCAAGCCATCTAGTCTCCCTCGCTTCAAGGGCAGGCGAGTCAACAACCACCCTCGTTCCAATTCCCTTCACAATCTCAAACCCATGCTGTTCCCAACATACCGCTCCAGCCGGGGCCAACTGCCGGCTGCCCGGCAACTCCCTCTCATTCAGGGTTTCCCCCTCAAGTCACCGGGAGACATTTTCCTCCCTAGTGGCAGATGCCACCTTCACCTCCCCAGGAGCTCGCCCAATCGCTCCTTAACAAGTTCAATAGAATGGACGAACAATTTCAAAATTTGAAGAAAATGGTGGGCGTGAAATCCACCCCAGAGGTTACCTTGCTAATCCTTCCGGTCATCCATCTTCCTCCCTCCGAAATGCCCACGTACCGCAGGTACAATGGCACTGGCAACCCCTTTATTCACCTCAAGGACTTCATGTATGAGTCCTCCTATTGGCAAAATGATCAGAGATCCCTGGCATACCTCTTTCGGAGGTCATTGGATGGTCCTGCGCTAGAGTGGTTCTATTCTTTGGAGCCCGGCGAGGTCGAAAATTTTGAAACCGTCCAGAGAAGATTTTTACAAAAGTATCGGGATAGGGTCTGTCCCTCTCTTTCCATTACCGACCTAGTGGCTGAGAAAATGAAGCCCGACGAAGATTTCGTCCGTTATGCTGATAGATGGAGGTCTCTGGCAGAAAGGATAAGGGATACTCTCTCAGAGCCCGAACAAGTGAAGATGATTGTGTCTAATGCAACCCCACAGTTCAGGCATGTCCTGGCCATGAACAAGTTGGCCACAATGGAAGAGCTCTATGAGAGGGCCCGGTATATCCAAACCCAATTAAAAGATTCCCCTATCATGCACATGTTTGAGCCGCCAAAGCCCAAGATAGTCAGAAAGACGGGCACTGGTGTCCCGAGTGGAACGACAGAAGGGGTCGTAACAAATGAGCAAGTGAGTGCAGTCAACAATGCCAACTATGCAGCCAACCCAAGGTTCCCACAAATGCCTCGACTTCCCCTCCAGCAAGGTCCTTTTCCCTCTCATCCTACACCCCAAAACAATCCACCCTAGAACAACATGCCTCCACCATTTCACCCCCAGCAACAACCCCAACCCCAGCAACAACAACCACCACCTCCATACCACCAAGTTCCACCCCCAGGGAATTATGGACCCCCACAGCAACAAAGGAGACCAATCGGCCCCAAGAGAGCCCATTACCCGCTGTTGCCAGAAACCTTAGCAGAGATTTTCAATGCCCTCATGGCCTCAAATACACTCGTCTTACCTAGGGAGAGGCTCGCATGGCCCCCGAATGTCGACACTTCCAGATACTGTGTCTACCACAGGCAGCCAGGACACACAATAGAGAATTGTTTTCACTTTAAGGACTACATCTATGATATGAATGATGAGGGTGGGATTGACTGGGATGAAATGAGGCGATACGTCGCCGCTCTCAAAGCCAGGAGACCCCCTCCTAGATCACAGTTCCAACAGCAGCAGCAATAACCACAGCAACAACCACAACAACATCAACAGCCTCAGCAGGCACAACAACAACAGCCCAACATGGGCATAATCCAGAATCCATTGCCGGAGCACCAATAGCCCAATCACCAGGTCAACCCCATCTCCTCCTTCCCAGAAGTCGGGAGAGAGTAGGTGTGGCACCCCAAAAGTACATCTATTCTTTCTACCGCCAAGCCTATCGTCATGCAACCCCCTCGCCTTGCCCGGGTAGCACCTCTCTCTCATCAACCCGCATTACAACCTATAGTACCGCCTTCGCCATTCCCATTGCCATCACGTCCTCTCATTCGTACCCCTCCCATTAACTCACCAATGACCTATCAGCCAACACCCTCCACTACGCCCTCACACCCTCTCATCTTCTCTCATTCCTCCATTTTGCCGTCCATCTCTACTACATCTACCCCTATGCCTTCCAAATCTCTCATCATCCGTCAACCATACCTGACCCCGCCTATCTCCACAATACCATCACCAATGCCTTCAAAACCACTCATCACCCACCATCCCTCTCAAAACCATTACACGCCTCAAGCCTTATCCACTTCCACTTTGCCTCCCCCTCTGCCTTCCAAACCCCTTATCCTTCATGGCCCATATGATATTCCCTCTACCTCCACCATGCCTCCACCGAACAAACCTCTCGTCAGAATCCCTGCTCCCATTACTACTCCCGCTTCGTCAACCATTCCTCCACCACTACCCCTCAAACCTCTCTTAAAACCCACAGCTACCCTCATAAAGGTACAAAAGTCGCAGGCAATGGTGCTCCGGAGTGGAAGGATTTTCCACAGGGTCTTCTCCCAGAACAGTCAGAACCCCAAGCAGTCTCAGCCAGAGAAGGACGATGGAGAACAGCCAGAAAAATCTATCCCTGGAACACAGTATGATTTGTTGAAACACTTGGACATGACACCTGCTCGGATCTCCATCCTCGAGCTGCTTCAAAGGTCCACGTCCCATCATGCGGCCTTGATGGAATATCTTCAAAAGGTCATGGTGAATGAAGACCTCCCCGTAGAGAAAATTTCAACCGTCCTGACACCAAAAGACACACAACCGGCCATCATGTTTCACAACTACGAGCTCGCTCCCAAGGAAGCTCGAAAATATGCGTTGTGCATTGCAATAAAAATCAATGGAGTCTCCATAAACCCGTGCCTTGTAGACACGGGTGCGTCCATAAATGTGATCTTCATGAGCACCCTTCAGTTGTGTGGGGTCGACGAGGAACAGATAAGACCTTCCTCGATCACAGTCACAGCTTATGACAATAGTAAAAGGCCGCCACAAGGGATGATTATCCTGAAAGCGGAGCTAGGCCCTGTTTCAGTCTCCATGAAATTCCACGTCCTCGACATGGACCCCACATTCAAGGCCATACTGGGTCGCCCCTACATTGAAGCCATGGATGCTGTGCCTTCCACCAACCATCAGTGCTTGAAGTTTCCTTACAATGGGAGAATTATTAAAGTGGTCAGTACACCTGTCCTTCACACGGTGGATGCTATCAACACCTCTCTACCCTCTGTTTGGCCGTCTCACTGGCCCATATTGTCGCTGCTGGATATGTGTGATTCATCTCACATTCCACTAGCACCAAAGAAGCCGATCAAGGTGACAACACCATATCTCCCTTTTCATTCCAAAGGTTGGGAGATTATGAGGAATATCGGCTATCAACAGGGCAAAGGTTTGGGCACGCAACTACAAGGTAGGCTGAAACCACCAAAGGAAATCAGGCCGAACCGCAGGTTTGGCCTAGGCTTTAAAGGACCACTCAAGGCAGATTTGAAGCCTCTCACATGGACCCTATCAAACCATTTCAACAAAAGGCCCGTTATTCAGATGGGGGATTACCCGTAAAAAGCACACGGGGGATCACATGCTGTATATTCGGCTGAAAAATATTCGAGGGTCACCAAAAGAGGCAAGATCGAAGATCCAGAATGCGAATGGGACAAGTGGTTTGATATATGGGATATTTATGTTGCACTAGAAAGGATGTTCTCGCCTCCCCATCTTGAAGGACCGCCATTGATCTCCGAAATGCCAGAGAGTATCACTACTGTTGCCAAGGTTCCAAACTATCCTCGTCCTCGCCAGAAGGACTCTGTCACCGACGGATCTTTATCCGTCATCAACATTGTCATCGACGGCTCATTAGCCGCCGTCTTCTCCATTCACTCATCTCAGTCTTTGCTGATGTCTTCTTCCTGGGCCAGACGATTGTCTAATGATCTTCCCAGGTCCCCTTCTCTACTCACCTACCTGCGCGGGTTTCTCAACCCGTGCCAGGTTTTCAATCATGATCTGCTCTACGAGCCTCCTAATCCTTTATCTATAACCACTTTTCACTCTCCTCTGATTTCTTTTCATTGTTTTGTCATCAAAAATGAAAACAAAAAAAAAATGTCGATTTTCAAACTCCTCAACAACACATCATTATTGAGGAAACCTCCTACATTTCCCATGAGTGCGTCCCGCCCTGCGGGCCACTCATCCAAGGTCCCATGAGTGACCTTTTCTACCCCTCCTCTGAGGGGTCTTTCTCTGTACATTCTTCACCATCCCCCTCAACCTTTTCTCCTTCTGTAAATAATGTGAGTCAAACTAGGGATAATAAGTCAAGGGTAGTATCCAAAAAGAAATCCAAGGGTAGGCAGATCCCTCGTCGATTCCTTCTCGATTTATCCACTAGGTGTCAAGCCCTTCTATCCATCCCTCAGTTGCTAGAAAATCCCATCCAGCTACCGGAGATAGAGTGTGAGCGCAACTGCACAGTTGATGAAGGATATGGGGTTTATGAAATCACCGATGAAGAATACCCTTTTGAAGAAGGGGATGAAGAATATGAGGATGCGGCTAGCGCATATGCTAGTGGAATAAGAAGATTCGACGAGCCGTCAGCCGCCGTAGAAGAGTCCACCAAAGAAGTCAACTTGGGAACTGAGGAAGACCTTAGGATCATCCTCATAAGTGATAATCTACCACCCTCTGAAGAAGAGGCATTGATCGAAGTTTCTTAAAGAGTATAAGGACACGTTTGCATGGAGCTACGAGGATATGTCGGGTCTGGATTCAACCTTGGTCGAACACCGTTTAACTCTAAAACCAGGGTCCGTCTCGGTAAAACAAAGGTTAAGGCGTTTCCACCCTCAGATGGCCTTGAAAATGAAAGAAGAGGTCGACAAGTTCCATAAAGCCAGGTTTATTAGAGTCGTCCTTTATCCTCAATGGGTGGCAAACATTGTCCCTGTCATGAAGAAAGATGGAAAAGTCAGGATTTACATTGACTTCCGGGACCTTAACCGCGCTTGTCCAAAGGATGATTTTCCCTTGCCTCACATTGATGTGTTAATTGATAACACGGCAGGCTATGAGACCATCTCATTTATGGAAGAATTTTCAGGATATAATCAAATTCGTTTGGCAAAGGAGGTGATGGGAATCGACGCCGAGCATGTACCTTTTCTTTTACATTTATGTCCTTTTAGTTTGTGTTCATGTCCTTAGGAAAGTATATGTGCAATTGTACGGCTTTGTAAGCCAATGCGTCATTCCCTTAGATTGTGTGAGTTTTTGTGCAATTGTGTAGTAGGTCTAGCTAGGGGGCCCTCAGCCCTTTCCCATTGGTCTATGTCACCTTGTGGGGATGGTCAACCATCCTAGGTGGACATCTAGAAGGTTGGACTAGTCATATGGACACATGGGAGACAAAGGGGTCGACATTCCAAAGGTTGCCCACCAACCCCCTCCCTTGGTCAATAGGCCGCCCCCTTCCCTTTTATTTAATTGTATTTTTTTATGTGTTGTTCACACTTCATCCCAGCCCTTCATTCACCATCCCTAGATCCAAGGGTCTACATTTGATTTGATGAGGAGCATATAAAAGGTTGTATTTTCATATGGAAATTAATGAAAAAAGATAGAAAATTATGTGAAGCTTGGAGCATATTGCGCCCCCTTCCTCTCTCCTGGTGTTCTTCCTTCCCCAACCCCCCTTTCTAGAGTGGATTCATCTCTATCCCCCTTCCCCAATCTCTGATTTCATCTGGTGTCGTCGCCGCCGCCGTTCGTGCCGCCATCGAGCGGCCATCGAGCCACCGTCGGAGTTCTGTCTTCAGCCAACAGCAGCCCCTTCCATGAATTCTTGTTGTCATCCTTGAGCTCATTTCGATTTGGGATTTTGAGGGGATGTTCTAGAGGTGTTCCCCACGTCCTAAAAAAATTGGTGGGTCATAAATCCTTCATTTGCTAATTTCCCATTTTCGTTCAAGTCCCAACTTCAGTTCTGCCAGTTTCAGATCTGAATTTCATTTTTTCCTGAGTTTCACATCTTAGATACATCTTTTGATTTTTCCTAGGGCTCCCAATTTTACTGGGAGTTCTGTCCACCCACCCCTCCTACCACAAATTTTCCTGAATTTTTATCATCCATCCATCTATTTTTAAAATTTTGTTCTCAGAGCTAGCTACAGTGCTGTCCACCTGTTTCCAGATCCGACCTCTGTCCAGTGCAAAAATCATATCAATTCGTAGACACCTCCAATCAGTACACAAAAAATATTGCCATCTTCCTTGTTCAAAAATCCTATAACTTTTGTGAAGAGCTCAGGAGCTGAATCGGACATCTACCTCACGGTCAATGGGAGTTCTCAGACAACTTCCCTGCAGATCTGAGAGTTTGGCTACTGTACACCGGGAACTCAAAAATTTAATAAATCCCAGATCCGTGCATATCCAGGTCTGATCTCTAGGCCTAGGTTGAAGGACTTCAAGAGAGCTTTCCAACGGCGCCAGTTTCGTGTCGATCCGACATCGGGGCTGATCGCAGAGTCCGTTCTCGCCGGAGCGCGCGCCGGAAAACTGAACCGGCAGATCCGTGGCCGGTTATTTCGACCGGTGCCGAACGGAGCCGCCCGGCCTCCGGTCGACGTTCCAGCGTGCCGCCAGCCCAGGGAGCGCTTCCCCAAATGTCCCCACCACAGTGGTGCCACCGGGCCCCACACGGCCCCTCCGGACAGTACGTGGGCCCCACAGTCACAAGTTCGGGTGCTGCCGAAGAGACGCGAGAAGCCGCCCGTCAACCTGAATTCGATCCTCCCGGGTCCATTTGTGTAGCCCTTTACCTCCCTGCGTGGAGTGGGCAGTAACTCATTGCTGTAATCTTCATGTATTAACTGTTCCGGGAGCACGGTTTTCGGCCGGGTCCGTCTTCCCCACGCCGAGCGCGTGGAGGTATCGCATTCGCTCCCTTACTTGGCATCTTGCTTTATCTCATACATGCTTTATATGCCGCTGCTAGAGAGCATGTTTTAGGACCTAGCTCGCTATATTTTTATATCACCGCTGCTGCGAGAGAGAGCGTTACCGTCCCGTGACCCGATCCGGGCACAAAAGTGCGAATTAACCACCCTAGCTCTTGCCGGTTTCACAACCGTTCATGTCCGACGCTTCCCTCGTTAAGGGACAATCACGAGCTCACCTAGAGTCCGAGGACTGCATTCCTCCTTCGAGTCGTGTCCGTGGTCTCGTCCAGCATCAGGAGGATCAGGAGAAGACGTCATTCACTACACCAAGGGGAACATATTATTATGTGGTCATGCCGTTTGAGTTAAAGAATGCTGGAGCTACTTACCAAAGAGCTATGATGGCCATATTTCATGACATGATGCATATATATCTGGAGATCTATGTGGATGATTTATTGGTGAAATCAAGGACCAGGGTGGAACATCCAAGGGTTTTGGCTAAGGTCTTGCAGAGATCAAGGGAGTTCCAATTGAAAATGAATCCGAAGAAGTGTGTGTTTGGTGTATCATCGGGCAAATTACTGGGTTTCATTGTGAGTAAAAGGGGGATTGAGATAGATCCCAACAAAGCTAAGGCCATCAGGGACATGCCGCCTCCCAAAAATTTGAGAGAAGTTCGAGGTTTAATTGGGAGGTTACAATTCATTCGTCGGTTTGTGTCTCAACACTCACAAAGGTGTAGACCTTTCTGCGAGTTGACCAAGCCGGGAGTAGAATTCCACTGGGATTCTAAATGCCAGAAAGCTTTTGAAGGATTGAAGGAATACCTGGCTAGTCCACCCGTTCTCATTCCACCCAAACCAGAAAAACCTTTGATCCTTTACATCTCAGTCTTGGATGACTCCGTGGGAGCCGTCCTCGCACAAGCCGATGAAGAAGGTAAGGAACGGGCAACCTATTACTTGTCCAAACTTCTCAATCCCTGTGAGCAGAAGTACACAGTCATGGAGAAAACCTGTGCTGCCCTCGTTTGGGTAGTACAGAAATTAAAGCATTACTTTCTGGCTCATGAAGTCCATTTGATTGCTCGCATGAACCCTATCAAGTTTCTTCTGGAGAAGTCCGTCCTCACTGATAGGCTAGCACACTGGCAGAGTTTCCTATCTCAGTTTGACATCACCTACATCCAGCAAAAAGGTGATTAAAGGCTATGTTATAGCCGAGCAACTCGCTCATCATCCTCTTTCT
The DNA here is from genome assembly GCA_022559845.1 of Amorphophallus konjac. Lineage (NCBI taxonomy): Eukaryota > Viridiplantae > Streptophyta > Magnoliopsida > Alismatales > Araceae > Amorphophallus > Amorphophallus konjac. The sequence goes on from CM040121.1 coordinate 23,397,980, forward strand.
AAGTTCGACCCTGTCCAATCAGAGTTTCCAGATGAGGAACTAATGTCCATCACCCAATCTGACGAGCTGATGTGGACATCATATTTTGGTGGAGCTTTGAATTCCCAAGGGAAAGGAATTGGCATTGCCCTCCTATCGCCCGAAGGCCTTACATTCCCACTGGAATACCAACTCAAATTCCCTATTACCAACAATATAGCTGAATATGAAACTCTTCTAGCTGGCATGGAACTCGCTCATTCTTTTCGTATCACCGAATTATGAGTCGTAGGTGATAGTCAACTCATTCTTCGCCAGGTGCTCACCAAATATCGCACCCACGATCCCAAGCTCAAGCCATACCAAGAACTTACTGCTGCTTTGCCAAGTTGTTCACCAAATTGATCTTTGTCCATGTCCCTCGTCATCAGAATATTCTGGCTGATGCCCTCGCCTTGTTGGCATCATCTTTAAGGTTCCCTCTAGGAAGATGGTTTGATTCCATTTCCATCTACAAGCGTCACGCCCCCGCAATCGATGACGCTTCCTACGTAGATATCAAGGATAGGATAGCAAGGAAGGCCCTACAGGAAGAAATCTTTGAGAAGAGGGAAATCATGTTGGCAGAATTTGAAGAAGAACTGGCCGACGAGGAGAAACCTTGGTTCTACGAAATTGTCAAGTATTGCAAAGATCGGTCTTACCCTGAAGGAGCCATCACAGAGGATAAGAAAGCCATAAGAAGGGTGGCTCAGAAATACACATTGGTTGGAGGTCTACTATACAGAAGAAGCCTTACAGGTGTTCTACTAAGATGTCTTGATGACGATGAGGTTTGGAAATGTGTAGAGGAAGCACACTCAGGTGTATGCGGTGTCCATGTAAATAGTCAAATGCTCGCTAAGAAGATCGTTCAGCAGGGCTTTTACTGGCCCACTATGGAAGAGGATTATGCTATTTATGTCCGTAGATGTGTCAAGTGTCAGCTTCACGCCGACAAAATTCATTCACCATCTTCCTCACTTCATCCAATATCCTCCCCATGGCCTTTCTCCATGTGGGCATTCGACATCATTGGTCCTTTAGGTGATCCCAATTTCCTCACCAAACAGAAATCTTTCATCCTCACTGCGACGGAGTACTTCACCAAATGGGCCGAAGCCGAAGCTTACACGGAAATCAAGACATCAACAATCTAGAAATTCATCATGAGGAACATCCTCGCCAGGTTCGACATCCCAAGCACAATCGTCACCGACAATGGGCCACAGTTCATTTCTCAGACCTTCAGGACCTCTGCAAAAGGTATGCAATTGTATTGCATCATTCATCACCTTATTACCCACAAGGTAATGGCCAAGCAGAGGCCACCAACAAGACATTGATCAAAATCATAAAGAAAACCTACGAGTCTAGTAATTTTTCAGACTGGCCAGAAAAGCTTATCGAAGCTCTATGGGCCTATCGCACCTCAATCCGTACCCCCACCGGGCAAACTCTGTTTGCTCTGACTTATGGTATGGAAGCGGTAGTCCCGTATGAGACTCTGACCCATTCTCTTAGAGTACAATTAGATGAGGAATTTCCCCTCGATGAACGTCGTAATTCACTCCTTGCCCAGTTAGAACTCTTAGATGAGAAGCGGCTGGCCGCTGCCGAGCATGCGCGTGTGTATCAAAATAGACTCGCTCGCTTTTACCAAAAGAAAGTCATTGAGAGAAAATTCAAAGTCATTGAGATGGTTGTTAAAAGAATTTTTATCAAACCTGGAGGGCAGCGTTCTAAACTTCAACCCAATTGGGAAGGACCGTACGTGATTCAGGCTGTGCATCCTGGCAAGGCCTACAGACTAGTCGATGCTGAAGGGACCGACTTATCCCACCCTTGGAATGGGCTTTATCTTAAAAAATACTACCCTTAGATAAGTGTCAAAACAACAAAAAAAATTGAAAAGAAAAGAAAACAACAAAAAATCAAAATAATGAAAAACAACATAAATATGTATATACAACAACAAAACCCAAAAAAAAAATATAGAAAAAGAAAAAAAAAGAAAAAAATGCCGATGTCTGGGAGTCACCTTGTTGTTAAGTCACTGCATCCAACCTCCATGATGGGATAGGGCCCATTAAGGCTTGGTAGGCACCGGGTCTTGGTCTGCCAGAACCGTGGAGATCCCTGTCCGGCCACATAGGCCTATGTTCACTCAAAGGAAGCCGACATGTAACGACCCGAGAATCCGATTACCGGGAAGGCCAGATAACCCGAGACTCGTACCGCCACCCACGAGCCCGAAGACTCGGAAGGGTTAAAAGGATGGTGTGGAAACTACACAAGCATCACAGATAATTACAGAAATTAAATAGTTATAATATTAAGCAGGAAATAAATTAACATTTTACATGGTCCACACTATAAAATAACAATAACATCAGTCCACAACTAGTACAGTGACAAGAAAGGAAAGTACAGCTACACGGGGCATCCCTCGGCTCTGACCTCTGGCACTACCTCTAGGCACCCGCACCACGCTGCGCTCCTGATGCGCTCCCCGAAGGTGGCGCCTCACCTGAAACACGGTGAAAACACGCAGGGAATGAGTCTCGGAACAAGACTCAGTAGGGATCACTCGAACCCTACCTCGTAAAACGAGGAACCACTACTCTAGCGGTAGGAGAGTACCTCGGAAAGGAAAGCCCTGTACTCTACAGAACTAGACCCTACGGCACGCAAACCGACACACGTGCCACGGTACGAGAAGACCGAAACTCAACGGTCGAACCGCCAAAACCTGAAGGTCAGAAACACACGACTGACAGTCTGACACTCTGTACTCGACAGGAGTACCACCCACTAGAAGCACAGCCGGTAGCGTCCCCTGACGTCTGACAGCGCGCCGCAGGTGAGCCGCCTGACGTGGTAGGTCCTACCCGAGGCGCAAACACCGTACAAGTAACCACAACAAGTGACTAGCTGGGCTCACGCCCGTCGACGTGGGTCCAACCGCCCCCAACCACGTGTGCACACACAGACCACGCGTCCTAGGTCTGGCCCTCTGACCGGTTTTCCCCCGCAGCCGGACTCTGGCTAAGACGAGAGGCCTACGGTAACCGGTCCACAAACCGTCTCAAAAGGTGGGTGCCCGTACACCACTCCCAGGTGAGACCAGCACCTCGTACTGGTGGGCTACGACTAGTGGAGGGTCACTGAAGGAGTAGACTCTCAAATCAATGGAAAACACTTCGCAACCGCAGGTATGAGGAACGCTCCTTGTACCAACACCGACGCACGGTGACACAAGCCGAAGTCACCACCTCCCAGGACCCCACGGCACCCCATGTGTAGCCCCCACATGATGCCCCACATCAGTCGGACTACGGGTCAGCACAGGGATCGAGACTAGCTCGTCCGGGACTCAAATCGGTGAAGAAGGGGAGTCGCGGTCACCGGAGGACCGCCTCCTGTGGTAGCGGTCGACCCAGGACGGCTATCACCTGGTCGCGGTCGGCCTGGAACCGCGACCACCCTGGTGCATGAAAACGTGAAAGCGGTCGTGTGAAGACCGCCTTCACCTGGTAGCGGTCTCCTGGAGACCACGACCAGACTCCAACGGTCAAAAACCCGTCTCGAAGACCGCGCCAGACCCACGGTGAAAGCGGTCGCCCCCTGACCGCCACCAGCAGTCGCGGTCAGTCGCGAGACCGCGACCGCCTACCGACAACACAAGCCCCAACGCTCGAAACCTTGATGAAGGCGGTCCCCACCTGACCGCTACCTGATGAAGGCGGTTACTGGTGGACCGCTATCATCCCGGAAAATCGAGAACGGCCGGGAACGGCTAAAAATACCATTCCACGCCCCCATGCCCCCACCGGAGAGGGGGAAATCAAAGGGGAAGACCCCTGGGGACCCCTAGCATGATTCTAGGCCATCAAAACAAGAATCCATGCATCGAATCCATAGATCGGGCGACTCTCCCCAAAACATGGAAAAACCCCAAACATGCTCAAATAAGCCCCTCTCGGCCTCCCCTCGGCCTATAAATCACGGGAATGGTCGACAAGAGGCTAAGGAACGTCACCCTACCTCAATGGAGCGAATGCTCCGCCGAATCACCCACGGATCGCGAAGAACGCTTTAAGCTTCACGAACTCCCCACGCTTCCCACGCTTGCCGCACGCCCGCACGATCGTCTCGCCGTCGCCCACGCGTCCGCGCCGTGACCCTGCCGCCGTCAACCGCAGGGGAGGGGTCCGCCGCGCCCGAATGTGAGAGAGGGAGAGAGGAGAGGGCGGTCACGGTTGGGGAAGGAAGGAGGAAGAAGAGGAAGAAAGAGAAAGGAGAAAAGAAAAAAGTAAAGAAAAGGGGTTATATAGGAAAATCTGATTTTTCAGAAAAATACCAAAAATTAGAAAAATACATTTCCGGAATCCTCGGAACGCACCGATCGCAACGGTACCACTCGTGCCTGGGGGAACGGCCCGGTTCGCCCGCAGCGAGCTTCCGAAGGAAAAGCCGAAACACACATCGGAAATCGGAAAACACGCACGGAAAAGTCGCGGTACACCTCCGGGCCTCCGAAACAACTCCGGATCGCACCGATCCGAACACGAAAGATATCCGAAACGAAATTTCGGACACAACGGAGCTGGACACTCCGAAAACCAGATCCGGGACCCACTAAGAAGGATCCGAAAGGTCCGGGATATTACAGCCCTCCCCCCTTAAGGAATTTCATCCTCGAAATTGAGAACAACCCAAGGGGAAAAGAAGAGGAAGACTCACTTAAACAGGTACGGGAACTGCTGACGCATCTCGTCCTCACGTTCCAAAGAAGTCTCACCACCAGAGTGTCGCTGCCACACGACCTTTACCAAGGGAATGACCTTGTTCCGTAGGCGCTGCTCTCGCCTATCCTCCACGCGGATCGGAAACTCTGGGAGAGAAAGATCTGGAGTCACCTCAGGCCAAACGGAAAACTCGAGCACATGAGAGTCATCGGGCATATACTTCCGCAACATCGAGACGTGGAACACGTCATGCACCGACGCCAACTCAGGAGGTAACTGCAACCGGTAAGCAACCTCACCGATGCGCTCCACAATCGCGAAAGGACCAATATAGCGGGGACTCAGCTTCCCACGCCGTCCAAAATGCATCACCCCCTTCATCGGAGAAACTCTCAAGAACACATGATCGCCCATGGCGAACTCGAGAGGCTGCCTCCTACGGTCAGCATAGCTCTTCTGCCGACTCTGGGCCGCCAACATGTTCTGACGAACCAGGTGCACAACGTCCACACATTGCTGCACCAACTCCGGTCCCGTCAAAACACGTTCACCCACCTCAAACCAATCAAGCGGAGTCCTACAAGGACGCCCATACAATGCCTCATAAGGAGCCATGCCGATGCTCGAATGATAGCTGTTGTTATAGGCAAACTCCACCAACGGTAGGTGATGAATCCAACTCCCCTGCCACTCTAGGCAGCAGGATCTCAGCATGTCCTCCAAAGTCTGAATGGTCCTCTCAGACTGACCATCTGACTGAGGATGATATGCCGAGCTAAATGCCAACTCCGTGCCAAGAGCTCGCTGGAAACTCCTCCAGAATCCAGAAGTGAAGCGCGGATCCCGATCCGATACGATCGAAATGGGAATCCCATGCAACGGCACGATCCGCTCCACATAAAGGCGAGCCAACTTAGACACGCTCCAGTTGACCTTGACCGGTAACAACCGCGTCACCTTCGTCAGCCGATCCACCAGCAACCAAATATTGTCCTGCCCACTCGGGGTCCTCGGCAACCCCACCACAAAATCCATGGTCACATGGTCCCACTTCCAAGCAGGAACATCCAAGGGCTGGAGAGTACCTCCTGGTCGCTGATGCTCCGCCTTCACCTGCTGACAGATCAGGCACCTGGCCACAAACTCTGCGACATCTCTCTTCATGCCAGGCCACCAGAACTGCCTCCGCAAGTTCCGATACATCTTCGTCGCACCCGGGTGTACAGTGTACCTACTCCTATGAGCCTCGCGCAACACCGCACGACGAATCTGCTCCTCGGCTGGGACGTACAGCCTGCCACGAAACCTCGCAGCACCGTCCTCGCCGAGCTCCACATCAGCCATCGCTAGAATCCGGGGTAACTCAGGGTCCGCATGCTGAGCCTCTGTCACCTGATGACGGATAGCAGGAGTGACAGTCAGACTCGCAAGCACTGCCAACCCTGGCTCCTGGGGAATCTTGAGCCTGAAGGATACTTCAGGCACTTGTTCCCAGAGCCTCCACTTCCTCAGCATCAAGGTACTGATCGCAACCTTCCGACTCAAGGCATCGGCGATGACATTCATCCTGCCCGGCTGATAAGACAGGGTGAAGTCATAGTCCTTCATGAACTCCATCCAACGCCTTTACCTGAGGTTCAGGTCCTTCTGCGAGAACACGTACCTCAAATTCTGATGGTCAGTGAACACCTCGAACTTCTCGCCGTACAGATAATGCCTCCAGATCTTCAGCGCGAAGATCACCGCCGCCAACTCAAGGTCATGGGTAGGGTAGTTCTCCTCATGGGACTTTAGCTGCCGAGATGCATAAGCCACCACTCTACCATGCTGCATCAGAACAGCACCCAATCCAATGCCGGAAGCATCTGTACACACCACAAAACCTCCCAATCCAGAAGGCAAAACCAACACCGGAGCCGAGGTGAGCAATCTCTTCAATTCTCTGAAGTTCTGCTCACACTCCTCGGACCAAACGAAAGGCACATCCTTCCGCGTGAACCTAGTCATCGGGGCCGCAATGCGAGAAAAATCCTGGATAAATTGACGATAATAACCCGCAAGCCCTAAGAAACTCCGGATCTCCGTCACTGACCTCGGCCTCGGCCACTGCATCACTGCCTCGACCTTGGCGAGGTCCACGGAAATGCCATCACCAGAAATCACGTGCCCCAGAAAGTGCACCTCGCTGAGCCAAAACTCGCACTTGCTGAGCTTCGCATACAACTGGTGATCTCGCAACGTCTGCAGCACCACACCCAAATGGTACGCATGCTCCTCAGCAGACCGCGAATAAATAAGGATGTCATCCACGAAAATGACCACGAACTGGTCCAAATACGGATGAAACACCCTCTGCATCAAGTCCATGAAGGCTGCAGGGGCATTGGTGAGCCCAAACGGCATCACCAGAAACTCATAATGCCCGTACCTCGTACTGAATGCAGTCTTCTCCACATCGGACTCGCGAATTCTCAGCTGATAGTAACCGGACCGCAAATCAATCAGCGAGAACACTCGCGCAGACTGCAGCTGGTCGAACAAGTCATCAATCCGCGGCAACGGATACTTGTTCTTAATGGTCACTTCATTCATCTGCCGATAGTCAATGCACAACCGCAGACTACCGTCCTTCTTCTTCACAAACAACACGGGCGCACCCCAAGGGGAAAAGCTCGGACGAATGTACCCCTTGGCCAACAGTTCCTGCAACTGCGCCCTCAACTCCCTCAACTCAGCGGGGGCCATACGGTAGGGAGCCTTCGCCAAAGGTTCCGTACCAGGCACAACCTCGATCACGAAATTGATCTCCCGCTGGGGAGATAATCCAGGCAACTCCTCGGGAAAAACGTCGGGAAACTCGCACACCACCGCAATGTCCTCGACATCCAGCTCCATCCGGTCAGACACAACTACTGACGCGAGAAAACCCTGACAACCAGAATCAAGCAACCGACAGGCTCGAATAGCAGAGATAAGGAATCGAGAAGAGGTGGAACGGATACCTTGGAAGTAGAAGGTCCTCTTACTCGGATGCTGGAAGTAGACCCTCTTCATTCCACAATCCACCACCGCTCCATGGGTCTCGAGCCAATCCATGCCTAAAATCACATCGTAATCCCGAAGCTGCAACACATACAACCTGCCTGGCATACTCCGCCCATCGATCTACACCGGAACCTGGTCGAAGCAATACGGAGTGACCATAAAGTCACCCGAAGGCAACTCCACTGCCAAATCACAGGACAACTGGGTCACCGGCTCCTCGACGCTCGACACGAAATCCTCCGAAATAAATGAATGAGACGCGCCAGAATCAAATAAAACCCGAGCCGCACAACCCAAAATCTGAACGGTACCTTCCATGAGCTGCGACGCCACTGCCTCTGCCCTAGTCAAGTGCGTGACTGGCCTCGAGCCCTCTGCTTGCCTCCCACGCTGGCTGACCTGGGTAGCGGTGGATACTGTCCCTGCTGCTGCTGCTGCTGGGAAACCTGCTGCTGCGGCGGCCTCTGAGGACAGTCACGCGCCATATGCCCTGGGTGGTCACACCGAAAACAGATGATCGGCGCCGTGCACTGCCTGCCTGGGTGGGTCCCACTACATCGTGGACAAGGTCCTCGCGATCCACCCACTGATCCCTGACGCTGCAAAGGAATAGGCTGCTGCACACTGCCCGATGAAGCCTGCCCTTGATCCTTGTGCTTCTTACGGAAATTCTTCTTCAAGAACTTCTTGACCTTCGAGCCAAAGGACGCAGATCCTGTCACCGAAGCTGCCGATGCCGGTACTCCTGAACCACCCGACGCAGACTGAAAGAAACCCTGCTGCTGGGTAGCCGACTGCTGGCTACGACCTGACAAAGACTGCCCCTGGCTGATCGGTCCTCGAGTCCTCTGCATATCCATCTCCAAAGAAATCACAACACGAGACGCCGTCTCTAGATCAGTGGCCCCATTCGCGATCAAATGGTGCCTCAGCTCCAGCCTCAAGCCCTGCACAAACTGCGTGGTCCTCACCCTCTCATGCTCCATGATGTGAGGTGCGTACCGACCCAGCTCGACAAATCGGGCCATGTACTGTAACACGGACATGTCACCCTGCACCAGCTCCAGAAACTCCCGCATCCGCAGCGTAGCAACAACATCTGGACAGTATGTACGCTCGAAAGCACTGACGAAGTCATCCCACTCGATCTGCTCAAGTGGACGAAGTTGAAAGGACGTCTTCCACTCGGAAGACCACCACCTCCGAGCCGTACCCTGCAACTGGTTGTAGGCCAACACCACTCTGTCCTCGGCAGCACTCCTCGCGGAACTGAACACCCGCTCCATCTCATCAAGCCAATCACGAGCCGCATCAGGGTCTGCCTGGCCGCTAAAGTAAGGTGGATGGAACTGCATGAAGTCCCTCACTGCTCGGCCTGGCCCACCCCTGACTGACGAGCCCTCACCAGCCTCTCCGCCAAACTACTGAGACATGAGATGGTACATGCCATAGAAGAAATCCTCGGCCCCCGGAACTCTCGCAGCATCCGCGGCCTCGGTAGCCCCCGGTGGCACTCTGCTATGCTCCTCCTGGTCCCTCTAGACCCCCTGCTGGATCTCCTGACCTCCATCCGACTGCCCCTGCTGAGAGCGAGAACTCCTCCTCGGCGCCATACTCGCTCCTGAAGCAAAAGACAGAAAACACGAAAACGGCAAGGTCAAAATAAACCCGCGGTGCCCAATGCCAGCGTCACCTGTACATCATCGTTGTGGACTAGTGGACCACTACAATTACCTATGATTCTCATGTAATTCCACAACCGCGCTCTGATATCAGCTGTAACGACCCGAGAATCCGATTACCGGGAAGGCCCGATAACCCGAGACTCGTACCGCCACCCAAGAGCCCGAAGACTCGGAAGGGTTAAAAGGATGGTGTGGAAACTACACAAGCATCACATATAATTGCAAAAATTAAACAGTTATAATATTAAGTAGGAAATAAATTAACATTTTACATGGTCCACACTATAAAATAACAATAACAGCAGTCCACAACTAGTACAGTGACAAGAAAGGAGAAAGTACAACTACACGGGACATCCCCCGGGTCTGACCTCTAGCACTACCTCTGGGCACCCGCACCACGCTGCGCTCCTGACGCGCTCCCCGAAGGTGGCGTCTCACCTGAAACACGGTGAAAACACGCAGGGAATGAGTCTCGGAACAAGACTCAGTAGGGATCACTCGAACCCTACCTCGTAAAACGAGGAACCACTACTCTAGCGGTAGGAGAGTACCTCGGAAAGGAAAGCCCTGTACTCTACAGAACTAGACCCTACGGCACGCAAACCGACACACGTGCCACGGTACGAGAAGGCCGAAACTCAACGGTCGAACCGCCAAAACCTGAAGGTCGGAAACACACGACTGACAGTCTGACACTCCGTACTCGACAGGAGTACCACTCACTAGAAGCACAGCCGGTAGCGTCCCCTGACGTCTGACAGCGCGCCGCAGGTGAGCCGCCTGACGAGGTAGGTCCTACCCGAGGCGTAAACACCGTACAAGTAACCACAACAAGTGACTAGCTGGGGTCACGCCCGTCGACGTGGGTCCAACCGCCCCCAACCACGTGTGCACACATAGACCACGCGTCCTAGGTCTGGCCCTCTGACCGGTTTTCTCCCGCAGCCGGACTCTGGCTAAGACGAGAGGCCTACGGTAACCGGTCCACAAACCGTCTCAAAAGGTGGGTGCCCGTACACCACTCCCAGGTGAGACCAGCACCTCGTACTGGTGGGCTACGACTAGTGGAGGGTCACTGAAGGAGTAGACTCTCAAATCAACGGAAAACACTTCGCAACCGCAGGTACGAGGAACGCTCCTTGTACCAACACCGACGCACGGTGACACAAGCCGAAGTCACCACCTCCCGGGACCCCACGGCACCCCACGTGTAGCCCCCACATGATGCCCCACATCAGTCGGACTACGGGTCAGCACAGGGATCGAGACTAGCTCGTCCGGGACTCAAATCGGTGAAGAAGGGGAGTCGCGGTCACCGGAGGACCGCCTCCTGTGGTAGCGGTCGACCCAGGACCGCTATCACCTGGTCGCGGTCGGCCTGGAACCGTGACCACCCTGGTGCATGAAAACGTGAAAGCGGTCGTGTGAAGACCGCCTTCACCTGGTAGCGGTCTCCTGGAGACCGCGACCAGACTCCAACGGTCAAAAACCCATCCCGAAGACCGTGCCGGACCCACGGTGAAAGCGGTCGCCCCCTGACCGCCACCAGCAGTCGCGGTCAGTCGCGAGACCGCGACCGCCTGCCGACAGCACAAGCCCCAACGCTCGAAACCTTGATGAAGGCGGTCCCCACCTGACCGCTACCTGATGAAGGCGGTTACTGGTGGACCGCTATCATCCCGGAAAACCGAGAACGACCGAGAACGGCTAAAAACACCATTCCACGCCCCCATGCCTCCACCGGAGAGGGGGAAATCAAAGGGGAAGACCCCTGGGGACCCCTAGCATGATTCTAGGCCATCAAAACAAGAATCCATGCATCGAATCCATAGATCGGGCGACTCTCCCCAAAACATGGAAAAACCCCAAACATGCTCAAATAAGCCCCTCTCGGCCTCCCCTCGGCCTATAAATCACGGGAATGGTCGACAAGAGGCTAAGGAACGTCACCCTACCTCAATGGAGCGAATGCTCCGCCGAATCACCCACGGATCGCGAAGAACGCTTTAAGCTTCACGAACTCCCCACGCTTCCCACGCTTGCCGCACGCCCGCACGATCGTCTCGCCGTCGCCCACGCGTCGGCGCCATGACCCTGCCGCCGTCAACCGCCGGGGAGGGGTCCGCCGCGCCCGAATGGGAGAGAGGGAGAGAGGAGAGGGCGGTCACGGTTGGGGAAGGAAGGAGGAAGAAGAGGAAGAAAGAGAAAGGAGAAAAGAAAAAAGAAAAGAAAAGGGGTTATATAGGAAAATCTGATTTTTCGGAAAAATACCGAAAATTAGAAAAATACATTTCCGGAATCCTCGGAACGCACCGATCGCAACGGTACCACTCGTGCCTGGGGGAACCGCCCAGTTCGCCCGCAGCGAGCTTCCGAAGGAAAAGCCGAAACACACACCGGAAATCGGAAAACACGCACGGAAAAGCCGCGGAACACCTCCGAGCCTCCGAAACAACTCCGGATCGCGCCGATCCGAACACGAAAGATATCCAAAATGAAATTTCGGACACAACGGAGCCGGACACTCCGAAAACCATATCCCGGACCCATGAAGAAGGATCCGAAAGGTCTGGGATATTACACGACATTTACACACTTACGTATTTTATCAAAAAAAAAAAGGGTTGGTAGCATCACATACGTTGGGGCCTCACTCAGAAGATCTCCAGAAGGTGTAATCTTTATTCTCTTCTCTTCGACCAAATGAGACAGCCGGCGCCCTTAAAATGCTGAGCATGAGAAACCAAAGCTCAAACCCCTTAAGGCGAGAGTAGGATCCATTTCCTCGAGCATCGGTCAGAGCACGAGAAGAGGGCAGTGTCCCCGCAGGCATACAAAAGGGAGCCCACAACTAGGGGTGAGCATTATTCGGGTTCAACCCGAAAACCAAACCGAACCGAACGATTTGGTTCGGTTTGGTTTGGGTTGAAATTTAAAAATTTTTGGTTTGGGTTCAAACCGAACCGTATTAAAAAAATTGGTTTGGTTTGGTTTTGAAGTTCAAGAAATCGAACAAAATCAAACCGAACCGAATAACCCGAATTTAAGAATATTTTTATCAAATTAATATAAATGTATATGTAACTATAAATCCGAATTTAAAAAGTCCAATTCTCACCATTTTAATGGGGTTTCCGACTTTATGAAATAGGTTTCAAATCACCTTCTATTTTACTGTAACCGAACTTCTTAATTTCTTATGTGAAAATATTATGGAGCTTGTTCTTACAAGTTACAACTTTATATGTTATTTTTTTAATATTTACTTTATTTGGTAGAAATTCTTTTACCATATCTTTCTCTAATGTTGTTTGAATCCAATCTAATTTATAAAATGGGAGATGAATATGGTTCAAACCGAACCAAACCGAACCAAACCGAATTAATTCGGTTTGGTTTGGTTTGGTTTCAAACTAGTTTGGTTTGGTTTGGTTCGGGTTGAAGCCTTAATTCGGTTTGGTTTGGTTTGAAAAAAAATCTCTTCAAATCAAACCAAACCAAACCGTGCCCACCCCTACCCACAACGTCAAATGACTACATCTCCCTCGCAAAAAAGAAACACAAAATAAAAATCAAAAGAAAAGCCTGGTCGTGACCGTGCCTGATTCAATCGATGAAACCCCTCCAAGCAAAAATCTAAATCCGCAAAAAGGGCCATTGAATGTAAATGCTCGAGATTTGGTCCGAAGTTGTCCGAAAGGGAAGATTTAAATGGGCCCTTATTGGCTCGCCGGGTTAACGATTTTGCCGGTCCTCTAAGGAGGTTTACCCCCTACACTCTTCCTTCTTCCTTTGAAGATGAAAGCTCGATGGAGTTTCTGAAGGGTGAAACCTGCCAAGGTCTGCCACCATATTTTAACACACACATATGGTTGTCTACTTTGAAAAGCAAGAGCTATTGCTGCGAAGGAGTCTCTGTGTTTCTTGCCGGTCAATACCCCTGTCTACTGCCTTGATGTCTTCTTATTTAACCTTGGGCTTAGGCTGATGCAAGCGCGTCACCTATGGGTGCGACGGCGTCTGATTCCGGGTCAGCGTCGTGCGGTTGGTCGTTAGGGTTCTAGGGTGTTCCATCATATACCATCTAGAGTTGTGAGGAGATAGATCCGGGTCGGGCAAATCATTTACCTCGAACACCTTTTTGGTGAATCCCTGTGGTCGGAAGTAACTGGGAGCCTAAGCATGGCATGACGGTATTGTCACCAGGGTAAGTCTTAGCCGGCGGGATTATCATTTGAGGGGTCTAGAGGCCCAAATCAACCTAGATGTGCGCTTAGGATACCTGAGAGGTTAGTAGGAAATCCCTTTTCTCATGTAGGTTAGGTGCCGTATGGGTGCTTACCAGGCGTTAGCGACAAAAAAATGATAACAATAAAAACAAAAAAGAGAAAAAGAGATAATGTAGATATTTGCAAACAAAAAAAATGAATATAATAAAACAACAAAAAGCGCAAAAAAAAATCATTTTCGCATGATTGCATTTTGTATGCAGCATTTCACTCTAAATTTTGCTTGCATTCGTGTGCTTGTCTGTCACAATCATCACCGTCGAATTTTTCCCTTGCCTTCATTAATAAAGGCTTGGCCCTTTGACCCGTTATCAAGGATAATCAAAATGACCACCTGCTTATTGGGCAAGGGGCCAAGTCAGAACAAAAATTCTGACTTGTTTGTTCAGTGATGTGTGCAGGGATTCGAGATGGTAAGAATGAAAATCAACAAAAACAAACCTTTTATGCCATTCCTTCTAGTAATTACATTAAGTTCCACCTTCTCTCTCTACATTACTTGTCCCGCTACTCTCCAGGTAAAACGCTCTCAAGGGTGCTACCCAACTACGAAAAGTGGTACTTCTGCCGCTCTGCATTCCTCTTCCTATCCCCACACCCCGGCGTTGATCCGTCGAGGCAGCAAAGAAGCTATTAACACGAAAGCCACGCTCTCGTGCTCTTCGGTAGCGTTCCTCGCCATCTCTCAGCCATTGTTCAGCGAGACCAAGGCTGGTTTGGAGTTAAAACAGTTGGGCCTCAATCGCCCTTCGCTCCTCCCTCTCAGCCAATTTGTCGGCTCTTTCTCTTTCTTTGTCCCTTTCTTTCTCTGCCCATTCTCTCTCATGGTCTTCCCTCTCCAGCTGAAGGGTGATCCTCAGCTCCATGGCATCCCTAGAAGAGTCGTCGTCAGGACGACGCCGTAATTCCTCCTCCAGCTCTGCTATTCTAACCTCCCTCTGCGCAGCATGGGCAAGTGCCTCTTGCGTCTCCTTTTCCTGCCAGATGTATCATCTCAGATAGGTGGCAAGGCATGAACAAGGAGAATTCAATAGTGAAACCCCTACCTGTATAGAGAGCATTCCTTCTGTCTCCGCGGCACGCTGCGTGACACGAGCAAGTTGCTCGTGAAGCAAGTCAAGTTCTGAGGTAGGGATTCATAAGCTAGAAGAGACTCCACCGGCTCCCATCGCCGATGAGGCCGCGTCAATCTGGGCACGCTGTAATCATGAGATGATAATTAGAGGCTGAGCACCGTGAATTTGGGGTCGTGATTCGGAGCGTGCACTGTATACACCTACCGAGGCACTCAAGGCTCCACAGGTGTCACCCAACTATTGCTCCGTCTCTGCTAGGCGAGTTCGTAAGCTCGCTATCATAGTGTCACGGACATCCTGCACCCATGCCATAGAAGTCGGCATTCCCACAAAAATCATAAAAAAACAAGAAAAGGGAGAAAAGGGAGACCTACCTCCACAAACCCCCGGGGTTGGAGCCGCTCTGCATACATTGTCTTATACAGACGCAGATAGTCTTCACTATCATGCGCATGCGATTCCACAGTTGTGCCACCCCGTTGCTAGTCTTCATTTTATTCGGGGAACCGCACACGCCAATCAATGCACGTTGCCGGTCCCCGTGTCTTTCTCCCGACGCGAGGTGGCGCAGCCGTATCCACCCATTCCTGAGCCAGTCCTAAAGTCCTCATAACCAATCGTAGCCGAAGCGGCTCGATTTCATTCAGGCAGTGCATCCATAGTTCCCGTCCGAATCGGGCATGACTTGTTAAAACCCATGGTTGGTCGACATCGACCATGCCTGAGTAGGATCTCCAGTTTACCTAGGTTTGGTTGTACATACCCGTTTAGCTGGTCAGAATCAAAAATAAAAATAAAAATAATTCTAAAAAAAAAGAATCCCACCATCGCTGCAGGGAACTCCTATAGCTCACGCCTTAGCACCATCAGTTGGTAGGTTAGAGGCGCTGCACTCATGATGGGTTGCCACCGCCTGGCTAACGGCACCATCACTGGTCGCCAATGTCGAGCTCTCCCCATCGGGAGGTAATAATAGCTCTACAGCTGCATTAGCATATGCCATCAGTACCTTAAGTGGACTATTACAAAAAACAAACAAAAAAATAAAAACAAAACAAAACCAAAAATATACATGGATAAGTGGTGTGAAACCACTCACAGTCATCTCACGGTCTGCCTCTTGGGACAGACCTGTAAACAAGTGCGCCAGCATGGCAGCTCCCCAGGCGTACTGACCTACTCTTTCGAGGTCTGATAACAGCTCCAGGAAACGACAATGGATACCGTCTCCTTTCAAGCTCAGTATCAATCTTCCCAGCAAGAAGAGGAGAAATCTCCTCAAATCAATGTTGGATCTCTCCCAATCGCCAAAATCCGTGCAGTACATAGCACGACATCCTCTTTCCATCCTTTCCATGAATTCTTCCGAGGACTCATCGTCCCGTCGACGAGTATCAGTGAGCCCTAATGTCTCCATGATAGATGCCCTTGCTACTGATCTGTTCTTCCGACCATCTAGGTCCAACCCCAGTAGCTTCTGGGCGCCTTCTCGGTCGTTCGCGTAGGTGACTCTGGTCACTGCCTCGCCATCCACCTTGAGGCTCATGATTCGGACCACATCTTTCAGACTGGGCACCATGTGTCCCCAGGGCATCAAGAACGCCCGACTCACTGGGTCCCATCTTTCACGCAAGGCTTGGATCAGGACCAGGTCAAGCTTGATCGGCTCGATCCGCAGGAAGGCACCAAATCCCATCACGTCTAGCCTGCCCTTCTGAAAATCTAGGAGACCCCTGTATACTGCCACTACTAACTCCCATGAAATATGTGATTTCATCACACTCTGCGCATACACGAGGAATGGAGAAGGTTTTTGTCAAAGGAAAGAAAGAAGGAAAGAAAGGAAGAAAGGAAGAATGAGAAAAGGGGGCAGGAAAGCTCAGCTTACGAGTTGCGATTGGGTCCTCTCGCTGAAGTGCCCTTCAAGGTCCGAGAGTTTCTTGGAACTGCTACCGCTGGACCTGCTTCTCTTCGAGGAGTGGGAAGATTCGCCCTCCATCTAGACCTCAGAATCCTGAGTTCCTCCTCTCCCGTGGGAACTTGTACTCTTCGAGTTGGCTCTCGATGTCCCTGGGAGAATGAAAGAGACATGTATCTATAGAAATAGGAGAAGTGTGGGCCAAGATTGCCTCCATCACCGTTAACGATAGCCCTCGCGATAGGGCACCTGCCCTGCGGCCCCATATGTCGCTTCACCGCTCGCGTAGGGTGATTGATTGGACGATGTAATGTGACGACACGCTCCTTATACTGTTAGGGATGCCCTGTCATGATATAAAGGTCATCCGGGAAGATTGAAAGATCGTTCAGGAGAAGCGGCTAGAGCCGTCATTATTGACTTCGGCAGCAGATTTCCGTATGAAAGACGGTCGGAGCGAGACATGAGTCCCCATTTTCGGACGGGATCTCAACAAGCACGTCACATGGGAACAGTGCAAAGAAGAAGAAGCGTAGGAAGGAAGGAACGCACGAGAGGACCAGTGAGCAACAGGGACATAAAGACTCCATCCATAGGTCTACATAAACTGTCGTAAACATCACAATCATAGAGAGGAGGCGTATGCTAGCTCGCCAACTCTTTCCATCACACTCACGCATATCCCTCTAGGCGTCCCTCTGCTCCCCCCTAAGGCGAGGGTCCCTCAGGGGCCTTCTGGAACCCCGTACAATAGCAGTCCCCTCACCCTGTGGCAACTGCTCCACAGCAGCAGCCCGCTGCTGATCCCCTGGCGTGACGAAGAAGCCACCAACAGAAAGGTGGCCAGACTGGCGGAGTTGCGCCCCAAACTGTCGTGTTCTCTAGCCTCTGTCCCATAGCTCGAAGGTCTAGCTGGAGCTCCCTCACCTGGACCTCCATGGCTCTTCTGTCCTCTCTCTCCTTCTCCCTCTCCAGCGTTTCTCTCTCCGCCTCTCTCTTGGCCACCTGGAGGAACACCCTCAACTCTAGGATGTCCGGATGTGGCCTCTCCACACTGTGACGCCGCAGCTCCGCTACAGTCGCTACCCAGGCATCACGCTCCTCTTCAGCCTGGGTCGCGCGGGCCACCGCACCGGTAAGTTACTCTCGGAGGGAGGCAATCTCCAGAAAAGGGGCCGAGGAGCTAGAAGACGCGCTGCCAGCCATTCCCACCATCGCTGCCTGCTGGGCACGCTGGAACAAACAAACAACGGCCGTCGGCTAAGCTCCAAAAAAAAATTGCAGCACTTAACTTACCAGGATCGATAGTTCCTGTTGAGTGACAGCCAGCTGCCGCCTAGCCTCTGCCAGTTGGGCAGGCAAGCCATTGATGTCACGCGTATCCCCGGGTTGGAGAGGTCCCACATGACTCTCCCTCCGCTGCCGCTGGAAGTCGGCACTATCCTGCACCAATACTCTCCCCTGCTGCCCAGGGAGACGTATGCGCCAGTCCTCGAGCTTCGCCTTGCCGTGACTCTCCTTCCTGACACGGCTCGGCTCATCTGCACTCGCCCATTCATCAGCTAAGCCCGGGATCCTTTCCATGCCCTACATCAAGAAAGAAGGGTCTTACGTCAAACAACGAGAACGCGTCTCCTGTCAAGGACGCATCCATCATTTGAGTGCAACACTCGCCGAACCCTTTTCCCCACTCACATGGCTTGCTCCAAACTCCAAATGAATCAAAGAGGAGGAGATCGGAGGACCTACCAGATCATGTTCACCTCCCTCCGCGCCATCGGGTCCCTCGGATCCCTCAAGTACCCAAAGGGGCCCTTCCTCTTCCATGGACGCCTCTCCGTGCTCTTGCGCGTCCCTCCCGATCGAGAGTGGAAGAAGACGAAGACGGGTGAGCAAATCTCGACGGGAGGCGGGCTCGTTTGCGGGCAAGGCATAGAAGAAGGGCCGCCTGGCGCTTTAAATTTGAATTTGAAAGATAAGACGTGTCCTCGCGCCTAGACGTGCCCAAAAAAGAGAGAAAAGAAACATTATCCCTCCATGCACGGCGTAATTCCCTACTTTTCAGGGCAAGGCCTCGTGAAGCGTGCCTCGAAAGAACAAGTGCAAAGAAAGAAGCGTGGGAGAGAGAAAGTACACACAACACAAGGAACCATTTCATTTCACATAAGCAAACAGTCAGTTGTACATCATAAAGTGAAGAGGGTGGGGTGTACAAACAACTCTCTAACTCTCGCTGCCACCCTCCTGGTCATCTCTCTCTCTCTGACGGGGATCCCTAGGGGGCCTCCGCGAACCCTGAGAAGCGGTGCTCGCCTCGCCCTGTGGTGCCACGCCAGCCTCAAAGGCGCGACGACGATCCTCGGCCGAAGAAACTAGGAAGCTGCCCATGGAGAAGGAACCAGACTGACGAAGTCGCGCCCCGCGCTCCTTCGCCCTCTGATACCGCTCCTCACTCTCACGAAGCCTCCCTTCCACTGTGCCGAGACTCAGTCGGAGCTCCATCATCTGGGCCTCCAGAGCCCTCCTCTCGTCCCAATCTCGCTGTCGCTCCGCACTCATGTCCTCTCTCTCTCTCTCCCTGTCCTCCCTCTCTCTCTCTCTCCCTCTCCATGTCCTCCCTCTCTCTCTCCCTGTCCTCCCTCTCCCTCTCTCTCTCTCTCTCTCTCTCTCTCTCTCATCGCCTCTCTCCTTGACAGCTCGAGGGCAATCCGTAGCTCTAGCACGTCGTGAGGAAGCTCCTCAGCCTCTTGCCGTCGCTCCTCCTCCAGCTCCGCTATCCGGGCGTCACGCTCTGCCGCCCAGGCGTCGCGCTCCTGCTCGGCACGGACAGCACGGGCCAGGGCATCCCGAATCTCCGCCACTTGCCAAAGCCCACATGCCCCGTAAGAGATCAAGAAAAGCAACTAGAAAGAAAGTCGGGGTCAAGCAAGCACTCACTCGAGCCCTGCGCTCGCGTTCGACCTCCTCAGCCCGGGCCACCGCGTACGCCAGCTGCTCCTGAAGGGAAGAGACCTCCGGAGGAGGGCCCCACGAACTGGAACCTGCTCCAGCAGCCATCCCGGTTGCCGCTGCCTGATGGGCCCGCTGAAACACAAGAGCAAACGACCGTCGGAGGCTAAGCATCGAAAATCCAGGTCAAAAAAAATACATCATACATTGCATAGACTCACCAGGATCTCCAACTCCTGCCGGACAACCGCTAACTGCTGCCTGGCGTCCGCCAGCTGGGCACGCAGGTCGGCAATCATGTTATCACGAGCATCTTGCATTGCACATAGGAAAGTGTCACATGCATATGCATATAGGAAAAGAAAAATCTTCATCTCACACTTACCCCTGCCGCCCCACCAAGGTGTAGACGCTCCCTGTACGTGGCCCAGTACCGTCTCAGGTAGTCGGTGCTTTCCTGCACATGGGACACCACTGGGAGTGGGACCCCGCCCTGCTGCCAGTCCTGGTACTGCGTAGGGAAGCGCGTGCGCCAGTCCATGACCTTCCCCTTCCCCCGGGTCTTCCGCCTGACGCGGACCGGCTCATCTACCTCGACCCACTCCTGGGCTAACCCCAACGTCCTCATGACCAGCCTAAGCCGCAGCGGCTCAATCTCGTTCAGGCAATGGACCCACACGTCCCACCCGAAAGGAGGACGACCCGCTACGACCCAAGGCTGGCCAGCATCGGCCATGCCCAGGTAGGGTGTAATATCCCGGACCTTTCGGATCCTTTCTTCATGGGTCCCGGATCTGGTTTTCGGAGTGTCCGGCTCCGTTGTGTCTGAAATTTCGTTTCAGACATCTTTCGTGTTCGGATCGGCGCGGTCCGGAGTTGTTTCGGAGGCCCGGAGGCGTTCCGCGGCTTTTCCGTGTGTGTTTTCTGATTTTCGGTGTGTGTTTCGGCTTTTACTTCGGAAGCTCGCTGCGGGTGAACCAGGCCGTTCACCTGGTGATGTGGCACAGCCCAAGGATGACTAAATATGTAATGAACAACCTAGGACCTAGATCCACAAGCATACAAGCACTCAATGATTCTCACAATAGCGTCTTACTTACACGGCACACGCGATCACCCGGCGGGGGCCGGGGGATGATGGCAAGGGTTCGAGGCGAGACCCAATGAGTCTAATGGACTTAGTTGGCTTAGGCTGACCCCAAAGAGTCTAGGATTCCCAACTTAGTGGGCGGCTGGCCCGCAAGGCGGGGTTTGGGTGGCACTCTCTCACGGCCCGCGGTGGGCACTAACAAATGAACATACAAGAACGGACCCTCTTCTCACCGTCCGACGAGCAATCAAAGCAATGCTAAACTTGTAGAAGTAAGGCTATCAAGGTTAGTATCAGTGGCTCACCTGATCGGTGTGAAGACACCGATCCCGCTCGGAGACGAGGGCGCGCCGGGAGGCGAGGGTATACACCCGATCGCCGCGGCGATATAGCTTGACCTGAAAATGCAAAGGTGTACAACACTACGCCTCGCGCAGGAGGGGTGATCTTGGGGTGGGGATTAGGCTTATTACATTCAAAACTACCTCCACGCTGGGAGGGGCCTTCAGCCGGCCAAGCGGGGTGGGGAATTAAGCTAAGGAACCCGACTTGTCGAATCCCGCCGGTTCTGCCAATCTGCAAATTCGCCGGACAGTGGGGCGGTGTTGATGTTTCCGAAAATTCCACAGAGCGTGGATCTTGATGAAACCTGTGCCAAAAGTTCCCCAACAGGACGGGGATGGTGTCTGAATTTTGGCAGGAGCTCTGGAACTCAGGGCTGGTCGG
Organism: Amorphophallus konjac; assembly: GCA_022559845.1. NCBI lineage: Eukaryota > Viridiplantae > Streptophyta > Magnoliopsida > Alismatales > Araceae > Amorphophallus > Amorphophallus konjac. The sequence continues at coordinate 23,419,530 of CM040121.1, forward strand.
GCCGGCGACTGGAACATGTCAGCAACTTCTTCCTCTGGCTGGTGCAGAACAGGTACAGAGAGTTTTAGATGGCACCACGGACGCTCCTGAACTCCAAATGAGGCGATCCTGGCGGTGACGTGATCATGGTCGGAGTAGCTTCGAGCAGGAATCGACGGGGCCCCAATCGGAGGTCGGGGAAGAGCGAGGTAGCCAGATAAGTAGGGACAGGTCAAACCTGGACCCACAGGGGGCAGACGACACACCCCGACGAAGAAAATGGTTACTGAAGCTCCGGAGGCCGAATGAAGTCCTTCTTCTTGGAGATGACAGCTAACTGGTAGTAGTTTCAGACCTCCGAAAATGGCACTCAGATCTTCAGGGAGAAAGCCGTGGTCGGACTGTGACTGCAGCTCTGGTTCCCTGCCTGAGAGCTTCTGCGAGGTCGCGGGAGAATGGCTGCTGTGGACTTCTCGGAGCTCAGATGCCGACGAAACCACCTCCCCTTGGAAGCTCTCTGGACGACCTTTCCAGAGATGTAGGCCTTGCCACCAGGAGTATCAGGGAGCAGCCGGAGACGATGCAACTTCAGGACCCCACTCTGCTGCCTGCGCCCTGCAACCTGAAACTCCAATCTTGCAAGACCAAAGGGAGTGGGAGGGAGAGTAGCACAGCTTGGGGTGATGGCTGATGGTTTGTGGATATGGGAAGGACGTGGCTAGGGCTTCTGGAGGGTCTGGAGTGGCAGGGATAGATGGAGAGGGGGGCTGGAGCAGCTAGAGGTGGAGATGGGGGGTGGATGTGCACTAGAGAGAGGATGAGTGAGAGAGGAGGTGGGGGGCGAATTTGGCTGTAGGGAGGAAGGGAATTTCGACCTAGGGTGATTAAGGAGGTGGGGAGATGGAAGGGCACAGCCCTAGGGAGAGGGAAATTTGAATTTGGGCTTTGGGAGGGGTTAATTCAGCCTTGGGAAGGTGGTGGTGTGCTTTGGAAAGTGGAAAGGTGCCTAGGAGAAGGGGTTTCCACCTAGGGGTTGGAGGGGGAATTGAATGAGTGCATGGGGAAGGGGAAGGGGCCTTAATGAGGGGTGAATGGGGAGGAGAGAGAATGAATTTCAAAATTGGGGTGGGGAGAAGAGAGAGAGGGGGTATAATCCACTTAGAGAGAGTGATAGTAAGAGAGAGAGAGAGAGAGGGAGATATTGAGAGGGAGATGGCAAATGCTTTTCAATATTCATCAAAAGTTGTTACAATGAGAGGGAGGGGAGGCCTATTTATAGGCTCCATACTTTCATATGACCATAATGACCCTGACAAGCTAACTAATGACCAAAGCAGTCCAATGGAGGGGTGCCCCTGGGCCTAGCCCACTAGTTGGGCCCAATAGTTTAACAAACCAACATAATGACACATGACTTTGGTAGATAACCTACTAACCTAGGTACATGACTCAAATAATAGGAAAATTACATGGTTTAAGACTCAAATAAAATATAAAAATTACATGACTAGACTCACAAACACATGATGAACATAATGGCATATGTCGACGACGATTCGAGCCTCAAAAAAGTGGAGGGGCAAGGGATGCCCCCATCACCTGGGCACGAGTGGTACCGTTGCGATCAGTGCGTTCCGAGGATCGCGGGGGTGTAATTTTCTATTTTTTAAAATTTTTCAGAATTTCCAGATTTTCTATAAAACCCCCTTATTTTCTCTCTCTCCCCCACCTTCTTCTTCTTCTTCCTCCTTCCTCCTCCACCGTAACCCTCCCTCTCTCCCTCTCTTCCTCCCGTTCGAGCGCGGCTAGCTCCTCTCCGGCTGCTGACAGCGGCGGGGCGACGGCGCGGCGACGTGGACGGCGGTGAGGCGATCATGGGGGCGTGCGGCGAGCGTGGGAAGCGTGAGGAGGCGGGGTTTCCAAAGGCATTCTTCGTGGTTTGTGGGCGATCCGGCGGAGCATTCGCTCCATTGAGGTAGGGTGACGTTCCTTAGCCTCTTGCCGTTCATTTCCGTGGTTTGTAGGCCGCGGGGAGGCCGAGAGGGGCTTGATTGAGAGGGTTTGGGGTTTTCCATGATTTGGGGAGAGCTCGCCCGATCTATAGTTTTAGCCCGCGATTTCACGTTTGGATGGCTTAGATGCATGCTAGGGGCCCCATGGGTCTTCCCCTTTGTTTTCCCCCTCTCTGGTGGAGGCACGGGGGCGTGGTCGAAGTTTTTGGGGTTTTCCCGCCGTAACGTGCTCGGGGGTGTGTAACGGTCACTCCAGTGACCGTCACATGCTTGTGACGCCCCTAGAGGGGTGCGTTACATTCCTGAGTAGTGTTTTGGGGGTCGGGGGGCTGTAACGGCCTCACGATAGACCGCCATTTGCCTATTACGCGCTTGGGTAGGGCCGTCAGGGGCTTTCGACCGTTGGTTTGTGACCGTTGGGGGTCAGGCCATGTAACGCACCGGGCTAGGCGCGTTACATGCGTGCAACGCGCTAGGGCAGGCGCGTTACTTCCTGTTTTCACCCCAAGTGTGAGGGCCAGTAACGCGCTGGGCCAGGCGCGTTACATGCGTGTGACGCGCCGGGCTGGGCCGTTACATCCCTTTTGGCTTTGGGAGCGTGGGGGTGTGTGTAACGCATGGGGCCAAGCGCGTTACATTCTTGTAACGCGCCTGGACCAGGCCGTTACATCCTTTTCCCCTCTGACCGTGTGACGGTCCGTTTTGAACCGTTAGGCGCATGTAACGGTCTCGCCTAGACCGTTACTTGCTTGTGACGGCCATAGGGTGGACCGTCACATGCCTGGTTGCCCCATGAGGGTGGCAACCCTGTTTTTACTCCGACTGTGGCCACTGCGCGACGGGGCTGGTGCGTGGGGTGATTCCCACACGTTGTCAGATTCGGACGTTATTTTCCGTTGACTCGAGAGTCTACTCCTTTGTGACCCTCCACTAGTCGTAGCCTATCAGTACGCGTGTGCTGATCGCACCAGGGAGTGGTGTACGGGCTTACCCTGAGGACGGTGTTAGACTGGTTACCGTCGGGCCCCTCGTCACATCAGAGTCCAGTGCCAGGGGAAAACCAGTCAGAGGGTCAGACCTAGGACGCGTGGTCTGTGTGTGCACACGTGGTTGGGGACAGTGGACGCACGTCGACGGGCGTGACCCCAGCTAGTCACTTGTTTGTGGTTACTTGTGTGGTGTTCGCGCCTCTGGTAGGAGCTACCACGCCAGGCGGTTCACCTGCGGCGCGGCGTAAGACGTCAGGGGACACTACCGGCTGTGCTTCTAGTGGGTGGTACTCCTGTCGAGTACAGAGTGGCAGTTTGTCAGTCGTGTGTTTCCGACCTTCGGGTTTTGTCGGGTTAGCTGTTGAGCTTCAGTCTTCTTACCGTGGCACGGGTGTCTGTTTGCGTGCCATGGGACCTTTGTTCTGTAGAGTACGGGGCTTCCGTTTCCGAGGTACTCTCCTACCGCTAGTGTAGTGGTTTCTCGTTTTACGAGGTAGGGTTCGAGTGATCCCTACTGAGTCTTGTTCCGAGACTCATTCCCTGCGTGTTTTCACCGTGTTTCAGGTGAGGCGCCACCCCGGGGGAGTTCGTCTGGGGTGCAGCGTGGTGCGGGTGCCCAGAGGTAGTGCCAGAGGTCAGAGCCGGGGTATGTCCCGTGTAGCTGTACTTTCCTTTCTTGTCACTGTACTAGTCGTGGACTATTGTTATTGTTGTCAATTTCTTTTGTGGACCATGTAAAATGTTAATTTATTTCCTGCTTAATGTTATAACTGTTTAATTTCTGCAATTATTTGTGATACTTGTGTAGTCTCCACACCATCCTTTTTAACCCTTCCGAGTCTTCGGGCTCGTGGGTGGCGGTGCGAGTCTCGGGTTATCGGGCCTTCCCGGTAATCGGATTCTCGGGTCGTTACAGCTGGTATCAGAGCGCGGTTGTGGAATTACATGAGAATCATAGGTAATTGTAGTGGTCCACTAGTCCACAGCAATGATGTACATGTGACGCTGGCATTGGGCACCGCGGGTTTAGTTTGACCTTGCTGTTTTCGTGTTTTCTGTCTTGTGCTTTAGGAGCGAGTATGGCGCCGAGGCGGAGCTCTCTCTCTCAGCAGGGGCAGTCGGCTGGAGGCCAGGAGATCCAGCAGGGGGTCCAGAGGGACCAGGAGGAGCATAGTAGAGCGCCACCGGGGGCTACCGAGGCCGCGGATACTGTGAGAGTTCCGGGGGCCGAGGATTTCTTCCGTGGCATGTACCAACTTATGTCTCAGCAGTTCGGCGGAGAGGCTGGTGAGGGCTCGTCAGTCAGTGGTGGGCCAGGCCGAGCAGTGAGGGACTTCATGCAGTTCCATCCAGCTTACTTTAGCGGCCAGGCAGACTCTGATGCGGCTCGTGATTGGCTCGATGAGATGGAGCGGGTGTTCAGTTCTGCGAAGAGTGCTGCCGAGGACAGAGTGGTGTTGGCCTACAACCAATTGCTGGGTACGGCTCGGAGGTGGTGGTCTTCCGAGTGGAAGACGTCTTTTCAGCTTCGTCCACTTGAGCAGATCGAGTGGGATGATTTCGTCAGTGCTTTCGAGCGTACGTACTGTCCAGATTATGTTGCTACGCAGCGGATGCGGGAGTTTCTGGAGCTGGTGCAGGGTGACATGTCCGTGTTGCAGTACAGGGCCCGATTTGTCGAGCTGGGTCGGTATGCACCTCACATCATGGATCATGAGAGGGTGAAGACCGCGCAGTTTGTGCAGGGCTTGAGGCTGGAGCTGAGGCACCATTTGATCGCGAACGGGGCCACTGATCTAGAGACAGCGTCTCGTGTTGCGGCTTCGTTAGAGATGGATATGCAGAGGATCCGAGGACCGATCAGCCAGGGGCAGTCCTTGTCAGGTCGCAGCCAACAGTCGGCTACCCAGTAGCAAGGTTCTTTCCAGCATGCGCCGGGTGGTTCAGGAGTACCGGCATCCTCCGAAAGAAGAAGTCCAAGGATCAGGGGCAGGCTTCATCGGGCAGTGTACAGCAGCCGATTCCTTTACAGTGTCAGGGATCAGTGGGTGGATCGCGAGAACCTTGTCCACGGTGTGGTGGGACCCACCCAGGCAGGCAGTGCACGGCGCCGATCATGTGTTTTCGGTGTGACCAGCCAGGGCATATGGCGCGCGACTGTCCTCAGAGGCCGCCGCAGCAGCAGTTTCCTCAGCAACAGCAGGTTCCCCAGCAGCAGAGGCAGCAGCAGCAGCAGCAGCAGGGACAATATCCGCCGCTACCCAGGTCAGCTAGTGTGGGAGGCAGGCAGAAGGCTCGGGGCCAGATCACTCACATGACCAGGGCAGAGGCAGGGGCGTCGCAGCTCGTGGAAGGTACCGTTCAGATTTTGGGTTGTGCGGCTTGGGTTTTAATTGATTCTGGCACGTCTCATTCGTTTATTTCGGAGGATTTCGCGTCGAGCGTCGAGGAGCCGGTGACCCAGTTGTCCTGTGATTTGGCAGTGGAGTTACCTTCGGGTGATTTTATGATCACTCCGTATTGCTTCGATCAGGTTCCGATTTGGATCGATGGGCGGAGTATGCCAGGCAGGTTGTATGCGTTGCAGCTTCGAGATTATGATGTGATTCTCGGCATGGATTGGCTCGAGACCCATGGAGCGGTGGTGGATTGTAGAATGAAGAGGGTCTACTTCCAGCATCCGAGCAAGAGGACCTTCTATTTCCAAGGTATCCGTTCCGCCTCTTCTCGATTCCTTATCTCTGCTATTCGAGCCCGTCGATTGCTTGATTCAGGTTGTCAGGGTTTTCTTACGTCCGTGGTTGTGTCTGACCGGATGGAGCCGGATGTCGAGGACATTGCGGTGATGTGCGAGTTTCCCAACGTTTTTCCCGAGGAGTTGCCTGGATTACCTCCCCAGCGGGAGATCGATTTCGTGATCGAGGTTGTGCCTGGTACGGGACCTTTGGCGAAGGCTCCCTATAGTATGGCCCCCGCTGAGTTGAGGGAGTTGAGGGCACAGTTGCAGGAACTGTTGGCCAAGGGGTATATTCGTCCTAGTTTTTCCCCTTGGGGTGCGCCCGTGTTGTTTGTGAAGAAGAAGGACGGTAGTCTGTGCTTGTGCATTGACTGTCGGCAGCTGAATGAAGTGACCATTAAGAACAAGTATCCGTTGCCGCGGATTGATGATTTGTTCGACCAGCTGCAGTCTGCGCGAGTGTTCTCGCGGATTGATTTGTGGTCCGGTTACTATCAGCTGAGAATTCGCGAGTCCGATGTGGAGAAGACTGCATTCAGTACGAGGTACGGGCATTATGAGTTTTTGGTGATACCATTCGGGCTCACCAATGCCCCTGGAGCCTTCATGGACTTGATGCAGAGGGTGTTTCATCCGTATTTGGACCAGTTCGTGGTCATCTTCGTGGATGACATCCTTGTTTATTCGCGGTCTGCCGAGGAGCACGCATACCATTTGGGTGTAGTGCTGCAGACGTTGCGAGATCACCAATTGTATGCGAAGCTCAGCAAGTGCGAGTTTTAGCTCAGCGAGGTGCACTTTCTGGGACACGTGATTTCTGGTGATGGCATTTCCGTGGACCCCGCCAAGGTCGAGGCAGTGATGCAGTGGCCGAGGCCGAGGTCGGTGACGGAGATCCGGAGTTTCTTAGGGCTTGCGGGTTATTATCGTCGGTTTATCCAGGATTTTTCTCGCATTGCGGCCCCGATGACTAGACTCACGCGGAAGGATGTGCCTTTTGTTTGGTCCGAGGAGTGTGAGCAGAGCTTCAGGGAACTGAAGAGATTGCTCACCTCGGCTCCGGTGTTAGTTTTGCCTTCTGGATCGGGAGGTTTCGTGGTGTGTACAGATGCTTCCGGCATTGGGTTGGGTGCTATGTTGATGCAGCATGGTAGAGTGGTGGCTTATGCATCTCGGCAGCTAAAGCCCCACAAGGAGAACTACCCTACCCATGACCTTGAGTTGACGGCGGTGATCTTCGCGCTGAAGATCTGGAGGTATTATCTGTACGGTGAGAAGTTCGAGGTGTTTACTGACCATCAGAGTTTGAGGTATGTGTTCTCGCAGAGAGATCTGAACCTCAGGCAAAGGCGTTGGATGGAGTTCATGAAGGATTATGACTTCACCCTGTCTTATCAGCCGGGCAGGATGAATGTCGTTGCTGATGCCTTGAGTCGGAAGGTGGCGGTCAGTACCTTGATGTTGAGGAAGTGGAGGCTCTGGGAACAAGTGCCCGAGGTATCTTTCAGGCTCAAGATTCCCCAGGAGCCAGGGTTGGCAGTGCTTGCGAGTCTGACTGTCACTCCTGCTATCCGTCGTGAGGTGACAGAGGCTCAGCATGCAGACCCTGAGTTGCCCTGGATTCTAGCTATGGCTGATGTGGAGCTGGGTGAGGATAGCACTGCTAGGTTTCGCGGCAGGCTGTACGTCCCAGCGGAGGAGCAGGTTCGTCGTGCGGTGTTACGCGAGGCTCATGGGAGCAGGTACACTGTGCACCCGGGTGTGACGAAGATGTATCGGAACTTGCGGAGGCAGTTCTGGTGGCCTGGCATGAAGAGAGATGTCACAGAGTTTGTGGCCAGGTGCCTGATCTGTCAGCAGGTGAAGGCGGAGTATCAGCGACCAGGAGGTACTCTCCAGCCCTTGGATGTTCCTGCTTGGAAGTGGGACCATGTGACCACGGATTTCGTGGTGGGATTACCGAGGATCCCTAGTGGGCAGGACAGTATTTGACTGCTGGTGGATCGACTGACGAAGGTGACGCGGTTGTTACCGGTCAAGGTCAGCTGGAGCGTGTCTAAGTTGGCTCGTCTTTATGTGGAGCGGATCGTGCCGTTGCATGGGGTTCCCATTTCGATCGTGTCGGATCGGGATCCGCGCTTCACTTCTGGATTCTGGAGGAGTTTCCAGCGAGCTCTTGGCACGGAGTTGGCATTTAGCTTGGCGTATCATCCTCAGTCAGATGGTCAGTCTGAGAGGACCATTCAGACTTTGGAGGACATGCTGAGATCCTGCTGCCTGGAGTGGCAGGGGAGTTGGGTTCATCACCTACCGTTGGTGGAGTTTGCCTATAACAACAGCTATCATTCGAGCATCGGCATGGCTCCTTATGAGACATTGTATGGGTGTCCTTGTCGGACTCCACTTGATTGGTTTGAGGTGGGTGAGCGTGTTTTGACGGTACTGGAATTGGTGCAGCAATGTGTGGATGTTGTGCACCTGGTTCGTTAGAACATGTTGGCGGCCCAGAGTCGGCAGAAGAGCTATGCTGACCGTAGGAGGCAGCCTCTCGAGTTCACCGTGGGCGATCATGTGTTCTTGAGAATTTCTCCGATGAAGGGGGTGATGCATTTTCAACGGCGTGGGAAGCTGAGTCCCCGCTATATTGGTCCTTTTATGATTGTGGAGCGCATCGGTGAGGTTGCTTACCGGTTGCAGTTACCTCCTGAGTTGGCGTCGGTGCATGACGTGTTCCACGTCTCGATGTTGCGGAAGTATATGCCCGATGACTCTCATGTGCTCGAGTTTTCTGTTTGGCCTGAGGTGACTCCAGATCTTTCTTTCCCAGAGTTTCCGATCCGCGTGGAGGATAGGCGAGAGCAGCGCCTGCGGAACAAGGTTATTCCCTTGGTAAAGGTCGTGTGGCAACGACACTCTGGTGGTGAGGCTTCGTGGGAACGTGAGGACGAGATGCGTCAGCAGTTCCCGTATCTGTTTGAGTGAGTCTTCCTCTTCTTTCCCCTTTGATTGTTCTCAATTTCGAGGATGAAATTCCTTAAGGGGGGAGGGCTGTAATATCCCAGACCTTTCGGATCCTTTCTTCGTGGGTCCCGGATCTGGTTTTCGGAGTGTCCGGCTTCGTTGTGTCCGAAATTTCGTTTCGGACATCTTTCGTGTTCGGATCGACGCGATCCGGAGTTGTTTCGGAGGCCCGGAGAAGTTCCGCGGCTTTTCCGTGTGTGTTTTCTGATTTCCGGTGTGTGTTTCGGCTTTTACTTCGGAAGCTCGCTACGGGTGAACCGGGCCGTTCACCTGGGCACGAGTGGTACCGTTGCGATCGGTGCGTTCCGAGGATCGCGAGGGTGTAATTTTCTATTTTTTGGAATTTTTCAGAATTTCCAGATTTTCTATAAAACCCCCCTATTTTCTCTCTCTCCCCCACCTTCTTCTTCCTCTTCTTCTTCCTCCTTCCTCCTCCACCGTAACCCTCCCTCTCTCCCTCTCTTCCTCCCGTTCGAGCGCGGCTAGCTCCTCTCCGGCTGCTGACAGCGGCGGGGCGACGGCGCGGCGACGTGGACGGCGGTGAGGCGATCGTGGGGGCGTGCGGCGAGCGTGGGAAGCGTGAGGAGACGGGGTTTCCAAAGGCGTTCTTCGTGGTTTGTGGGCGATCCGACGGAGCATTCGCTCCATTGAGGTAGGGTGACGTTCCTTAGCCTCTTGCCGTTCATTTCCGTGGTTTGTAGGCCGCGGGGAGGCCGAGAGGGGCTTGATTGAGCGGGTTTGGGGTTTTCCATGATTTGGGGAGAGCTCGCCCGATCTATGGTTTTAGCCCGCGATTTCACGTTTGGATGGCTTAGATGCATGCTAGGGGCCCCAGGGGTCTTCCCCTTTGTTTTCCCCCTCTCCGGTGGAGGCACGGGGGTGTGGTCGAAGTTTTTGGGGATTTTCCCGCCGTAGCGTGCTCGGGGGTGTGTAACGGTCACTCCAGTGACCGTCACATGCTTGTGACGCCCCTAGAGGGGTGCGTTACATTCCTGAGTAGTGTTTGGGGGTCGGGAGGCTGTAACGGCCTCACGATAGACCGCCATTTGCCTATGACGCGCTTGGGTAGGGCCGTCAGGGGCTTTCGACCGTTGGTTTGTGACCGTTGGGGGGCAGGCCATGTAACGCACCGGGCTAGGCGCGTTACATACGTGCAACGCGCTGGGGCAGGCGCGTTACTTCCTGTTTTCACCCCAAGTGTGAGGGCCATGTAACGCGTTGGGCCAGGCGCGTTACATGCGTGTGACGCGTCGGGCTGGGCCGTTACATCCCTTTTGGCTTTGGGAGCGTGGGGGGGGGGGGGTGTGTAACGCATGGGGCCAAGCGCGTTACATTCTTGTAACGCACCTGGACCAGGCCGTTACATCCTTTTCCCCTCTGACCGTGTGACGGTCCGTTTTGAACCGTTAGGCGCATGTAACGATCTCGCCTAGACCGTTACTTGCTTGTGACGGCCATAGGGTGGACCGTCACATGCCTGGTTGCCCCATGAGGGTGGCAACCCTGTTTTTACTCCGACTGTGGCCACCGCGCGACGGGGATGGTGCGTGGGGTGATTCCCATACGTTGTCGGATTCAGACATTGTTTTCCGTTGACTCGAGAGTCTACTCCTTTGTGACCCTCCACTAGTCGTAGCCTATCAGTACGCGTGTGCTGATCACACCAGGGAGTGGTGTATGGGCTTACCCTGAGGACGGTGTTAGACTGGTTACCGTCGGGCCCCTCGTCACATCAGAGTCCAGTGCCAGGGGAAAACCAGTCAGAGGGCTAGACCTAGGACGCGTGGTCTGTGTGTGCACACGTGGTTGGGGACAGTGGACGCACGTCGACGGGCGTGACCCCAGCTAGTCACTTGTTTGTGGTTACTTGTGCGGTGTTTGCGCCTCTGGTAGGAGCTACCACGCCAGGCGGTTCACCTGCGGTGCGGCGTAAGACGTCAGGGGACGCTACCGGCTGTGCTTCTAGTGGGTGGTACTCCTGTCGAGTACGGAGTGGCAGTCTGTCAGTCGTGTGTTTCCGACCTTCGGGTTTTGTCGGGTTGGCCGTTGAGCTTCGGTCTTCTTACCGTGGCATGGGTGTCGGTTTACGTGCCATGGGACCTTTGTTCTGTAGAGTACGGGGCTTTCGTTTTCGAGGTACTCTCCTACCGCTAGTGTAGTGGTTTCTCGTTTTACGAGGTAGGGTTCGAGTGATCCCTACTGAGTCTTGTTCCGAGACTCATTCCCTGCGTGTTTTCACCGTGTTTCAGGTGAGGCGCCGCCCCGGGGGAGCGCGTCTGGGGTGCATCGTGGTGCGGGTGCCCAGAGGTAGTGCCAGAGGTCAGAGCCGGGGTATGCCCCGTGTAGCTGTACTTTCCTTTCTTGTCACTGTACTAATCGTGGACTATTGTTATTGTTGTCAATTTCTTTTGTGGACCATGTAAAATGTTAATTTATTTCCTGCTTAATGTTATAACTGTTTAATTTCTATAATTATTTGTAATACTTGTGTAGTCTCCACACCATCCTTTTTAACCCTTCCGAGTCTTCGGGCTCGTGGGTGGCGGTGCTAGTCTCGGGTTATCGGGCCTTCCCGATAATCAGATTCTCGGGTCGTTACATAGGGCCTCCACACCACCTGCATCGCCATACATGCATCATATTAGTTGTCATTTTACTCAATTGAGTCACATAAAAACAAAAATAATCATACGCATTATACCATAGCCTCGGGGTACTCGGTCAGCTCCCGTCGAAGCGATGCCAGCTGGTAGCCGTGCGGTGCCGCAACCATGACCGGCCTCCATCGCCGCGCCAGGGGCACGGCTCTCCTGTTCCCTTGCCTGGCTCTTCCCATCGGGAAGTAGTAGTAGCTCCGCATTTGCATCCATCATACATCATTAGCACGAATAATTACATATTTAACTACGGTAAAATGCATAAATAAAATGTTTACCTAGAGAAAAGGTGTGAAGCCGCTGACTGTCGTCTCCCTCTCTGAAGTCTGGGAGAGATCGGCGATCAAGTGGGCGAGTAGGGCCGCTCCCCATGCATAGTCCCTCACTCTGTCCAGGTCCGTCAGGATCCCAAGGAAGCGGCAGTGGATGCCGTCCCCCTTTGTCCCCAGCAGAAGGCAGCCCAGGAAGAAGAAGAGGAACCTCCGGAGGTCTAGATCCACCAGCTCCCGCTCGCTCGGATCCTGGGTGAAAGCTGCGCGGGCGTCTCCCTCCGGTCGTGCCAAAAACTCTGCCCCAGTCTCGCTAACCCGCTGGCGCGGGTCAATGAATCCGAGCGCCTCCATAATATCTACCCAGCCGACTACCCTACTATCTCTGTAGGTCGCGCTCGTCTCCAGCCACAGTAGGTCCAGGGCGCTCTCTCTGTAGTCGGGGTAGGTGACCCCGCTGACTGCCTCTCCGTCCACTCGTAGCCCGGTGATCCGAGCTACGTCCTCCAATGTCGGCACCATGTGCCCCCAGGGCATCAGGAACGCCTGACTCGGCACGTGCCACCGCTCCCTGAACGCCTGGATGAGAGGAAGGTCAATCTGGAAGGGCTCGATCCTCAGGAACGCTCCAAAACCCATGGCGTCCACCCGTGCCCTTTGGAAGTCTGGCAGCCCCCGATACGCTGCTACCACCAGGGACCAGCTGATCCGGCTCTTCATCACGCCCTACACACCACAAAAAAAAAAAAGGGAACACATCAGAGTCATGAATAATAAACAACAACATTGTACATAATATTTATTTATTTATTTATTTTTGATTTATTTAATATATATATATATATATATATATATATATATATATATATATATATATATATATAAAGGCGTCCAGCCCACTGGACGCTTTATTTTTTATTTTCTTTATTTTATTTAAAAATAAAAAATAATAAAAATAATGAAGGCGTCTACTTATGTGGACGCCTCCATATTTTTCATTTAATTATTTATATAATAACCCCAAAAATATATAAATAAAAAAATATGGAAGCGTCCAGGCCCCTGGACGCCTTCTTCCCTCACACTCCCGCACCTTCTGAACGCCGCCTCTCGCCCCATTTCACGCCTAATAAAGCAACAAATTGGAGTCTAAGGGGCTTACCGGGTCGTGCTCATCCTCCCCCGCGTCGCCGGGGCCCCCAGGACCCTCCACGGCTAAGGGAGGTGCCTCCTCTTCCGCGGCAACCTCCTCCCCCACGGTAGCCTCCTCTGCATGATCCCTCGACTTCCTCGGACGACGAGCAAGTCGTTTCCGCTTCTCTCCACCTTGGCTCGGGCCTCCTTGCTCCATTAGGAACTGAGAATGGGTCGTTAGAATGAACATGGAAAGATAAAAGGGGGTGAAGGCCCCCTTTTATAGAATTTGACCCTTTATTGGGGCGTCCAGGCGCCTAGACGCCCCTATAAAAATTTTTTAAAAAGAAATTCAAAAAAATATTTGGGGCGTCCAGGCGCGTGGACGCCCCCATAAAGAAAATTTTAATTAAAAAATTCAAAAGTTTGCGGCGTCCAGGCGCTTGGACGCCCCCATAAAAAAATTTTAATTAAAAAAATTCAAAAAGTTTGGGGCGTCAAGGCCCATGGACGCCTCCATAAAAAATTTTAATTAAAAAAATTCAAAAGTTTGGGGCGTCCAGGCTTCTAGACGCCCCCATAAAAAAATTTTAATTAAAAAAATTCAAAAAGTTTGGGGCGTCCAGGCCCCTGGACGCCCCCATAAAAAATTTTAATTAAAAAAATTCAAAAAGTTTGGGGCGTCCAGGCCCCTGGACGCCCCCCTTTAAAAAAAGTATATATATATGATCATAATATGAATAAATAAAAAAAAAGCAATAAAAATAAAAATAAAAATAATAAAATGATACCAAAGGGGAACAATGTTCCAAAATGTCAAATGCCAGATTTTATTCCATCAAAAAGTAAAGTGAGCTACATCAGGGGCTTAGGCACTCTAGGCCTTAGCTTCCCCAGTTCGGTTACATAAGCCCTCCACAGCTCACATTCTTCCTCCACGTGCGCTAATGCCTTTCCCGCAACACTTGTCTTCCACGGTGCTTTAATGGCCTTCGCTTCCTTTGCATCCACTTCCGTGCCCAACTCCCTCTTCTTCAAAGAAACGATGCCGGTTAGCAGTGGGAACGAGTGGCGCGGAATGCCGATCTGGATGCACTGATGTGCGTTGTAAAGAACAAACTCCGTTGTGCCAATCAGTTGGAGTTCAGCTTCGGGAGAAGACCGCGTGAGGAGTTCAAGCGAGAGTAGGCATGCCGGTGCACAAGTGAAGAAGCTTTGTGTCATGGTTCTGAAATAAGACCGCCAGTCTTCACGTTTCCTCAGCCACGCAACACGGTTCGCTATGGTACAACCGAAGCCTAACACATCGGCTATGTTATGAAGGGGGCTTTGTTGGAAGAGCTTTGAAGCAGTCGGCATCCCCTCACGGTGGTCAAATTTGAAGTGCAAATCAATGCATCAATTCAGAACAAGTGCGCAACCAAAAGGAGGCTTACCCATGCTAGAGGCAGTAACGCCACTGTAGAGGTAGGTAAGGACGGCGGGTCCCACCCTCTTGCCGCTCCAAATCCCGCAGATTGCACTCAATTGGTCCTCCTCCACTATGTTGTCAGTATAAGGGAATAGGAGAGCACCTGCCAGACAAATAGTGAACCCTTTCATGATTCCTTCCAAATGGTCATCGTCTGGTGACCCTCTCAGGGCATCCATAACCCATTCCGCGAGCTTTTGTAAATCAATTCCCTTTTGAGTGCGGACCTTTCTGGCTGAGCTAGGCGGCATGAAGCTTCCGAGGACACTCTCGGAAGTCACCATTCTCAGCATCCGCATAGCCTTTATCTTCCCGTCACTCTTGAATTTCTTCAGTCCGAGCAGAAGTTCAACCTCCTCGAGAAGGATGGTCGCCTCGAAGGTCGGAAAGATGAAAGTGTGGGTCTGAGGATGCCAAATCTCCACCAATGCGCCCATAGCAGCCCAGTCCATGCGAATCCTCTCGTAGTGCTTGGCATGAATAAGGAGTCCCTGAAGATGCCACCTCGTGAGTATGGCCCTCATGCCAATGGAGATGTTGGAAGTTAGCTTCGAAAGCCACGGCAGTTTGGAGAACTTCCTCGGGCTTGGGAAGAGTGGATACGGCTGGAAAGAAGAAAAAGGAGACAAGGAAGAAGGAGAAGTGAAAAGAGAGCCTACACGGAAAATTTGAAATAAATCAACTTACCATATGCGACTAGATCTTCCCACTCAGATGACCCTCGAGGTCGGAAAGTCGCTTGATCTCGCTGCTAGGCCTGCTCCTCTTCATAAGGCGGGAAGACTCTCCTTCCAGCCTAAACTCCCTGGATTCTCCTCTCCTCCTCCTCTTGAGCTTTCAAATCTCTCCTTGGTGCATTTGGTTGAACTAGCCTAAGGGGAGTACTTATAGGAAAGGAGAGGCACTACAGGATGAAACACGTCACATCAGTGGTCAGTCGTCAGGGTTTTGTCTGGATCTCCTTGTACTGTGGTGCGATTCTGCTGCGATTCTGTTGCTTTCTGATATTGTTAATTTATGCTGGTCTGTGCAGGTTTTACTAACGGACGTCATTGTCCCATATACTGTCCCACCTTTAGGTGATTGGTCCCACCATGTCATGCATCATACTATATGATATCTACGCTATTAGAGTATGTCAAGGACCTTGCGACCCGAACGAATCTAGGGTTTGAGTTCCCCTTCAAAAAAAATGGTGATGATTCCGGAAGAATTTGGGTTGTACAGATAGGCTGTTAATTTGTGATAGCGTGGGGACGATGGTTTCGTTCAGTGAGTTGGTGCGTGGATAAACGAGCCCCAGCTCAGTGTCAGCTCACCGAACCGGTATCCTGACCCATTCTTAACAAGTTGATGATATTATCCTTGGCTATTTTCTATTTTAGTTTGTTTAAAATTTTCTTTAAACCCAGCATGCATTCATATAGGACTTTGATTTTATTGCGGAAGATCATTCAAAGTGATTCGATTACGACAACCACTGTGCTCAAATTCTTACAATATGAGATATTCCATTCCGAATGAAGTACTGAGTTTCCTTGAGATGGCCCTACGCTGCTCTTCCAAAGGATACCCTTGTTTGGACAGACCCTCAGATATTCCTTTACTTTTTACCTTGTTTGACCCACCTTGGCCGCATCACTTCCACATTGGCTGGTAACCGCTCCCCAAAGGTGAAACCTACAGGTTTACGACCCAGGTACTTCCACATCGAGAAGTTGGTCTCCTTTATTTTCGTGCCTGAGCGCACATCTCACCCTCCCTTGTTTGATCTCCGTCCAAGCAATCGTCAAATTTGAAAGACCTTCTTCCAGGTCACCTTAGCGAAACCACAGGAAAGATTCCAAACAGTAATGTCAAAAGCGTGTCTCATCGCACCTTGGTATCAACTTTTCAGTCCATTCCCACTCCATTTCACTTTCACTTCGATACATTCCATTACGTGTCACTCCCTTGCATAGCAGACGCCAAGGCAGGGCAGCTGTAGACACCCTATTTCTGACATCCCCTGAGAAAATCTTATATTACTATATGACGCCCCGCAGTGGCTTTCGCATTCTAAATCGCTTGAGTGCTTCCTATTCTTGCTGCAGCATCCGAAAATCGCCTCGTCACGGAAATCATGCAGCATACGGACGACATCACCACCGATCGGACGCATGAGAAGATTCCGGAGACAGGAATTGTCCGACGGACGACTGCCGATGCCCTTTCGGCGGAATCCGGGGGTCTTCATGGAGGCGTCCAGGCCCCTAGACGCCTCTATGAGTTTATATATATAAAAAATAGAAAAAAAGAAATAAAAAAAATCAAAATCATGAAGGCGTCCAAATGACTGGATGCCTTCATCAATAACAAAAAATAAAAAAATGAAAATAACAAATAAACAAATAAAATTATTGAAGGCGTCCAGGGCCCTGAACGCCTCCTTTTGAGGCGTCCAGATGCCTGGACGCCTTCATTATCCGGCTCACGGGCGCCCCGATCCGCTGATCGATATGTCGTTTCGAAAAAATATACAAAAAATTTGAGGCGTCCAGGTGCCTGGACACCTTCAATCTCCAACATCCGGACAAACCGACCCGCCGCTCAATTTGACGTTGTGGAAAAATCCAAGAATGTGAAGACGTCTTGCCAATCAGACGCGCCCACTCGTGAGTCACGGACGCCCATCAAAACCACGTGTGGTACCATACCGTGTGCGACTTTTGGCGGAATTCCGGTGGGCTTTTATGAAGGCGTCCAGTCTCCTGGATGCCTTCATAAAAAGTTAAAAATAAAAAATAATTTTTTTTTTAATTTATTGATGGAGGCGTCCTGGGTCCTGGACGCCTCCATCCTCCGACTCTCTATAAATAGCAGACCCCCCCTCCATCTGAGGGAGAGCTTCTAAGAGGTCCGACAGGCTGCCGGATCTCATTTCTAACCCGTGGGTCTTTTGCAGGGGGGGGGGGGGTTCTGTCGGATTCTCGGGTGCCCGCGCTCGCAGGAGGAAGGTCATCTTCGTCCACCGTGCTTCCACGCTGTCCCTACGCTGCCGAAGCTCCGCCAGATTTCGCCATCGGCACATCCAATAAGCCAATCCTTTCCTTTTCTTCGTAGTTCTTTTACAATCATCATCTCGCATCCTCAATCTCCCTTTATAAGGGAGCCTTCTTTTATATACCTCTTTGCATAATTTCATTCATCATTGCATTTTTCTCCTACTCGTGTCCGAGAGGGGTTTAAAACCACACCAACCATGTGTGTGTCCTGTCACTATTTCATCACTTTTATTGCAAAAGATTGATACTACACTGCCATTTTCTAATTCTGTTTATTCATTGTCGTTGTTTTGCAAGGGTAACTGAAGAAAGCCCTCTCCGTCGGCCGGCCGAAGGGGGAGGAAGAAGCAACCCGCCACTTCCTGCTAGTGAGGTAGGCGCGATCACTCTTTATTTTTGGGGTCCTCGACCCCTGGCGATCACATCATAGTCTCGAGGCCGCGGCGAGTAATTTCCCACAATGGCCGTTTGAATTCTGTCTGCTCCTTGTTATATCTTGAACTGCTCTTATACCTGCCATATTCTCGAGGCCGTGGCGAGTCACTTCCCGTAATGGCCGTTTAAATTCTGTCATTTATACCCTGTTATATCTCTATTCTGCTGTATTCTCGAGGCCGCAGCGAGTCACTTCCCGCAATGGCCGTTTGAATTCTGCTTCTTTTTATATCTTGTTATATCTCTATTCTGCTATATTCTCAAGGCCTCGGCGAGTCACTTCTCACAATGGCCGTTTGAATTCTGTCTGCTCCTTGTTATATCTTGAACTGCTTCCATATCTACTATAATCTCGAGGTCACGGTGAGTCACTTCCTGCAATGGCCGTTTCAATTCTTGCTATTTAATTTCCGCACCATTCCCATCCCCCGAGGCCGCAGCGAGTCACTTCCCGCTATGGCCGTTTAGCCCCCATATTTTACTATATCGCATCTATCTCGCACGCCCCGCCGGAGCAATATCCCGTGGTGGCCTCTTCTCTCCTCTTCCCGTGTTGCAGTAAAACAAAACGAGCCCGCGCGCTCCGCATCATTTCTCAACCGCGTGACGTCGCTCACAACTATGAAGAAGGGAGGGCCATCCGGACTCCCCGAATGCACACACACTACTGTGAAGCCGTCTTCGGAGTCACGACAGTGAAGAGAAATCAACCACAAAGGGCCCCACAATCCATGTGCCTCGAAAAAAAATCAAATGGGTCACAACTCGCGCTCACAACGGGCTCAGAAGTGCCCATTTAGCACTTCAGCGGCACGCCCCTGGAGCCCTTCAGCGGCACGCCCCCTGAGGCCTCCAGCGGCACGCCCCCTGAGGCCTCTAGCGGCACGCCCTTCAGCGGCACGCCCTCTGGCCCCTTCAGCGGCACGCCCTTAGTGGCCTTCAACGGCACACCCCGTTGGCGCTTCAGCGGCACGCCCTCTGAGGCCTTCAGCGGCACACCCTCAGTGGCCTTCAGCGGCACGCCCTCAATGGCCTTCAGCAGCACACCCCGTTGGCCCTTCAGCGACACTCCCCCAACGCCCTTCAGCGGCACGCCCTTTGGGCTCTTCAGCGGCACGCTTGCCGTGTCTTCTAGCGGCATGCCCTTTTGGCCCTCTCAGCGACACACTTGTTTAGCCTGCCAGCGGCACAACGTTCAGGCATTTCAACGGCACGTCTGGCAGACCAAATCTCGTGCCCATGCCCTACAGATCTTTGGTGCACAGTGGGCTGTCCGAGGTGTCGGTCGGAGGTTGGGCCACGCAGGCTACTCCCCTGACATCAAGGACGGGGGAAGTCAAACCCCATCATGACCGGTCGCTTCCGGCTTTCGGCTACCGTGTTCGAACGCTCCCGTCGTGTGGGCTATAAAAACCCCTCTTCTTCGGAGCACAAGGGAGGAAGAGGGGAGGAGTAACACAAAAAAGAGGAGAGACAGAGAGACCACACCAGCCACCCACAGAAGGAAGAGGTAGACAGAAGAAGGGAGAAGAGAGAAGAGGAAGAAGGAGAGCCCCGTCCGCCCAAGCTCGGCAAGCCCAGGGAGCTCCAGGGAAGAAAAGGCCAGAAAGAGAGTAAGAAAAGAGAGAGAGAGGTCCTATGTAGCGGGAGGTAGCAGGGGAAGAGAAGGGAGCCGTCGCCCCTGCTCGGCCCCGGCTCTCTCATCACCCCTTCTTTCTTTCTTTTTATCTTCTTGTTCCTCTTCTCATCCCTTTTGTAGCTTGTTTCAGACATACTCTGTAACGCTTGACCCTTGGCCAGCCATGGTCGTTTTCTATCATGAATAAAAGATGCCCCTCTGTTGGGTTTCATGTCATTCTCGTTGGTTTCTTCTTATGATATGTTTTGCCACTTGCTTCTCCCCTTTCTCTGGTGTTCTTTCTCCTTATGTCAATCTCCTTCCATGATGCCGACCTGTCCGGTCCAATGTACAACGTCTTGGTGTAGCACCATCCAGAGGGGTCCTTTGATAGTGGCTTCCTGTATGGGCTTCTCCCCCTGTGAGTCTGACTCCAGAGCATGCCATTTAGCTCAATAGGGTGTCCCCACCCCCGTAGAGGAGATGTGCCCTCCTTCCAGGCCGCTTGAGCCCCTGCTTCCTTAATATTCTTGATCTTCTCCCCCCCTGGTCAGTTAATGCACCCCTGTGCTTAGACCTAACCCAATGTGCCAACAGCTTCCTCTCATTGGTAGGCCAACCCATACCCTACACCGCTATAGCTTCAAGCCCCTTGTCCGTTGCATCCTTGGCCCTTCTAGTCCGATGCAGTCCATTCCCTACTAGCCCGGCACAGTCCCTCATCCGTTGGCCGGTGCACTCCCTAATCGTCCCTGCCAGGTACACCCCAGGCCCTCCCAGGCCAGCCCACTTAGCCAGCCCCATACGGTACACCTTCCAGCCCGGCACGGCCTATCAGCCCCTCTAGCCGGTGCACCCTCTAACCCCTCTAGCCCGGCACGCTCCTGGATCCCTCTTGCCCGGCACGGTTGCCATATCCTCCTACCCAGTGCACTCCCAGTCTATCTTAGCCGGGTCTCCCGCTCGTTGATTTCTCCAAGGTTTTCTGAAGTTTCATCAAAGGTGCTGCCGCCTTTGGGCGCCCACCCCCAATTGACGGGTTCCGCCACTCCTTGTGGGCGCGTTCCCTTTATCTCCCTTACGCTCGGGTCAAGGGGAGATGCTGCCAAATTTTTGGCAGAAATGATAATAATGTGTTTAAAAGGCAAAGGGAAGCAATGAATGAACGGAACGACCGGCTATAGAACACTCTAACCGAAATAAGGCACTACGGACAACATGAGAAGAATTGGATTAAATGACTAGGTGGTAAATTAAACACTCAATCTGTAAGGAAAAGGTTGGGGGAAGAGGGAGAAAAGATTTGTACAAAACTATATAAGGATCAAGGAAAAGAAAAAAAAGAAAAGCCTTAAAATAAGTAAAGGAGGAGTGGGCCTTCGCCGACATGCCTATTCTAGCCTTCACCGGTACACCTTATCAACCCTCCACGGCTCACTCCCTTACCTCCTTGAACCCCCAGCGGCACGCTCTGCATGCCTTTCCTCGGTAACCCGACACCTTTGTGCACCGACCCTGGCCTAGCCCGGTGCATACGTGCACGGACCTTATTCTCCATGTGCATAGTCCTCGTGACCTACTCTGACTCCGGGCCCAGGGCTACACCGACTTCAGCCCGCAGGCCGTACAGACTTCGCCCCTCTACAGCCCAAGGTCGCACCGACTTCAGCCCGCAGGCCGTACAGACTTCACCCCTCTGCAGCCCAAGGCCGCACCGACTTCAGCCCGCAGGCCATACAAACTTTGCCCCTCTACAGCCCAAGGCCGCACCGACTTCAGCCCGCAGGCCGCATAGACTTTGCCCCTCTACAACCCAAGGCTGCACCGACTTCAGCCCGCAGGCCGTACAGACTTCGCCCTTCTACAGCCCAAGGCCGCACCGACTTCAGCCCGCAGGCCGTACAGACTTCGCCCCTCTACATCCCAAGGCCGCACCGACTTCAGCCTGCCGGCCGTACAGACTTTGCCCCTCTACATCCCAAGGCCGCACCGACTTCAGCCTGCAGGCCGTACAGACTTTGCCCCTCTACAGCCCAAGGCCGCACCGACTTCAGCCCGCAGGCCACACAGACTTTGCCCCTCTTCAGCCCAAGGCCGCACCGACTTCAGCCCGCAGGCCGTACAGACTTTGCCCCTCTATAGCCCAAGGCCGCACCGACTTCAGCCCACAGGCCGTACAGACTTCGCCCCTCTACAGCCTAAGGCCGCACCGACTTCAGCCCGCATGCCGTACAAACTTTGCCCCTCTACAGCCCAAGGCCGCACCGACTTCAGCCCGCAGGCCGTACAGACTTTGCCCCTCTGTAGCCCAAGGCTGCACCGACTTCAGCCCGCAGGCCATACAGACTTCGCCCCTCTACAGCCCAAGGCCGCACTGACTTCAGCCCGCAGGCCGTACAGACTTTGCCCCTCTATAGCCCAAGGCTGCACCGACTTCAACCCGTAGGCTGCACTGACTTTGCCCCTCCACAGCTCAAAGCTGCACCGACTCCAGCCCGCAGGCTGCTCTAACCTCTCTTCAACCCCATGCAATAGTTGTACCGACCCCAATGACAGTTGCATCGACCCCAAGGTGGACTCGCACCGACCTGCTGCCAATCCAGGTCTGCACCGACCTAGCCCAATCTCTACCCAGCGCACCCTGTGACATCCTCGCCGGCACGCCTTCAGCCGCCCTTGCCCGGTGCACTCCCCAGCCGCTCTAACACGGCGCACCCCAACCCCTCCACCCAGTATACTATCAACTCTCCTACCCGGTGCACTCCTGCCCTCCTTCAGCAGCACACCCACTCGCGTTCTTCACCGGCACGCCCAGCCTAGCCGCCCTTCGCCAGCACGCCCCTTCAGCCCCCCTTTTTTGGCCCTCCAATGGCCCACTCTCTCTCCAGAAATATATATATATAATATGTATATAATGGTAACAATAATAATAATAATAATAAATTAATAAAAATTATGATAAATAAATAAATCCGAATATATATATATATATATATATATGGAACAAACAAAAATGTGAGATAATAATAATAATAATAATATAAGAAAAATCATTCACAAAAATACATAAAAGGGAAATAAGCAAAAGAAAATACATACGTATATCTATAATCGGAAGCCTAGATAAAGAGACGATAAAATCTATCATTGCAGCCCCGTCTCTCTCGTGACCCGATGCGAAACGGAATAACAATGTCGCCCCTGCAGGTCGGGCCTAAGTCGCGAGGGTTACGTCAATACGGCCACGACCCGACCTCACATCAGGCCGACATTCTGATTAGACCGGACCCGTTTCTCAAGATCGGACCCTTTTTGAGCCGTTATTGAAATTGCCGCGCGTTCGGCAGACATTTGAACAGATTCATCCCGGCTTCCACCGCGTTTCTATTACGGACCCTTGTCCGAACATGAAAAAGGTCCACGAGTGACCAATATAGCCCGTGGCCCGTATCCCGATGCAGATCTCAATGTGATTTATTCCTGTTTCTTTCTCGCACGGTTAGTATTAGTCCTTTCAGTCGCAGGGCCCCTAATTTCGGTAATTAATCAAGGGTATTCCCTCGTATGGGGGATGTAAATGACGTTGTGACCTTTACGGCATGACGGGATCTGGTCCCGACATGAACCACACAATCGTCTGACGAAGTCAGGTCGAGCGCACCATGGGCTCTTCGGAGCCCGAATAAATTGTCACTCTGGTGACTGGCACGCCCACCCACTCAATAAACAAATAACCAAATCGCCAATGATTTTAATGAAAAGTGCATCCACAAGTCTGGCACGCCCGGTGGGACCAGTCCACCCTTCATCTCTTTGCCGAAACTAGGGGCCCTGTGGCTCCCTTCTTGTAATACTAATTGCGCTACTTTTCTGAATGCAGGAAAATCGCATTATGGTGCCAACAATGGCAGTCACTTGCGGCCCTCAGGTCGTCGGGAACCATGTTCGGGGCGGCTATCTCGCGGTCCCCCTCGGCTTCGGGAGATTCCCTCCCACGGTGGGCTTCCCCAACTTCCTTGGGGTGGCCTTTTTCAACATACTGGACGTGAAAGCACTCGACAAGCCCCAGTCCAACGCTCCCACTCCGGGGGCCACTGAAGCTATCATCGGCCAAGTTGTGGCCAAGAGCGACGACGGCGTCCCAGCAACGACGTTGAGCTGCAATGTGCACCATGTGCACCAAACCGCTGGTACGTCTCACCAAGGATCGGCATCTTGCCGGAGGAGGCGCCGGAGGAACAACATCGGCGTCGTCTCAGGGCGCCGCATATCCAGCTCCGGGAAATCCATGGCCGTCGGGACCATCCGGGTCCACCTCGATGGGTAGAGGTCCCAGGTGATACCGGACCGCATCGTCCCGACCATCCCAGTCCGTCACTCCTTCCAAGGGCTGGAGAGGCTAAAAGAGAAGGTGATGCCCGCTACCCCGCCCGCCCCACCGAAGACTGTGCCAGCTCACAGGCCGGCCAAACTGAAACAAATCTGGGTTCCCAAGCAGGCCCAGCCCGCCGCATATGCCCAGATGAGACCCAGCACTTTCCGCCCGACAAGGGCCCGAAGAGATGAAAGGGTCGAGGTGATGACCCCAGCCTGCCAACTAGCACCTGCCATGCCGGTGCCGCCCGAGAATGCCCGCCGCCATCGCCGTGGACGCCGACATAATGTTGCCCACCCGGCACCCAGTGTTTACTCCTCTCCTGTCACTGCCATCGGCACACAACCACTGGCTGCCCTCCCCGACCAGGAGTGGGAAGGGATCAAGCAGGCCGTGGGAAACTACCTCCGGGGCCCAGGTAGTACTCCTTTGGGTCGCCAGCGACTGCTGGGGGCAGTGGCCTCTGCTTTCCAAGAAGAAGAAGCCCGACCTGCACCCAGTGCAGAGTCGAGGAATCGGTCGGAGGAGCCGCGCCAGTCCCCTTTTCGGGAAGAAGTGCCACCCCGACGGTCGGTCTTCGACAGGTTGATATTTCCGAGGAGGTCATCCCGGAGGACGATGAAGAGAAATAGAAGCTGGGGAATCTTCACCTGTAATATGGCAGGAGTTTTTGGTCGGTACGGGGCCCTACCCACCGACCCTGAAGAAGTGGCCAGACTCGCCGCTAGGCCGGAGCCACTCACTAGAAGGGGAAGAGTGGCAGGCGAAGCGGCACAGACATGCGCCGAAGAAACCTCCCACGAAGAACCTCCTGTGACTCTCACGGCCAATGTGGTCACCGCCAGCGACACGAGCGGTGGGCCCTCCACATCGTCCGAGGACGCCCCAGCCGAAGAGACAAGGGGCATGCCCAGTCTCCCCACAACCGACCCAGCAATGTTGTACATGATGCAACGATTCCGGCAAGAGATTGAGTTGCTGAAGAAGCAACTGAATGAGCGGGACGCACAACCCTCGGCGTCCGGACAGACCGAGTTTCTGCTAGAAGCGCCCGCGGGCAACATGCAATCTTCAGAAGCAACTCTGCAAGCAGAGACCTCCCCAGCAACTCCCAGCCTCCCTGGGGGCATGCCCCCGCAACTAGCACAGTACATGGCACCGGCCCCGCTGCAAGCCCCGCCTTCTCAAGGGTCCCCCATGGCCCCCCAGGCGACTGTGCTGACTATCCTGAGTGCGCAGCCCGCCCATTTCTATCCAAGTCCGGTTGACCCAACAACAGTCAGCCGGTTGATGCTTGAACAAATGATAGACATGAAGCTAGCAGAGAGAGGCGACGGGGATCAGACGCCGTTCGACGTCTACCGGGTGCCCTATCCGACTCATTATGCCGCAAAGAAGCTGCCGGTTGGCGTCACCAAGCCACCGAAGTTCGAAAAGTTTAATGGGCAAGGGTATCTTAGGGAGCACATTGCCTATTATGTGAACGTCATGGGATATCTGGCTGTTGATGAGGCCTACCTCCTGAAATTTTTCGGCTCCACACTCACCGGGCTTGCCTTTGAATGGTACTCCAGCTTGCCGCCTGGGTCTGTTGCTGATTGGCCCGACATGCAGAAAACCTTCAAAGAAAGGTTCTACGTTGCTGAACGGGAAGTCACCGTGGCAGAGCTCTACGCCATAAGGCAGAGGAATGACGAGTCGGCTCTCGATTACATCAAAAGGTGGAGGAACCTCAGCATGAGGTGCAGGCGTCCCCCGCATCAGGAGGACGCGGTGCAGATCTGCAAGCAGAATTTGAAAAAGGAAATCCTGGAAAGGATGATCGGCACTAAGGTTAAGACATTCGACCACCTGAACAATATAGTGGCCGAGATTGAGGCATTTCTGGCCCAATACTCCTCCACCCCGGTAGCATCGAGCCAGAGAGCCCGGCCGATCGAGAAGAAGCCAGTTCCCCCTGAGGTGCATGCACTAGATTTCCAGACCTTTGAGAAACAGAAGGAAAAAGCCGAAGGGGCCACCAACTTTCCCCCGCCCAGAACTATAGAACGGCGGGAAGGCCCCTCCCTGAGGGAGAAGATGAGAAACAAGATATCTTCCTTCTCCCGAGACAAGTCTCAGCTCCTGTTCGAGTGGGCAACTAGCTACAACAAAATCACACTGCCAGAACCAAAGAGGCCCGGTGACCTGAAGAAGAAAGACGAACCGCGCTTCTCCCTGTACCACCGGATGGTCGGACACACTATTGATGACTGCTATGTCTTCAAGGACGTCATTGAGTCCTTAATTAAGAATGGGGAACTGGACATGGGGGAGCACAAGGTAGACCCCCCGTAGCCGCATGAGTTGCCCAACGTAACCTCCACCGTCAACATGGTCTCATTATACCAGGAGTTTCCTGAAGAGTGGGCGGAGGCCAGCACCCGCGCCACTTATGAAACTTTCATTATGGCCCCGGCTCAAGACCAAGAGGGTTGGCAGACCGTGCCCAGGAAGAATAGAAGAGGCCGGATCCCTTGGCCCACCCCAGGAGTTCATGTGAGGGGTGTGACACCCCGGGCGGCACCGCCCCCGGTGAACCCGGTCTGGCATGACACGGCCCCTCGGCTAGTCATGAGGCGGCCGACTCACAATAAAAAGAAGTGCGTCCCGATGCGGATACACAAGAAGACCAGCCCGACCGTTGAAAGACTCCAGGCTGTTATTGACGGGCTTGAAGATTATGAACATCCTAAAATCCAGCCCGTGGAGCTAAAAGAATATGTCCCCTGGGAGGAGTTTAAATCACTCGAACTGGCTCCAGGAGCAGAAGCTGAAGCAGATAAAGAACCTCCCCTGTGGGGTGAACTTCCCCAAGGGCAGCCATCGGCTACAGCGGGAAAGAAGAAGAAGAAGAGAAGGTCCAGGGGCAAGAAGAGAGAGAAGGTTGTCGTCGCCTGTAACACTCTCGCGGCGTTGTTCGACACTGCCCTCTCCCTGGAAGAAAAAGAAGAAGAGTTACCCTATGAGCCGACGGAGGTGAGCCAGGCTAAAGCGTCCACTTCCCAACACGCCACCAGGTCGGGAAGGAAGTGGGGGTGCCCTCCTCCGGATAACATCAACATCATGCTCAGGGGGGGGCAGCCATACCAGGTCCCCAAGCCCAAGGTTCGAGGCACCGAGATCCCTCCCCCGTCGGGTCTCTATCCCGAAGGATCCAGGAGCCAGGGTACCCCTTCATTCGTCGAGTTTCTGTTGGCCCGAGTAGAGAGGCAGGCACGCTCCCAAGGGTCTTCTTCGACCAAAGAAGCAAGCAATCCCCAAGCTTCACCAGCGGCGACCCCTCCTCAGCCACGGGAGGAATTTGACGGCATCCCAAACGTTGCCGAATTCATGCAAGAAAAGGAAGAAGCCCAGCAGGCCCCGCAGGCCCCTGAGCCGAGACCCCAGCTCCAAGGTGGGGGCAGGCGTAGCAAGGCCGAAGAGATGAAGTTACTCAAGGTGCGGGCTGCCGACCGAATAGTCAGACACCTCAAGAAGATCCCAGCCCGATTTACCGTATGGGAGATGATGTCTTTGGATGAAGAAACACGGCAACCTATCATTGCCGCACTCCAGACGCCAGCACACCTTGAAGCCTGTCTGGCAGAAATATCACCTGAAGTGGCTGTGGCTTTCACAGAAGATGACATGCTCTTGCCCACCTGCAGTCATAACAGACCCCTCTACATGAAAGGGTAGCTGAATGGCCAGCCTATCAACAGGGTCCTGATTGACCCAGGGGCGGCAGTGAATATACTTCCCTACCGGGTGTACCAAAAGCACTACTTTGACGTACACCTGGTTGATGTCAAGAATGTCAAGATTGCTGGTTTTAACCAGAAATGCGAGGTGCCCATGGGGGTCGCAGAATTCAACTTGACCTTTGATGATTTCACCACCAAGGTCCAGTTCCACGTCATCAACTCCAACACCTCCTATAAGGCATTGCTTGGCCGGCCCTGGTTACACCAGAACAGGGTGGTGCCTTCCACCCTGCACCAATGCATCAAGTACCCTTGCGAGGGGAAGGAAGTCAGAATCTTTGCCGATCTCCACCCGTTCGAGGTGTTCGAGTGTCATTTGTCAGATGCCAATCTGTACTTAGAGAAGGCGAAGCAAGTTCCCCAGGCTGCCCAAGATAGGGGAAAGAAGAAAGTGGAGTCGGGTGGTTGGTTTCCTCCGCCGTCCCCAGGCTATGTGGCTCCCCCACATGTACCATTCATTGCACAAGAAAGATGGGTATTCAAGGCAGCTCCTCTCGCCATCTATTCTACACCGGAGACGCCTTGCCTCGAAGACCTACTGGAGGATGTCAGAGTCCCGCCAGGGATCATCAAGCCCATAACAGAAGTTGACTATCAAGTAGCCGAGCAGTTGACAACTTTTGAGGTGCCTAACCCAGAGGGGCCACCCACTATCTTTTATGTTGCCGGGGAAAAGCCAGTCAAGGAAGACGATGATTGCCGATTCCCTGACGAATTGCACGACCCGCACATCCCCATCGCGGGACTTCCTCACATGACTGATCGGGCAGCCAGAGTGGTCAGAAAGCAAAAGATTCCCCCCTACAACCCTCCAGCCGGAAGGAAATGTTTGAAAGGATGTGGAACCCACCAAACCTGGATCGGCGACTGCTGTAAATTACCAAGCACCCCGGTCTGGGCTTTTCACTAGAAGATTATTACGAAACTGATGTTATATAGGTTTCGTCCCTGTCCGGCAGTGACCCCGCGGAAGCTGCAGACTTGCAGGAAGCCCGCTAAGATGTATATTCCACGCCTCCGACAGAGGAGGCGCAAGACGAAGAAGTGTTCCTTTGGAACCCTCTCCGCCACCGCTGCATGGGGTAGACTTCCTCCTTTTCTGAGGGGTTGACCTCGAAGAATCACACCACCGGGGTGCCCTCACCCCCTGCTTGCTGGCGAAGCAAGAAGCAGTAGCATGGGCCATGCTTCGGGCTCTCCTCGATACGGCCCTATTATGTACGCCTTGTACCATAGGCAGCAACGGGAGATCGAGATGTTAAAGGCACGGCTGGCTGATTTAACCTCGCTAGTGACCGACCTGATCCAGGGCTCTCTCCGCCCGTGGGGTGGCAACGTGTCTCGGCCCCGAGACACCAGTCCTGACGTCTCCGTCTGGTCGAGGAGAGAAGCAACAGATACGGCGAGCCATTTAGCCGGGCGGCCAGCCAGACGAGGCCTGACACTCCAAGAGAAGCTGCAAAAGCCCTACTCCTTCCCAAGAGAGAAAACTCGAGGTATCTTTGACTGGGCCTGCCATTACGGCAAGGTCTCCCTCCCGAGGTCCAAGAGGCCGCAACACGCCCGAAGAAGTGGGGACCCACTGTTCTGTCCCTATCACCAGATACTAGGTCATGCCATTGAAGACTGCTATGTCTTCAAAGACATTGCTCAAGACCTCATTGACAGGGATGAGCTCAGAATGGGAGACTATGTGGTAGCCCCGCCGCGCCCCCACGTTACGGGCAGCCCCAGAAAAGGAGCCTATACAATATCTATTCAGTACCAGTCCCTTGAAGATGCAGCTGCCCCCGCCCCCGCCGAGGTTGTCTACGACGAGTACACAGAGGGTCCCGAGGCGGCCCTGTGCCTTTCTACGCCAGGGAACCCCATGGACCCACCGGCTACGGCCCAGGAGGAATGTGCGGTGAACGCAGCCTCCACACCCAATCACGAGGAACAAGAAGAAAGGGATGGCGTCCTCGAGCCTGAGGACAATGAAGACCAAGACTTTGTCGATTTGTCGTCGGCCCCGCCGGAGACTGAAGATGGCGTCCGGGCCACCATCGACGAATTGTTTGAGATCAACCTTGGCACAGAAAGCGACCCCAGGCCGACCTTTCTGAGTGCTCTTATGCCCCCACAGGAGAGGGAACAATACATGAAGTTGTTGCAAGAATTTTGGGATTGCTTTGCCTGGAACTACAAAGAAATGCCCGGACTCAGCCCTGAAGTGACCCAGCACATTTTGGCCATCGATCCCAAGATGGAGCCAGTGAAGCAGTCACCCCGGCGTATGAGGCCAGAATTGATCAACCAAATCTGCAAGGAGGTTGACAAGCTCATAGACGTCGACTTCGTGGCAGAAAACCAATACACTACTTGGCTGGCCAACATCATGCCGGTGAAGAAGAAGAATGGGCAGATCAGGATTTGTGTGGATTTCCATGACTTGAACAAAGCCTGCCCGAAAGATGACTTCTCGGTGCCCATCACCGAAGTAATGATTGATGCGACCACTGGCCACGAGGCCCTGTCTTTTATGGATGGATCATCCGGTTACAATCAAATTTGGATAGCCGACCATGATCGGATTCATACAGCCTTCAGGTCGCCCAAGGGGATATTTCACTACAAGAGGATGCCCTTCGGCCTCAAGAATGCCGGTGCCACGTATCAGCGGGCGATGACCAAGATATTCGATGAGCTGCTGTATAGCAAAGTCGAATGCTACATTGATGATCTGGTTGTCAAGACCAAGCAAAGGGGCGATCATCTGAATGATCTCAGGGTCATCTTTCAGAGGCTCCGGTAGTACGGGCTGAAGATGAACCCCATGAAGTGCGCCTTCGACGTTTCCAACGGAAAGTTCCCCGGCTTCATTGTCCGGCACAGAGGGATCGAGATTGATCTCTTCAAGATAAAAGCCATCCAGGAGCTGTCTCCTCCGAGGAACCTGGGGGAGCTGAGGTCTCTACAGGGCCGGTTAGCTTACATCCGCAGGTTTATCTTTAACCTGTCGGGGCGTTGCCAACCCTTTCACAGGCTGATGATGAAGAATGCCCCCTTTAGCTGGGGTCACGAATGCCAGCATGCGTTCGGCCAGCTAAAAGAGTACCTAAAAACCTCTCCAGTCCTGGGGGCACCCATCAAAGGCAGACCGCTTATTCTCTATATAGCGGCTACCAAATATTCACTGGGGGCAATGCTTTCCCAGAGTAATGATGAGGGGAAGAAGCAAGCTCTCTACTACCTCAGCCGAAGATTGGTGGGAGCAGAGGCCAAGTACACCCCAATTGAGAAGATTTGCCTTGCACTGGTCTTTGCAGTCAAGAAGCTGAGGCACTATATGCTGTCCCATGAAGTGAGTTTAATATCCAGATCCGATCCCATCAAGCACATTCTTTCCCAGCCAGTCCCGAAGGGGCGCCTTGGCAAATGGGCCATACTGCTCATGGAGTTCGACATCACCTACGTGCCGCAGAAGGCCGTTAAGGGGCAAGCCGTTACGGACTTCTTCGCAGCACACCCAGTGCCCGAAGACTCCCCGCTGGCCACTGAGCTACCCGAAGATGAAACACTGAAGGTGGACCAGATTCAACAAGCCATTTGGCAATTATATTTTGACGGGGCCTCGAGGACAGAAGCAGCCTCGTCCGGACGCACCAAGATACGGGCCGGAGCCAGCATCGTCCTCAAATCTCCAGAGGGGGAGGTGGTGCACACTTCCTGCTGCATCAGCAAGCCCTGTACAAATAATGAAGCAGAATATGAAGCTCTGATCATTGACCTCCAAGTGGCCCTCCAAATGGAGATCAAAATGCTCCAAGTATTCGACGACTCGCTGCTGGTCGTCAAGCAAGTCCAGGGGCAGTTTGATGTTCGGAAACCCGAGTTGCTCCCTTACTATACCAAGGCAAAGGCGCTCATAGAGTGGTTCTATCTTCTTGAAATAGGCCATGTCGCCAGAGGAGATAATGCACAGGCTGACGCCCTAGGGAAGCTAGCAAGCTCTTTGGCAGTGCCGCCAGGTGGATCTCTCAACATCCAAGTGATAAATCAGCGCCAGGTACCCAGCATGATAGGAGAAGACCTAGAAGAAGAAGAGCTGGGGGTCGCTGTAGCAGAAATTGCCGACCTACCTGACTGGAGAGACCCTCTGATGCGGTGGTTCAAATATCGGCAACTGCCCAAGCAGAGAGAAGAGAAGATCAAGCTAATTAGAACCAAGGACTCTTATGAGTTCCGAAACGGAATATTATTCCGAATTATGGCCGACGCCAAACAAAAATTACTCCTCCGATGTTTGTCTATTGAAGAAGCTTGGAGGGTCATGAAGGAAGTCCATGCTGGGATAGCTGGTGCACACCAGGCATGACCAAAAATGAAGATTGAAATAAAGAAGCTCGGCTACTATTGGCCGGCAATGGTCGACGACTGCTGTAAATATGCTAAGTCGTGTCAGAAGTGTCAGGAGCATGCCACCATACCCAGAAGACCGCTCGTGCAGCTGCATCCAACGGTGCCCAGTTGGCCGTTTGCCCAATGGGGGGCAGACGTCGTGGGTCCCTTACCCGCGTCATCCGCCGGCTGTAAGTACATTTTGGCGGCAACGGATTATTTCTCCCGTTAGGCAGAGGCTGTCGCCCTAAGGGAGGTCACCGGGGAGATCGTGGCCAGATTTGTTCGCCGTAACATCATATTCCGGTTTGGCACGCCTGACCGGATCGTCTCAGACAACGGTAGCCACTTCCGCAACCAGAAGGTCTACCGGCCTGCGGAAAAGTACAAAATTGACTGGAGAACATCGACTCCTTACAATCCACAGGCTAATGGTCTAGCCGAAACTTTTAATAAAACACTCTGCACCCTCCTGGCCAAGATCGTTAGCTCTAACAAAAGGGACTAGGAGGAGAAGATGTACGAGGCGCTATGGGCATACCGGACCATATACAAAACCCCGACAGGCTGCTCACCTTTCTCTCTAGTATACGGTTCGGAGGCAATTGTCCCCATTGAATTGGGGATACCTTCCCTCAGGGTCGCCATTTAGCACGGCCTTGTCCGTGAAGGGCAGACCAACGCCGAGCAAAGGCTCGAGGAGCTCTCCAGTTTGGAGGGGAAGCGGCTTCAGGCCCAACAGAACATTCAGATCTACCAGGCCCGGATAGCGCGTGCCTTTGACCAGCTTGTCAAGGGATGCGAATTCAAGAAAGGTGACCTTGTCATGGTCAAGAGAAGAGATGTCATGGCTGCCAACCCCAAGGGTAAGCTGAAAGAAAATTGGCTCGGACCCTACGTAGTCCAAAAAGTCTACGAGGCTGGAGCTTATGTAATTATCAACCACCGTGGGGAAGTTCAATTCCCGCCTCTTAATGGGAGACACTTGAGGTTGTATCATGCTCTAGCACCCCCATTCAATCAATAATATTATCCTGCGCCCGATTTTGGGCGAATTTGCACGATTACTGCCCGAACGACTTGATCGCTATCCACATCTTCGAAAAGGAGAGGGAAAAGAAAAAAAGAAAAAAGAAGAGAAAAAAGAGAGAAAAAAAGGGGGGGGGGAAAGGAAGCAAGAAAAAAAAGAGAAAAAGAAAAAAAGAAGAAGAGAAGAGAAAGAAGGAAAAAAAAAGAGAAAAAATGAGAAGAAAAGAGAAAAGGAGGAGACAGTTCCCCTCATTTCGAACCATCGCCTCGTATCAGCGGGGATGCCAAGAACTAAACAAACTCTTCTCTCCGTCTCCTTCGGGCGGTGAATATTCCCTTTGGTTTGGACCTCCCATCCGGGCCATTGACTAAACAAACTCTTCTCTCCGTCCTCCCCGGGCGGTGAGTATCCCTTTGGCTTGGACCTCCCGTCCAGGTCATTGGCTAAACAAACTCTTCTCTCTATCCTCCCCGGGCGGTGGGTATCCCTTTGGCTTGGACCTCCCGTCCGGGCCATTGACTAAACAAACTCTTCTCTCCGTCTCCTTCGGGCAGTGAATGTTCCCTTTGGTTTGGACCTCCCGTCCGGGCCATCGACTAAACAAACTCTTCTCTCCGTCTCCTTCGGGCGGTGAATATTCCCTTTTGTTTGGACCTCCCATCCGGGTCGTTGGTTAGGCAAATTACCCTTCACCACCCCTCTGAGCGACGAGAGGCCCAGTCTCCTCCGCTTGAGGCCAGTGCACAATTCTGACATTGGGAGAGACTGGTGGTCCACCCGTTTGGCATGGTGGAGTGGTCCCCTCGTTCTCCCCCTGGGAGAGCGAGCACTCTCCCGTGCCACACATGGATCCCTACCTGGTTCCCCGAGAGCGGACTACCGCAAGGACTTACACTCTACAGGTGTGTGCTGATAAAAATGATAAAAAGGAAGAAAAGAAAGAAAGGAGAGCAGAGGAAGAAGAAAAAGAAAAAAAAGAAGATCCCCTTAGAGCGAATGCCACGCACACTGAAAGGACACGGGAAATTGTAAATGTTCTGTTCCATTCAAAAAAGGATTAAATGACATGTGCTTCGGGGCATACCCCTGCGTTACATTTCAAAAAGAATAAAAAGAGGGGAGCTAAGGGGTGCCACGCTCAATCGACGCCCCTGAAGATGTCTTCAAGAGGGAGGATTCCGACGCAAGGAAAGTTTGTCATGTCGCGCAGTCGGCCCCTCCGTTCTTCGAGTCGGGCGAGCTCGGTCTCCACGGACGCCATCTTG
This sequence comes from Amorphophallus konjac, assembly GCA_022559845.1. Classification (NCBI taxonomy): domain Eukaryota; kingdom Viridiplantae; phylum Streptophyta; class Magnoliopsida; order Alismatales; family Araceae; genus Amorphophallus; species Amorphophallus konjac. Next base: position 23,453,731 of record CM040121.1, read on the forward strand.
GCCTGGGCGACAGCAAGTGCCTCCCCTTCTGTCTCGACTACCTCCTCAGCTCGGGCAAGGTCGGACCTGGCGGCGGCAAGGTAGCCCTCCAGCTTCGCGATTCGGTTCCTGAGGGAGCAAACATCGCCCTGGCCTTCCTCCATGGCCTTACCATGCTGCTCTTCATCGTCGCGCCATGCCTCCAGAATTTGCAAATATTCGTCTGCCTGGGCATCGAGAGCAGCGCGCTCGCCGGGAGCTTGAGTCTCGAGGAACTCGCGACGCCTAACATACTTCAGCAGTAATAAAGCCCGCCGCGACCATTCCTCGAGTGGGCAGCCCAACACTTGCAGTGCCCCGGTCAGCTGCATCACTATACTCTACACCTCCCGATATGACAAGGAAAGATCGGCGAAGAGCATTGTCCACAATGTTACCAACATCTGTCGGACCGGTGCGCCTGACGAGGTGTGGCTGACCGAGGGCACAGTCGGAGGGACAAAATCTACAGAGCTGTCCACCTTGGCCCACAAATTAGTGTCCACTGCGACCGAAGAAGATGGAAGAGCAAGAGTCAAGTCTCCTCGCCGGCGTAGCTCGACAGAAGACCCCTGGCGGGTCACCGCCAGGGGAATGGATAAGGTCACCGCCGAATCACTTGCTGTCGCCGCCATCTCCATGGACGGGGATGCAGGTGCCGCTGCTGTAGCCGAAGGAGGGGCTTCGAGCAAAGCCGGGCCTGAAGCCATCGCCGATAAACCTCTTTCCCGCACCGGGGATCCTTCCAGGTGTGCGCAAAGTCCCGCGAATATCTTCTTCAAGAGCGGGTCCTCCATCTGGGCCGGGATCCTTGGGAGAGGCAGAAGCGGAACCATTAGCCGGGGTATGCCTCCCGCCTGCACGAGTGCTGCGAGGGTCTCCGCCCCTGGGCTCGAGACCGAAGCCGGCACCTCCACCGCTATCGGACCAATAGTCGGCCTCCGTTTGGTGACAGCCTTACGGGCATGGCCAGGTGTCTTTCCTGGCATCGGCATTACCTAATCATGTGAAGCAGAGTTAGCCTTCCGCTGCCTAAAACAAATCACGCAAGAATGAAAAGGGTGAGGAAGAATCACAAGGCCCACGTGCTTACTTCGGCCACCGGGGCGATGCTGCCTTCAGGCGCGATCTCCCCCTCCTCCAAAGGTTCATTCGCCGGCCCGGGAGCACTTGAAGCCTTCGCGACTGTCTCCTGCTAACGGGCCTCGAACAAAAGGGCTAGCTTGCCTAGGCCCACATCGGCTCCCGCCGGGCGGTCAACCGGCGCGGCTGGAGCAGCCTCTTCCGCAGCCTCCGGCTCGGTCGGTTCCTGAAAATCCAAGAATAATAAGAATAAAGTCACAGATGGCCACAAAGGAAGGCCTGCACGAATAAGCTCACACTTACAGTAGCCTCCTCCATCAGGCTCAGACAGCTAGCGAGTGAAGGGACCTTAAAGATCGACTTGGGCGGCCCAGATGCCTCAGGTACGCCCTCGCCAGAAGCCATCTCCTCGGAAGAGTAATCATAATCTACCTCTTCGCTCGACGAAGACTTGACCGCCACGGGTTCTTCCCTTGCTGGCAAGGGGGCCTCCACCTCGAGATCGATGATCGACGCATCCTCACGCGGACCAGGCGAGGATAGGACGCCGGACTTCAACTTCTTCCGCGTGTACGTGCGCGTCGCCGGGAGATGCAGGCGGGGCCACAATAGCCCGATCACTGTTGTGTCAACGGCTGCTACATAAAAGAAGAGGGTGGATCACACCAGGGCCGATGAGGCCTTAAGAGTGAAGGAAGTCAATTAATTGGACGTAGATAAATACCCCCTCCGGCTTCTACAACATGAGGCGGCTCAAGGGCCTCCTTAACATGCGATGGTGCCCTAGGAGCCGCACTCTCTCTCTCGCCCGAGGTCGGTGCAGGTGCCGGCTCCTCTGTACCGGTTGAAAGGAAGAAGTACACATGTCATGTACGCATGAAAGCCCTACCCTCGGGAAGCAAATAAATCCCAAAGAATATCAGCGGTCAACAAGTCTCACAGGCGGGGCGGCTCGGTTTGGCCCGAGTGACTTCGAACTCCTCGAACGAAAAAATGGGAGCCACCGAAGAGACAACCGCCGAAGCCGAGGGGACCTCTGCCCTCCTTCGCTTTGCCTCTTTCCGCCCAGCCGCTTTGGCGGTAGCTAACGCTTTCTTAACAAGCGACTTCGCCCGGGATCTCTCCTTGACTCGTGGTCGGGGAGTCGGAGTCGGCGCTGAACCCTCCCCTGCTGCAACCGCGGCCTCTCCCGCGTCGGGAATGTAAGGTTTCGCACAGCAGCTACGGGCGACGCAGCGGATAACAAAAATTTAATTTGCCCGATTCCAGTGTTATGGAAAGCTTAATCTGTGCTCTAATCGGTGTTTATAAGACCCTAATTACGGGTTGCGTGTTTCACCTTGCGCGGAACGACGCTGTCCGCTAAGTCCGATGCAGAGAAACCGAGCCGCACAGCTGTACGGCCTCTAGAGCAGATCCACACAGACCCTTGCGCAGCGACGGTACCTCCCCGGCACAACTTTCCCCGGCTCTAACACCTTCTGGAGAGAGAGAGAGCAAGGGGGAGAAAGGGGGGAGGCTTAACCTCTCCCTTAAGCTTAATGCTTGGTTAGCTTAAGGGAAGGAAAGGAAAAGCTAAGAGTTCGAATGAACTCACGTAGGAGCCATATATATAGAGTTTAGGCTTATTAGAAAAGGGCTCCAAAAGACCGAAACTGTATATATGTCCTATATCATATTATACATATGTATTAAGCTCCATTTACACTCCATTCCAAAAGGAATTAAATAGAATTAATACATACAATTGTATAATAATAAATCGTCACCCAAGAATCCAATGTGTGTGATCCTCTAGGCCCATAGTCACTCTAGTTTAAGGCCCATTAACTTCTAATTCCTAATTAGAAGTAAATTAAACGTATTATTCGCTTCTACAAGAGCCGCATAATAGTTTAATTCATTCCGAACCTTCGATCACGTTGGGTCAAGCAAATCCGCGTGATCCTAGAGGACGCCGGGTTTAAACTAGCCTGTCTGGTACCTGTAAGTCCACAGTTACCACATCGATATAATCCCTCGCTCCTTCTATGAGTCTGGTACGATCGAGGGTACGGTATCTGTCAAACCCCATGATCGTGCCATTTGACTATGACCTCCTTAAAGTGTATGACGTCCGTTCTAAACGAACTCACACGACCCTGGCCAGGGATTTAACGGAGCGTCAATGTCATGACCCATTAACTGTCTGATATATACCCGACAGTGAGCGATCCCTTCTTGACCATTGATGATCTTCACACGTATCCTGGAGTGGTTAATGACTCGGCAACTCATGACTTATGGTTAAAGTCACTTAGCTAAATAATTAAACCATTCCAATCCTCGTGTAAGATCCGATCAATGTCTCAGGTCAAAGGGCCAACGATGCTACTGTGACCGTTGGATCTTCAGTTGACATTAGGTATAATCAACCATCTGAAGATCCAATAGCGGATCAGTTCAGTGCACATCCTCCAAGGACATACACCTACACATATGTGTTGGTGCCCCGCACCAATGACCATGAGACTGGTCACTGACACATCATGTGTACTGGTTTAATAGGTAATCAAAGTCCCCGAGTGATTACCCTCCAACCAGGAACAGTTTAAGGTATGTGTTCATGTAAAGTAAGTCTCATGTTCGAGATCCAATCTCGAGCTGACTTTACAACCACATATCCTAGGGACAACGTAAAGTAACACAATCGCATATTTACGCTCAAACACCACTTTATTAATGAACAAGATCGTACAACTATTGGGCCTACCCGATGTTGATCGTTTGTTTGCCTATCTTTGATCTTACTTTTGAGGTCTGCTAAGTAATATGGCAAGATGACAAACAAGCAATCAAAGATCTGCTCAAACCTATGAACATGTGAACATGAACCTAGGCAATCATAGCTAGCTCTAGCATGGGCATGCTATCTCAATCAAATTACGCTAAGGAAAAGGAAAAACACACGCCGGGGCGTGGAGCAAGGAGTAAATAAAAACACACCACTAGGGGTGGAACAAGCAAGGAAATAAAGATGTGATGAAGGAAATAGCTATTGCCCAGCACTAAGGAAAGATGTGATCGCCACCAAAGTAAACACAAGTCAAAGACTCGAATATACCTTGGAAATAGGAGGATGAAGCACCCGCCCACGGGAGAGAAAACCAAAGAAAGCCTGCAGATCAGCTTGAAAGTGACGGCCAGAGACCCGTGCGTCGCTTATAAGTAACGGTCCCACCCTAGACCGCCAGAAGAGAGTGACGCTCCTAAACCAGACCGTCAGACAACCTGCAGTAGTAAAGCTTGAATTCTTTTAACTCCAACTCTTCCAGCCGGCTAGAAGACTTGGGCCTCGTGCTAATGAACCTGTAAACCTGCCAAAGAAATAGAAAGACAAGACAAGACAACCTCAATCAACCCTCTTCGCAAGCATAGCATCAATTCTTAAAGAACTTAAGAACATCAAAAGGAGAGGGAATTACCGGGGAGTTTTGGTTTTTTTTAACCCCTCTGGGCGTTTTCAAAAGTTGGGAGGATGTTTGTATGCTTAAAACAACAGTGAAAAAAAACGTGGAGGAGGAGGAGGGACAATGTTTTGTTTAAAAAGACCAAGGAAGAACTCAAGCATGCAAAGATGAACTTGAAAGATCAAAACAAAAGTACTCCCTTGACTGGAAGATGGATGGACGTGGGAAGCAACTCCTCCTGGATGAAGATGGCTCCTGAGTTCGGCAGCACTTCGTCGTGAATCAAAAATCTCCCCCCTTGATCATGAAATCAAAGGTTCTATTTATAGACCTTCAAAACTCATGGGTCGAGTTGAAGATAAATCAGCCAAGAAAGGAGGATAATCCTTAGCAAATCCTTGAGGATAATATCAACAAGAGTCCAAAGAAACAAACGAGAGGTCCTGAGGATTAGAATTGAAGGAGATAACGCCAATCCAAAACCCTATCTCGTCCACGGAGTAGCAGAGAAAAGGCCTGAACTGTCAGGACTCTCTGAAGGAAGTAACGGTTGCACGATAGACCGCCACTTGGAAGTAACGCATCAAGGAACGACCGTCATTTTCAACCCTATCCAAAGGATAAGATCGACGGGAAGAAGATCTAAACAATAGGACTCTGCAAGTAAGTAACGGCCAGGGCATAGGGCGTCATAAGGAAAAAACGGCTAGAGAGTAGACCGTTATTATCAAAGGACAACGAGGCCCTAAGTCTTGGGACTCTTCAAAGAGTAACGGCCTAGGCTTCATGCGTTATTATGAAATGACGCGCCTAGTCCAGACCGTTATTATCATTGATTTTCAAGAAAATAGAATGGAGGGATTGCCAAGCTTTTGAACGAAGTGCCACCAGGAACCAGGTCTAATCCAGGAATTGAGACCCAGAAAACAGGCTTCAACTGATTAAAAGGAATTCAATGAAGAGTGAACAACTCAGAGCATCATATTGAATAAATAAGGAGATGACCCGACTTATTGGGTATAAAACGGGTGTCAACAGATGCCCCTCCTTAACGTCCTCTTTGCAGGGGAACGAGCGGAAGTGAAGCGAAAGTGAAATGGAACATGGAGATGAAGCGGAAATGAAGCGGAGTGGATCAAAAAGAGGGCGTTAAGGTAAACGACACCCGTTCTTCACCAACAAGCGATAAGAATTTTCTGGAAAAACTTCAAAACTGATCACAAGGAAATAGCTAACCAAAGGACGCAAGTCTGGAGGATTTAATTAACTAAGGAAAGGAAACACGGCTGGCCGCCGGAGGCAACGGAAAGGAAAGAGACTAAACTCCAGACAGGAATCTTCAGTCAACCAGATCAAGCGAGCAAATCGAAGGAAATCTTCAAATTCAGAGTGGAATAATTCTCCTTATCCAGGATCAAGAACACAGCTGTTCACCGTCAATGAGACCTCTTAAACAAATGAAGCTCATGAATACTCAAAGAACGCGTATGATGCATGCTGGGCTAAAGAAAAACAAATCTTCAAAGTTTATGCAAAGAAAGATAAGATACTCGAGAATAATATTGCTAGATTGGGGAAACCAGAGTCAAGATACCATCTGCAACCACGGCGTGCAAGATAGAACCGTCATCCTCAAATTTTCCAACCTAACGGCCTATCCAACGATTATTCATGTGAACTTAGATCATCATCATTTTTGTTTAAGGGGAACATCAGATCCCAGGACACCTGAATGACCAGCCGGTTCTCGAGGTAATATATTATAGATAACATATAGTAATGCATTAAGGGATAAGGGAACGAGATACAATACCTGACTTACCTGCCTAACGAGCGGCAGAGCGTGCCTTCTGTTCATAATCTTTCATAAATAGGTTAGCCGATAAGATAGTTATGATAATAGTTAAGGCATAACCATTGTGATAAACTCATCAAAATGTTTTTATGATGGAGATAAGTTTAAACATTAAATTTGGACCATTCATTCATCAAGAAACTTGCAAGCATATAACGGCCTGACTCAGGAGCGTCACATGAAAATAACGGATTAAGCCTAGTCCGTCAACACCGAGTCGGTTCAAATTCTTCAATAAAACAGTTCGTCACAAGCGACGGCCTTAGAGGGGGGCGTCAGAGTTATGTGACGGTCTAACGATGGACCGTCGCTTCTCCTGAGTTTTCAAAAAAAACAAACCGAACGGCCGTTCGGTCTCATTTCACGCTCAAACAACCAAAACGCCAAACCAGAAAAACCACCGGCGACCTCCATCTCCACCCTCCAATGGCCGGCGACGAGGCACCGCAGCCACCACCTCAGAGGAGAGGGAGAGGAAAGAAGATGGCCATAAGGCGGTTCCACCGCCGGCTCGAACGAGAGATCACCCCACCGCCCGTGGAGGAAGAACCAAGGGGAAGGGAGCCAAGGGAAGAGGAGGAGGTCCCTACGGTCGTGGAAGAACCAACCGAAGCCTCCTTGGGTGCAGAGGAGCCCAAGGAACCAGAGCAGAAGAAGAGGAAGGTCCTCGACCATGAGGTAGGCCCTCCGCCCCAATTTTTAAATTTTTGATTTTTATGTTTTTATTTATGAATGCATGTGGGGGATAAGGGTAGAAATGGGTCTATGAACCCACTAGGAACACTTGTAGGCCATTTGGCCAAAGTGAGAAATCATGGGGATGCAGGGGAGAAATTCCCTACTGGCAGACTAAGTGACGGTCCCGCCAGCGACCGTCACTTCTCTGACGCTCCAGGCTAAGGCCGTCAGAGACAAGTAACGCCCTATCCCGGGGCCGTTACTTCTGCCAGGGTTCCAAACTTTTTTTAGGGTTTTTAATTTTCAAACTTTTGTTTTTCTTTTCGATATTTAATGTTTATGCAATGTCTATATGATGCAAATGGACTAATTAGTGCTCTAATATGCAATGCAGGGAAAGAGGAGATCGAGGATCTCATGGCTGCAGATTCGGGCGGTGTACCAGGCACTGCCCGATTACCAGAGAGATAGACTCGCAGAGATGGGTTTCGCCGAGATGCTCAGCATCGAGGTGATCCGGATGGATACGCCGTTGCTGTACGCTTTGCACGAGAGGTGGGACCCAGTTAGCAGGGCGTTCATCTTCCCGTGGGGCCACATGATCCCCACGCTAGAAGACATGGCGAGGATTACAGGTTTGAGAGTCCACGGCGCTGCAGTGACAGGATGGACGTACGGCGACTATCGGGAGATAGCGCAGCAGCTACTGGGGTTGGACCTGATCAGGCCGGGCCAGTCTTCATCCCAGCTCTCGAGATCGGTACTGCAGGAGAGTTTGGGGCTGAGAGGGGCAGCGATTGCCGTGGGGGAACTGCCCGAGGAGCATCTGGGCAGAGTGATTGACCAGGTACGCCCTCGTGTGGCGGCAGAGGCAGGAGAGGAGGGGGATCGAGTGATGAGGCGCTTCTTGATACTGTTGTTCGGGAAGCTCCTGTTCGCGACCAGAGCGGATGTTATCAGCTGCAGACTGCTGCCGCTGATAGAGGATTTAAGCAGAGTGAGGAAGTACGCCTGGGGAGCAGCGGTCTTGGCCTTCCTGATTAACTCGTTGAGCACCACGGACCGACTGACGATGCTGGGAGGCTTCTCGCCCTTCCTACAGGTAAAAATGCGCTTAAATGCTTTTTAATATGCCATGATGTATGCTATGATTGATAATTTATGTAACTGACTTGCTTCCTAAATGCAGATCTGGAGCTATTTGTACCTCCCGGGCATTGGGAGAGGTGCATTACTCCATCCTGGCCTGATACCGATCGCGAGGCGATGGTCGGTGGCGAGGGATACGGGGTCGGTCTTGAGACAGACCCGGATGATCCAGGAGGACCTGGACTCCTACCCACACACATCGGTGAGCCCAGAATTTAAATGATTTAAATGCTTTATATGCCTATATGCGCTCATGTTATGCGAATGTTAATGGATCTAAATGCCTGCAGGTGAGGTGGACCCCTTACCGCAGCGAGGGCTACACAGGACAGCCGTGGGTGGAGGCGTCCTTATCGTACCGGGGGCGAGACATATGGTTGCATTGCATCCATATCATCGAGCCTCTTCACTATAGGCTGATCCTGCAGACTCGGGGACTACACCAGCCCGAGGTGACCTTTCCACACCGCAACGATGATCGCCCAGGAAAGTCGGCGAGGGGCATTAGCGGGAGCGTGGATTGGCGCGCCCGGAAGGCAAAGTACGTCCTCGACTGGAGGCAGCGAGGCAGGGCCGTGAAGGAGCGGGCAGAGAGCGACGAGGCCTACCTGAAGGCCTTCGCTCGACACTACGGCGACCGGGTATACCGAGGTACCCGACGACCGGTATGCAATTCTAAACTAAAAACTCTCTTTTATATGATGAAATGTGGATGTGACATGCTGGCTTATGCTTTCTATATGCAGCTCGATCCTGAAGGGCGGATAGCGGAGCTAGAGGGATTACTCCACTCTACCATCCTGCAGCGGGATGAGTATAGGACGGCGCTGGAGCTCCTGGTGAGACTCTAAATGCTTATGATATGACTATGATTATGCATGATGCTAATGCTTCGGCTATGATAATGCAGCGAGCAGAGGGAGCTCAGCGAGCAGGACCAGACGCCCCATCGTCGTCCTCGCAGCCTGCGGGAGACAGGGCTGGGCGAGATGCTGACTTTGCTCGGGCAATTGCCCGGGCCGAGGAGGCGGAGGCCACCCTCGCGGAGCGGGTAAGATACTTACATGCTTTATGATTATGCTTATGCTAATTAAATTTATATGACTAACCTATATGCAATGCAAATGCAATCTACAGGCGATAGAGCTAGCAGCGGCAGTGGCGGAGGCCACCCAAGCGAGGGCAGAGGTAGAGAGGAGCCGGGCCGAGACTGATCGAGCTCGAGCAGAGACGGAGCTCGTGCGGGCAGAGCTAGCCCGACTGAGAGCGGAGACCCCTCGACATGTGGACGATGTGGAGATGGAGCGACTTCGAGCAGATTTAGCACGAGCGCAGGCCGAGGTGAAGGACCTTCGCCTTGGGACTGCGGATCTTGATCGCTACCGGACCGAGGCACGGGAGACGCGACGCCAGATCTTCACACTGAAGATTAGGCTGCAGACCATGGAGCAGACGGTCCGGATGCTAGGCCGGGCACCAGAGCGGAGTTCTTCCCGGAGCGGGGCTCATAGGAGTGCTGCCCCTAGTGGCTCGGTTGGGGATTTCTTAGTTAGTTCCGCCGGCCAACAGAGAAATGAGAGGGCAGAGAGAGGACAGCAGGAGGAGAGTGCTTCCATAGCACCGCCACCCAGGAAACCCGAGGGTGGAGAGGATGAGGGCGGCCCGACTGATAAGCCGGCCGAATGATGTACTTTTATGCTTTTCTTACCACTTGTACATGCCCTTTTATGAAAATGAAATTTTTGTTGACTTTTTATGTGGATGTATGAATGAATGAGTGATTGAAAGTACGCATGATGGATGTGTATGTGTGAATGAATGCTTGTGTGGAGAAGGTGTGGTGTACAGATGTGAAAGACCGCCAGGTCTAGGCAAAGAATAGACTAACTGCCTGAATTTAGTAGCAGAGGAAATGACGGTCTGGTCTTGGACCGTCATAATCAAATGACGCGCCTATCTTAGGCCGTCATTCATGAAACATCTTATTCTGATAGCCGGGCTACAGAAGAAATAGCGGCCCATGGTAGGAGCGTTAAAAGAAAACAACGGCCCTAGACCGGACCGTTATTCATGGCAGAACATGGTTTTAGAACTACTCGCAGAAAATGCGACGGCCTGAAGGAGACGCGTCATAACGAAACGACGGTCCTAACCTGACCGTTACATGGCGTTCAGCCCAGAAGAGAGAGACTTGAGCGATTTGAAGGATATAACGGATTAGGGTTCGTCCGTTGAAAGGCGACGGTCTGAGACCAGACCGTAAACAGCCACAGAACATGTTTTAAGAAAAACCCAACCCTCAGAAAAAGTGACGGCCCAGGGTAGGCGCGCCAGAGTGAAGTAACGGCCCTACGACAGACCGTCAGAGTCTGGGTCGTTTCCAAAAACGGATTCGGCCGTGAGAGCTTAGAGTCCGAGGTTCAGCCACTTAATCTCTTGCTAGAACTTATCCAAATTTCAGATAAAGCCTCCCAACTCCAATCTTATCCTTCCAAAGTTAATAAAAAGCCCCAGCAACTTGGGAAACTTACCCAAAATCGCAGCTTGCACAAAAAACTCCGTTCTAGGGTTGAAGAATTCTCCCTAATCAAGCAGAAATCAAGATGAAGAGATGCTTCGAGATGGCGGCTATGGCAGAGAAGATCTACACCGGCCCTAAGGCTGCAAGGAGGGAACATGGGGAGCTTCAACGGCTGTCCTCGATCCCCAAGCATCTAAGCTCTAATGTCCAAAGGGTGGTAAGCTTGCATGACTTCATCTAAAGTTCAGATTTTTTTTGCTGCACTTTAATTTTCTTCGTAACTTTCCTTCTTCTTTTCTTCTTCAAGCCTCTTCCTGGCCCAAGGTGTTATTCCAACCTGAAGTGGGTGGCTCCCATGGTAAAGGCACTCCCTTTAGAGGTGGTATCAATCCTCAAAGCATGGCACCTCCAACCCCTCTTGGTTCTAGGCAAAAACTTCCAGAAATTGTCTTTGGATTGGCCATGCCTTTCAGCCCTAGTGGAACTATGGCATCCACAAACTCATACCTTTATCTTCCCCTCATTTGAAGCAACCGCCCTATTGGAGGAGGTAGAGACCTACCTAGCCCTTCCTAAGACTAAGGTGGGGGATGAGGATCGGGTTTGCTATACAATAGAACCTATTGATCCGTCCTTGATCTTAAGCGACTTCATTCATAACCCAAAGGACGTGCGGACCATGATCAGCCCGCGCCACATTCACTTGATCCCTATAGCACAATGGATAGTGTCTCACTGTAAAAATAAGTGGGAGAGACACGAAGCAATAGCCAAGGCGGTGGCGGTTTGCTTGTGCGGGGTCTTCCTTTTCTCCACGACCGACCACCTCTTAGATATCCAAAATCTTAGCATTATTAGTGGACTGTGGCGGGGTATGTCTATTTCTCAAGCGGTCCTCTCATACCTCTATGAAGGACTAAGCTCGGCTTGCCTTGGAGGGCCTTTGTTCGGTTCCATGATACTCCTTGAGTGTTGGATAGGAGTGAGAATCAAATTCCTTCCTAAGGAAGATATAACTTCGGCGAGCCGGATCTTCGGGAGCCATCCTCTCTTCTTCATTGGAGGGGCTTTTGGATATTCTCCTCAGGTTGAATGCAAGACAGCGGATAAGAAAACTCGGGATGAATGGCGCCTCTTCTTCAACACTTTACCAATGGACAAGTTCATCATGCGACCAAGAGTCCTCCGAAGTGCCCTTCTTAAAATACAGCGGCGCCAAGGCCTCGACCTCCAGCTAGTAGGGAACACTACCATGGCGATCTACAACCCGCACCGATGCCATCTTCAGATCGGATTACCTCGAATCAGCGTTTCTGCACTATCACACTACCCTCCCCTTTTACCTAGGAAGATGGGGACCGAGGAAGATGAAAGAGCGATCCGGAACGCACTAACCATGTGGGAGATCAGCAAGGTGCGTCCGTGGCAAGCAGAAGTTGAAGAGAACGACGACACACGCCGAGATTACTTGAAAGAGTTAAGAAGAATCCGCGCTCTTGCGGATAAGAAGTCGAATGTATCTTGATTCCTTTTGCTTGTAAAAGATGTTATTAGATTGCCATTTCAGAATTTGATTTATCACGACTTATACTTTACTAAACTTGCTTGAATAAGATGAGATTGCCTTAATTGAAAGAACCTGAGTTGTGTGCTTTGGAAGATTAGATCGATATGAATAAACAGAGTTTCTGGGGGGAGTAACGGATACCCTTTGGCCGTTATTATTATACGACGGTCCGGAGTAGGCCGTCAGAATGGAAGTAGTAAGAACTCATTCTCTGAAGGATGCGACGGAAGGATCTTGGGCCGTTATTTGAAAGTAACGGTATGTTCTCAGACCGTCATGATGATGGTTTAACGAAAGGAAGAAAGCCCGCGCCTGAAGGAAGTGACGGTCCGAGGGGGACCCGTTACATGAATGTAACGGTCTGATGCTGGCGCGTTACACGCCTGAACCTGCATAGTTGTGAGCTTTTACCTTTGGGCTTGCCCCTGTACTCTGCACACACTTAGACATGAAACATGTTAGATCCGTCCTTAGACTCAACCCCTTGCCTCGAGGCAGGTTAGATAATGACCGTTTCTTGATATTTGGTCAAGGGGTGGAGCCTTATTAAAATAGGCGAAAACGTAAATAAAAATGCGATGCATGTTATGCGAATGATGGAAATGTTGAATGCTTTTGATTTTTTTTTTTCTTCTTTTTGAAAAATATTTGATTTGTTTGGATGTTTGAAATATTTGATTTTTTTGGTTTTCGAAATATATTTGATTGTTTTTTGGATTTTGAAACGTATTTGATTGTTTTTTTTTGGATTTTGAAACATATTTGATTGTTTTTTTTTTTTGGATTTTGAAAACATATTTGATTGTTTTTGGATTTTGAAAACATCAGTGCCTCTCTAGCAATACGAGACCTCCCATACTTTTAGCTTGAGTCCCGAGATCGGCGTGTATATAGCGTGACAACCCCCGGCCGAGATCTGGTCATTGTGACGGTGTTTTTACCAAAGCTGTACCCAGGGTACTTGTTTCAGTCCTAAAAGGAAAAAAAGAATATGGGGGTAAGCTTAGGCCAGTCATAGAAGTTTTTAGAACTTGATTCCCTCACCGTACAACTTTAATAGAGATTCGGCCTGTTGCGCCGGGGCTTTTTATGTCCGCCATCGAACCCTTGTCCACTTAGGCATGCATGCGACCGGGCTCATAACGTCCCGCGGGGAACTGTACTGCCACTCTTATCATGCCTAATCCTTTTCTTTTGGAGCTTTTGAGAATTCATTTACAAACCTTGAGATGATGCTTTTGATTTTGTGGTAAAGAACACTCCTTTTTCTCTTCTTTTCTTTACTTTCTTGTGGAGTCAGGTCATAACGGACTTGCCCCTATTTGAGACCTCCTCTCGTTAGGGAGTTTGGATCGGTTGTCTCCTTCTTATTCACTCCTTGCCTCTGGACTCAGCCGAAGAATGAAACGTACAGAGACTTTGACTTTCCCCCGAAGCATGGCCGAGGAAAAACAGTGTCTTTTTTAAGCAAAGAACCCGACCAGGGGCGTCGTGTAGTGTGTGTTTGCCTTACTCGAGACTCTCTTTTGAAGATAGGAGGCATTTCTTATTGCCAGGAAAGCACATCGTTTAGATTTGTTTAAGGAAAGAAACGCTTAAGATACAACCCATTCCACGGGTGAGAGAGCTCCTCACCCTCCGCGTTGATTAGACGATAGGCATTCCCTGAATAAGCTTCTTTTATTACAAACGGTCCTTCCCAGTTAGGTTGCAATTTAGACCTAGGACCTGCAGACCGAATGAATTTGCGTTTCAAAACCATTTCACCCTTGCAAAATTTTCGTTCAATTACCTTCTTTTGAAAATAACGCGAAACTCTCTTTTGATAAACAGATACGTGATCGGCCGCATTCATCCTCTTCTCATCTAGGAGTTCCAGTTGGACGAGCAACGCCTCTCGACGTTCATCGAGATTAAGTTCCTTATCGAGCTGTACTCTGAGTGAAGGGATTAAGATCTCATATGGGAGCACCGCCTCCATCCCGTAGGTTAGAGAGTAGGGAGTTTGTCCCGTAGGAGTACGGACGGAGGTGCGGTAAGCCCACAGAGCTTCCACCAATCTTTCAGGCCAATCAGAAAACTTATGCGCTTCACACGTTTTCTTAATGATTTTAAGAAGAGTTTTATTAGTGGCTTCGGCTTGACCATTGCCTTGAGGGTAATATGGTGATGAATGATGTAATGTAATTCTGAACTTCTTACAGAGGTCTTTAAGCTGTTGGGAGACGAACTGGGGTCCGTTGTCGGTGATGATGCTGCTTGGTACTCCGAATCGCGAGATGATATTCTTCATGATGAAGCGGCACACTGTTGTAGCTTTGATCTCTGCGTATGCTTCGGCTTCGGCCCATTTGGTGAAGTACTCAGTGGCTGTGAGAATGAAGGATTTCTGCTTGATCTGAGAATTAGGATCACCGAGTGGGCCGACGACGTCGAAAGCCCACATAGAGAATGGCCAAGGAGCGATCATAGGATGAAGAGATGAAGCTGGAGAGTGAATTTTATCAGCGTGGAGTTGGCATTTAAGACACCTCCGGACATAGAGGGAGCAGTCTTCCTCTAGAGTGGGCCAATAGTAACCCTGCCTAAGGATCTTCTTCGCTAGAGCCTGGCCATTGACATGGCCTCCACACTCGCTAGAATGTGCTGCTTCTGCTACTTTCCAAGCTTCCATGTCATCTAGGCATCTCATGAGCATTCCGTTAGTAGCGCGCCTGTACAGTTCTCCTGCAATGATAGTGTATTTTGCGGCGGCTCTTCTTATCGCTTTGCGCTGCTCAGCTCTTGCCCCTTCTGGGAAAGTCCCTTCTTTGCAAAATAACTCGATTTCATGGTACCAAGGCAATTCTTCCTCATCCAAAATTTCCTCTAGTTCTGCCAATGATACCTCCTTGAGATCTTCCTTCTCAGCTCTCACTTCTGCAGACCTCCCAAGGTTGGTGAACCAAGGGTCCTGGATAGAGGGTACATCCATCCTCTGGACGACGACAGTCTCAGTACTACGACTGCGAGGGAAGGATAAGGAGGAGGCCAGAGATGCTAATGCATCTGCCAGAATGTTCAGTGAACGGGGAGTATGGATATAGATTAGCTTGCGGAACCGCTTAGCGATGAGCGTGACCAGATCTTGATAGGGCTTGAGTTTGGGGTCACGGGTACGGTAAGTGGCCAGAACTTGCCGTAAGACGAGCTGAGAGTCTCCTATGATGTTTAAATAACGCGCGCCTAAGAGATAGGCGTGCTTCAAGCCGGCCAGGAGAGCCTCATACTCAGCGATGTTGTTGGTAGCAGGAAATCGAAGTTGGTAAGCAAAGGGGATGGTCACTCCCTCAGGAGTAAGCAGGACAGCACCGATCCCTTGGCCCTGTGAGTTAAGCGCACCGTCAAAGTGCAGAGACCAGAAGGGATGCTGAGAAAGGACAGAGAGATGCTCATCAGGGAAATCGTCCTGAATAGAGTCGGTGTGAGGAATAGGGAGATGTGCAAGATGCTCAGCAATGGCATATCCTTTGACTGCCTTCTGAACGACAAAGGTGATATCGAATTGAGATAAGAAGCTCTGCCAACGAGCTAACCTACTAGAAAGAACGGGCTTTTCTAAGAGATAACGGATCGGGTCCATTCTAGAGATCAGCCTAACCGGGTGAGCGAGAAAGTAATGTTTAAGCTTCTGAACTACCCATACTAAGGCGGCACAAGTCTTCTCCATAGCGGTGTACTTAGATTCGGCTGGATTAAATAGCCGAGAAAGATAGTACGCAGCCCGCTCTTTTCCTTCGTCATCCACTTGTGCTAAAATCGCCCCTAGGGAGTCCTCAATGACCGAGATGTATAGGATCAGGGGTTTCCCAGGGACAGGAGGTTGCAAAACCGGGGGATTGGATAGATATTCCTTGAGGTCCTCATAGGCCTTTTGACAATCTTGATTCCATTCGAACTTGACCCCCGCCTTGAGCAATTCATAAAACGGACGGCACCTTTGAGAATGCTGGGATATGAATCTTCTAATGAATTGCAACCTACCAATCAGTCCTCGAAGTTCCGTAATGTTCTTTGGCGGAGGCATATCCATGACGGCCTGTGCTTTGTTAGGATCAATCTGGATCCCCCGTTTGCTCACTATGAAACCTAGCAGCTTCCCCGAGGAGACTCCGAATACACACTTCTTCGGATTCATCTTTAGCTTGTACTCCCTGGCTCTCTGCAGCACCTTTGCCAAAATAGAGGGGTGCTCTTCTTTCGATCTTGACTTCACCAAGATGTCATCCACATAAGCTTCCATATAGACGTGCATCATGTCGTGGAAGATAGCCATCATCGCCCTTTGATAGGTGGCGCCTGCGTTCTTTAATCCAAAAGGCATAACTACATAGCAGTATGTGCCCCAGGGCGTGGTGAAGGAAGTTTTCTCTTGATCTTCAGGAGCGAGACGGATCTGATTATAGCCCGAGTACCCATCCATAAATGATAGAGCTTCGTACCCGGCAGTGTTATCAACAAGGACGTCTATATGAGGTAGCGGGAAATCATCTTTGGGACATGCTTTGTTTAGATCCCTGAAATCAATACATATGCGCACTTTGCCATCCTTTTTGAGAACAGGGACTATGTTTGCCACCCACTGAGGATATAAAACTACTCTGACGAACTTGGCCTTGTAAAGCTTGTCGACCTCTTCCTTAATCCGCAAGGCCATGTGGGGGTGAAATCTTCTCGACCTTTGTTTAACAGGTGTTGCCCCTGGTTTAAGCACGAGTCGGTGTTCCACCAAGGAGGGGTCAAGACCTGGCATGTCCTCATAAGACCAGGCGAAAGAATCGCTATACTCCCTCAGTACCTTTATTAGATCCTCTTCTACCTGTGGAGGGAGATTAGCTGAAATATTGATGGGCCTTGGATCTTCTTCTGTTCCCAAGTTGATTTCCTTGGTAGATTCATCCACTGCCGTCGACGGCTGGTCGAATCTTCTTAGTCCCTTGGTATATAAGTCGGCAGTGTCCTCTATATCGCTGTCTTCATCAATTGGGTCCTTCTCATCCAGCACTTCATAGACGCCTAATCCATCATCGCTCCACACCCCTTCTATTTCTTCTTCATCTTCAATTGCAATCGCTGTGGCGGCGAATTCTGGGCACTTCAAAAGAGCATGACACCGCTGAGCTAAATCTTGCAAGAACCTATCAGGAATAGATCGGGGAGGATGCGCAAGCGAGCGCGGCTCAGGAGGGGAAGGGTTGGACGACCTAGAACAAGACCCTACTTCTCTAGACCTAACAGACTCTACTTCTCCAGACTCGCTAGACCCTAACTCTGACCTAGGAGAGAGGAAGCCTAATGGAAGGGAAGGAGCAGGGGACCCGTGCCCCTGGGACGAGGAGGATGGAGATAGGATAGCATAATCTTCCACTGAAATCTCCGTTTTAAATTTGACGTTTTTTTTTTTTTTTTTTGGAGATCAGTGGAGACCATGCAGCATGATGGAGGAAGCGGGAGCTGCATAGGGAACAGCTCAGGAAAGATGCAATTAAAGAAAAGATCACAAGAGGAGGAACCCCACATCTCGTAGATTTGATATTTAAACGACGGAGGGATGGGGAAAGCAGGCAGATTAATGGGGCAGTAAGGCCTATAAGCAGGAGGATTGATTAGAGTCTGAAATGGATCACTGAAGGATGGATTGATCATAATCGGAGGAGGACGGGGTATGAACCCCTTTAACTGGATCATGCACTGAAAATGAGAGGGAGATAGAGAAAGAGCAATCAGCGAGTTCCCTTCTTTCTTTGAATTATCACTAGGCTGCTTCTTTGGCCTCCACCGCATAAGCTGACCCTTCTGTGGCTTCTGGCTGCCTCTTTCACAAAACAGCCCCTGGAGGGCCCAGCTGTAGTCGATCACATCGTCATTTAGCCCCCTTGGCAACGGGGGTGGACTGGTGACTGGACAAACCGTGTCGGTTTCTGACTGGACTGGCTTCGCAGCTAACGTGCCCAGCTGTGGGGGGCCTCTGACAAAATGCTGACGGTAATCCCAGGTAAGCGGCCCAGAGTCACCCATCATTGATAATGCTGTCTCCTTGTAACCGAGACCTCGTCTGCCCATTTTTCTTCCTTTTGGCATGGGCTTGGTCATCCCTTGCAGCTGTGCACCGAGACCTCTCCCCGGTTGATAGCCCAGTTTCAATATAATGTTCCACCCCTTTGAATCTCGAATCTGCGGCTTTGCCTTGATATTGACCGGGGTAGTGACGGGCTTAGGAGTGGTGTACGCCCAAGGAAAGTTTAGGTCTAGCACTGATAGCACGGGCCTGCTGCTTGGCCAGAGAGTAGGAAGAATCTGTTCAGAGATGGCCTTCACTGACTGTACCGTGGATAAACTTTTAACTTTGACGACCCTCCCTTGAAAAGGGAATTTGATGCATTGGTGCGCGGTGGAGGGCGCGGCGCCAAGTGTGTCGATCCAGGGACGACCCAAGATGGCTTTGAACATAGGGTCGATGTCAAGTACATAGAATTCTATAGCCATGGACAGAGGCCCGAGCTCAGCCTGAATAGTGACTACCCCGTGACATGCCCGCCTTGAGTTGTCGTATGCTGCTATAGTGGTGGGGGTAGACCGTAGTAACTCCTCAGATATATTGCAGGCTCGGAGAGTGCTGAGGGGACAGACATTAATTGAGGCCCCAGTGTCGACCAAGGCTGCTTCAACGTCGACTTTGTTCAAAGTAATTGTTATGCAGAGTGGCATTTGACGAGCCCCCGGAGGTGCAAGCTCGGTCTCAGAGAATGTGATTGCCGGCCCTTTAGAGATAGTTGCTAGTGCCGTTGGTAGACTGTCGACTGCCATGTCTTCACTAACCATGACCTTCTGTAAAAAATCCCTCAGTGCATCTTGATGGAGAGTGGACCTCTTGATTAACTCCAGCACAGATATCTTGGCGGGTACCCGATCTAGATGATGCAGTAAATCATATTGAGTCCCCGGTAATGGTTCGGCTTCTTCTTGCTCGGCCACATGTTGGGAAGGCTGGGGATTGCTAGTAGTGACGTAGCTCCGATGGAACATCTTCCCACTCCTCAGAGCACAATTTGCCGCGGCATCGGGGAATAGTATGATGGGCCCTGCGGGGCGAATGAGTGGAATAGGCGGCGTGGGGGAGGCAGTTTGGTAAAGCGGAGGGTTGGTGAAGTTAATGGGGGATGCGTGGATGATAGGTGAAGGATTGGTGGGTGATAGGGTGGTGATGGATGTGGATGCTGGTGAAGGCAGGGTGAATGGATGGGTAAGGATAGGTGCGAGATTGGATGGTGGTGTGATGACGGTGATGGAGGTTGGCGAAGGATACGACGGGGTGGTGAGCGGATTTGGTGGAGCGGGTGTGAATGGTGGGATGAGCGGAGAGGGTGTTGGTTGTGTAGGGAGGATGAAGGAAGGTTTGTGGTGGAAGGCCATGACCTGTGGCGCGGTGCCATCATCATCAAATGACCACGCAGTGTTGGAGGCCGGTGGTTGGACTACATTAACCTGTGCTGGCGCTTGCGGCTGTTGCGGAGGAGCGGGTTGGTGGTTCGGCATCGGATTCTGATGGATACCCAGATCTTGCACTTGCTGTGGTGGCTGCTGTTGTGGCGGCTGCTGCGGCTGCGGTGCTAGATGTTGCTGCACTTGCTGCCCCTGCGGCTGCCTTCTCTTCTCTTTGATCTCCATAATGGCCCTATGCATCTCGGCCCAGTCTATTCTCTGTGCTTCGTGTAAGTCGTACACGAGATCTCGGAAGTGAAAACATGCTTCTATAGTGTGACCTGGCTGCCGGTGGAACATGCAATACTTGGTTTGGTCCACAGCTGGATTCCAGACAGTCTTTTCTGGAGGAAGTTGAATTGCATTTACTGCCATGAGCGCTGAGAATATGTCTGTAAGTGTCTCTGGCAGTGGAGGATACTGGGCCCTTCTGGGAGCCGGACGCTTGCTGTTGGGATTATTGTTGTGGTAGCCGCCAGGTGGAGGGACGTTATGGTATTGTGGTGATGGTGGTGGTTGTTGTGGTGCGGTGAAGGTGTTTTGCGGGATGGTGAAGGTAGGCGAAAGTTTTGTGGAGCGTTTTGAGAGTGTTGCGGAGCGGAGTTTTGCGGATTGCGGGGGCCCTGGTTGTAGCGGAATGGTGCGGCTTGGTAGGGAAAAGCAACAGCTTGTACTTGCTCATTTGTCTGGACTCCTTCGGTAACCGGCCCCTGTGGTTTCTTATGGTACTTGGGCTTTTGGTTTTCGAAAAGAGAATGGATAGGGGAGTCCTTAAACTGAGTTTGTATAAATCGCGCCCGGCTATACAGTTGATGCATATTGGCTATATCGTTCATTGTCAGGATGTTCTTGAAGGTGGGCGTAGCATTTGAAATCAGCAGCTTAACTTTTTCTTCCTCTGGAATATGGCCGGGCACCCTGGCGGCCATCTGCCTCCATCTATCTGCATAAGTTGCGAATTCCTCATCCGACTTCATTTTCTCGGCCACCAGATCTGTGAATGAATATTCCGGGCCAACCCGGTCTTGAAACCGCTGAATAAACTTGTCCTTGACCAATTTGAAGCTCTCGGCCTCTTCTAGGGGCAGAGAATAAAACCATTCCAGAGCAACGCCATCCAATGATCGGCGGAATAGGTACGCCATAAGGCGATCATCATATTGGAACTGCGCCGATTCATACAGAAAGTCCCTCACATGGATGAAGGGATTGCTGTTCCCATCATACTTACGGTAGTTGGGGAGCTCAGACTGCGGAGGGAAGCGGATGTTCTGGAAGCTTGGGACGGGAATATCAGCCAAGGATTGTGGGCCCACCTTCTTCTGGAGAAAATCAAGTTGTTGCTGCATGGTGGCCCACTTATTAAGCAAATCCTGCTCTCGAGAGGGAGCAAGGGCAGTGAAGGGAGTTGATTGCGTCTGGTGATTGGGAGGAATGGCGGTTGCCGAGGGCGGGAGCCCATAGGAAGGAGCTGAAGGATAACTAGTGGAATTAGGGGGGCCGTAAGAAGAATACTGGGCTTGAGACAGACCCGGATTGGAGTGAAATTGGGCCACCCCGTGCTGTTGGGGCAAGAAATCGGATGGGCCGACAAGGACCTGTGGAGCCGCCGGAGCAAAGGAGTGATAATCCACCGGAAGAGAGGGGATAGGCGATTTCCCCTTATCAAAAGATTGATAGGTCGAATTGGAGGATTGACCCATCTCCGTGCCAGCAAAGGTGATGGTCCGGGGTTGGACCGGGGTGAGCTCAATCGTGGTGGGCTGAACAGACGGCCCAATAATGGAAGCATTAGAGTGCCCCTGGACGGTAGCGGAGGGAGGAGGATTGGACCCTTGCATGGCCTGATAGAGGACCCGGAGTTGGGTCGGATCCAACTGGGCCATCATATGGAGAACAGAGCCCGCGGAAGGAGTGGATGAGGAAGGGATGACCTGACCACCCTCCATGGGAGTGGAGGATGAGAGAGGGACGATCCCCTCTCCGGCGGAGAAAGAAATAACCCTCGGGGGGTTCTCGAGGAGCCCTTGAGGAAGGGAATCCTCTTGGGAGCGAGGAGGATTGCAAGATGCCATGGTAGAGTCGAAGAGGGGATTGGAATAGAATGTGAAGGAGGAAGCGACTCGTGGATATGATTCGGACGAACGAAAACAACTCCACATGCAACGGACAACCTTGAAATGCAAAACAAAGAATACCACAAACACACAATGAGCAATCGCCCCTAGGTGATTCAAACCAAGATGTAAGTGAAAGGGAATGAAGACACTCAACAACCAACCAAGTTGCTTAAGATGATGCAAACAAAATTTCTTTATGGTTTCTCCTTTGGAACTTTAGGGAATTGATTGATGTGTGCTTTCTCCAAATGGGTTCCTAATAGGAGGTGGATATGGACTTGGCTTAACCTTAAGTGTGACCTCTCCTTCACTTATGCAACCCTAGACAAAAAAGGGGGGAAAAGGTACAACCGGCCCGGCGTCCGTGTGGGAATCCACGGCTCGCGGGGACTTATGGAGGTCCCTGCTGTGATTTCCTAGTCGGCCCCAAGGAATATGGAGGCGAGAGGTCTTCACAACAAGGTAGGAAAATGCAGTCTAATATATGAAAAGATGGATGACCCTATGTGCACCGGAGTGCATGCAAAGTCTAGCCTAGAATCTAGCAAACAAGAGTACACATAATGATATCAAGATATGAACAGAATGATGGCAGAAATCAAACAGCACCCAAGCAACAAATCACAGCCAAAAACTGCGGAAATAAATGCACCTCGGATGCATACCTGCCAGGAGAGTGACGGACGAAGGCCACTGCGTCAGAGAGAAATAACGGTCAGAGGCCAGACCGCCATAAATAATGTAACGCAGGGGTTTCGGACCGTCGTAATAGCCAGGGGACCAAAAACAAACTGAAGTAACAGGAAAACCCGTGAAAGCTCACACCACAAAACACAAGCGACGGCCTGATGTCCCTGCGTCACACCACTGTAACGCGCCGAGACAGGGCCGTCTTATGATTCAGAAAACCAGAAAGACGGGCAATAACAAAGGGATCAAAAGACAACTGAACAAACGGATGATGGCAAGTTTAAACAAGAATCAGAAGCACGATTGGCACTAGTTGTCCCACCGTGATCGCCAAAAAATTATCTGTTGATCGTTTGTTTGCCTATCTTTGATCTTACTTTTGAGGTCTGCTAAGTAATATGGCAAGATGACAAACAAGCAATCAAAGATCTGCTCAAACCTATGAACATGTGAACATGAACCTAGGCAATCATAGCTAGCTCTAGCATGGGCATGCTATCTCAATCAAATTACGCTAAGGAAAAGGAAAAACACACGCCGGGGCGTGGAGCAAGGAGTAAATAAAAACACACCACTAGGGGTGGAACAAGCAAGGAAATAAAGATGTGATGAAGGAAATAGCTATTGCCCAGCACTAAGGAAAGATGTGATCGCCACCAAAGTAAACACAAGTCAAAGACTCGAATATACCTTGGAAATAGGAGGATGAAGCACCCGCCCACGGGAGAGAAAACCAAAGAAAGCCTGCAGATCAGCTTGAAAGTGACGGCCAGAGACCCGTGCGTCGCTTATAAGTAACGGTCCCACCCTAGACCGCCAGAAGAGAGTGACGCTCCTAAACCAGACCGTCAGACAACCTGCAGTAGTAAAGCTTGAATTCTTTTAACTCCAACTCTTCCAGCCGGCTAGAAGACTTGGGCCTCGTGCTAATGAACCTGTAAACCTGCCAAAGAAATAGAAAGACAAGACAAGACAACCTCAATCAACCCTCTTCACAAGCATAGCATCAATTCTTAAAGAACTTAAGAACATCAAAAGGAGAGGGAATTACCGGGGAGTTTTGGTTTTTTTAACCCCTCTGGGCGTTTTCAAAAGTTGGGAGGATGTTTGTATGCTTAAAACAACAGTGAAAAAAAACGTGGAGGAGGAGGAGGGACAATGCTTTGTTTAAAAAGACCAAGGAAGAACTCAAGCATGCAAAGATGAACTTGAAAGATCAAAACAAAAGTACTCCCTTGACTGGAAGATGGATGGACGTGGGAAGCAACTCCTCCTGGATGAAGATGGCTCCTGGGTTCGGCAGCACTTCGTCGTGAATCAAAAATCTCCCCCCTTGATCATGAAATCAAAGGTTCTATTTATAGACCTTCAAAACTCATGGGTCGAGTTGAAGATAAATCAGCCAAGAAAGGAGGATAATCCTTAGCAAATCTTGAGGATAATATCAACAAGAGTCCAAAGAAACAAACGAGAGGTCCTGAGGATTAGAATTGAAGGAGATAACGCCAATCCAAAACCCTATCTCGTCCACGGAGTAGCAGAGAAAAGGCCTGAACTGTCAGGACTCTCTGAAGGAAGTAACGGTTGCACGATAGACCGCCACTTGGAAGTAACGCATCAAGGAACGACCGTCATTTTCAACCCTATCCAAAGGATAAGATCGACGGGAAGAAGATCTAAACAATAGGACTCTGCAAGTAAGTAACGGCCAGGGCATAGGGCGTCATAAGGAAAAAACGGCTAGAGAGTAGACCGTTATTATCAAAGGACAACGAGGCCCTAAGTCTTGGGACTCTTCAAAGAGTAACGGCCTAGGCTTCATGCGTTATTATGAAATGACGCGCCTAGTCCAGACCGTTATTATCATTGATTTTCAAGAAAATAGAATGGAGGGATTGCCAAACTTTTGAACGAAGTGCCACCAGGAACCAGGTCTAATCCAGGAATTGAGACCCAGAAAACAGGCTTCAACTGATTAAAAGGAATTCAATGAAGAGTGAACAACTCAGAGCATCATATTGAATAAATAAGGAGATGACCCGACTTATTGGGTATAAAACGGGTGTCAACACCCGACCCGAAATTGGCCTGTAGCACACCAACACTAACAGGGAATGCACGCCGGTGCTTGCTCTGCCACATCGGGGATGAGCGCAGGAGCGGGCTCCTCCACGTTAGGAACGGGCACGGGTGCAGGCTCGTCCACAGCAGCTGAGACAAAAAGAAAAAGAGACATTCATGTGTCAGGGCCTTGCCTCGGAATGAAAACAGACCTTAAAAACACACTAATGGTTGGAGATTCCAACCGGCAGGCTGACTCTGCTCGGCCTGGGCGACTTCAAACTCCTCGAAAGATGGGATTCGTGGCGCCGGAGGAGCAACCTCCGAAGTCTTAGCGGCCTCTGTTTTTCGCCGCTTCGCGTCCCGCTGCTTGGCCACCTTGGCAGCATCCACCACCTTTTTCACAGGCGATTTAGCCCGGGGCCTCTTCGCTACCTTGGGCAAAGGGGTCGTGGTCGGGGCTGGCAACGCAGCGTCAAAATAGGTGGGCTTCTGGACGAGCCGAAGAAAGTTTCGGTACGTCGCCATTTGCACGCTATCAGGGTGGTCTATCAGAAACATATATATGATTAGCATCCGATACCTTGCAAAGGTCATAACGATGGTGGAGGAGAACAAAAGGAAGAGGGAAGATCACATACCATGGGGGCCAGTATACAGCCGAAGTGTTATCGGCCAGTAGCTCAGGGACGGCTCCTTGTCCCGACGGGCCGCCTCCCGGACTAGCCAGCACACGTCCTCGATTTTCTGGCAACGGTTAGTGAGATCAGCCAGGTCTGCATGCTTCTTCGACGAAAGGTGGCAGAAAAGGTTGAAATGGTCCATGCCCCACCCGTCGGCATAGTAATATGAGACCTGCAGGCGCTTGTCCAGGATGGCAGCCGTCTGATCCTCAATCTTCAGCCCGTTCACTCGGAGAAGGACATACAACCATGTGGTGTCCTTATAATTTTCAGGTATGGTACGGGAAGATCGGGTCTCTCTCCGGGCGCCAGCTCTTCGCAGGAGTGCCCTCCTCTTCCATGGGGAACGGATAATTGATGAGCTCCAGACGGTCACTCCCTATCCAGCAAAGGTCCCTCAGAGTGTAGCTTCGCCTGCGGTGTCGGTCTCGCTTCCCGAGCCTCCCAGCGAGCGGCTAGATACGCCGCCACCTCCTTGTCCTGTCTATTCTTGAGCCGAAGGAGATGCTCCGGGTCGATGTCAAGCACCGGCACTGGCTGCTTGCTCAGAAATTTTCTCTCTGCCCCGTCCCAGCAATCTGTCTTATGTAACCGATAGAAGGCCGTCCGGGCATTCCACCACTTCACGTATTCCGGGGTCACCAGAGGAATACGGCCGGGGGTTGGCACCCTGAAAGTCGCGGGGTCCGCCCAGTGAAAGAAGTCCCACCAGCTTCTGGCATGCTCAGCGGTCGAACTCCCCCGGAGATTTTGCGAAGGCAGGCTGAACTGTCCATGATAAACAGGGATATGCTGATCATATCCGAGGTTTCGACCAAACCAGAAGGGGTAGTACGGTTCTAGCAGCAAGTTATCCCCCTTCCTGAATGCCAGCACGCTCGGGCGGATGGATAAGGCCCAGTCTCTGAGCTCGGGTTCCAACAACGGGCGGACCACATTTTCCTAGCTGATGGGGTGGACGTACTTCTCCACCTGATTATCTTTGCATTCCCTCTTATTGTTCACCAGAGGGCTCGAATGTGCGGCCAACGTCCAGAAGTAGATGGTGCCGGCGGCGTCCCGCGGAACCATTGTTAATCGGCCCTGAATATCATACAGCCGCTGGGAGGTAGTGCCTGGCTCCGCGCTGGCAAATTCCAACATCCTCGGCACCAGCCCCCAGTCCTGAAGAGCGCGCGGAGCAAACTCCGAAAATAACGAGCAAACCCACGCATTAAAGAAATGCAGCGGACATACATACTAAGCC
Source organism: Amorphophallus konjac (assembly GCA_022559845.1). Lineage (NCBI taxonomy): Eukaryota > Viridiplantae > Streptophyta > Magnoliopsida > Alismatales > Araceae > Amorphophallus > Amorphophallus konjac. The sequence continues at coordinate 23,480,372 of CM040121.1, forward strand.
TACCTCGGGAATTGGTGAGTGCTGATGTCCCCCAGTGCCTTGTATATCAAGCAAAGAGTGGCTGGGCATAGAGACAGCTTGATCCCCCACGCTAGTTGACATGCTGGGTAGATGGCGTCCGGCCGAATGACTCTCTCATCCCCGTATGGCATGGCAAATGAGCACAGCCAGTTGTTGATTGTTTGTTTACCTATCTCTTCTTATCTTCTTTCTTTTTTTAGTCGTTGATTGTGAGGGTTTTGAAAAATGATATGGCAAGATGATAAACAAACTACCAAAGATCAGCTCAACCTATGCACATGTGAACATGAACCTAGGCAATCAAATCTGACTCTAGCATGGGCACGCTATCTCAATCAAATTACGCTAAGGGAAAAATGAAAACACACGCCGGGGCGTGGAGCAATGATAAATAAAAACACACCGCTAGGGGTGGAACAATCAAGGAGAATAAATAGATTTGATGAAAAAGACAGCTAGTGCCCAACACTAAGGAAAGTCGTGATCGCCACCAAAGTAAACACAAGTCAAAGACTCGAATATACCTTGGAAATAGGTGGATGAAACACCCGCCCACGGGAGAGAAAACCAAGGAAAGCCTGCAGATCAACTTGCAAATAACGGTCCAAACCCTCTGCGTCGCTTGGAAGTAACGGTCGTGCGATAGACCGCCAAAAGGAAATAACGCTCCTGCACCTGCCCTTCAGATAACCTGCAGTGAAAAGATATGAACTCTTTGAACTCCAACCCTTCCAGCCGGCTAGAAGGCTTGGGCCTCGTGCTAGTGATCCTGTAAAACCTGCCAAGGATGTAGAAAGCAAAACAACACAACCTCAATTAGCCCTCAACATAAGTATAGCATCAATCCCTAAAAAGCTTGAGAACATCAAAAGGAGAGGGGATTACCGGGGAGTTGTTGGTTTTTTTAACCCCTCTGGGCGTTTTTTAAGTTTAGGAGGATATGTGTATGCTTAGCAACAGTGAAAACGTGGAGGAAGAGGAGGGACAATGCTTTTGATTAATAAAACCAAGGGAAACTTGAGCATGCAATGATGATGATCTTGACAAACTAAAACCCAAAATACTCCCTTGACTTGGAAGATGGACGTGGGAAGCAGCTCCTCCTGGATGTAGATGACTCCTGAATTTGGCAGCACTTCGTCGTGAATCAAACCTTCCTCTCTTGGGTTATGAAATCAAGAGTTCTATTTATAGACTCTCTCAAACTCTCAGGTCGAGTTGAATATAAATCAGCCAAGAAAGGAGGATAATCCTTAACAAATCCTTGAGGATAAAATCAACAAGAGTCCTAAGAAACAAACGAGAGGTCCTGAGGATTAGAATTGAAGGAGATAATGCCAATCCAAAACCCTATCTCGTCCACGGAGTAGCAGAGAAAAGGCCTGAACTGTCAGGACTCTCTGAAGGAAGTAACGGCCTTACGATAGACCGCCACTTGGAAATAACGCTCCAAGGCATGACCGTCATATTCAATCTTATCCAAAGGATAAGATCGACGGGAAGAAGATCTAAACAATAGGACTCTGCAAATAAGTAACGGCCAGGGAATAGGGCGTCATAAGGGAACAACGGCCAGGGAGTAGACCGTTATTATCAAAGGGCAACGAGACCCTAACTCTTGGGACTCTTCAAAGAGTGACGGCCTATGATTCATGCGTTATTATGAAATGACGCGCCTAGTCCGGACCGTTATTATCATTGATTTTCAAGAAAATAGAATGGAGGGATTGCCAAGCTTTTGAACGAAGTGCCACCAGGAACCAGGTCTAATCCAGGAATTGAGACCCAGAAAACAGGCTTCAACTGATTAAAAGAAATTCAATGAAGAGTGAACAACTCGGAGCACCATATTGAATAAATAAGGAGATGACCCGACTTATTGGGTATAAAACGGGTGTCAACACCAGTATGTCAGGTATGCGGCGCAATGTGTTAGCGGGTCAACCCCCATCAGATTGGGGCCACTCCGGCGTCCTCTGGAAGGGATCTTCACATCAGTCTTGGGCTTGGCGCGCTTCTCGCGAGCAACGGCGGTGCCGACGCATGGAAACTCCTCATACTGCTTCAGCCCATCATAAAAATATTGCAGCCACAGGGTCAGGCGCACCCTCTTCCGGTCCCCATGAAGAGGCTACCCCCCACCGTGCGCCAGCTGGTACAGTTCCCGGTATACTTTCATGAGATACCGATATGAATAGCCAAGGGAATAATAGCCATCCCCATTAGTTTCATCTTTGATCAGATCTGGGAGGCATACTTCTTCATAGGGCTCCCCGTCAATGGGCAAGCCGCTGAGCTGGCTGTGGCTCCACAAATCAAGTGAAGTCTCGCCTTCCGTCGTATAAAAAGTATTGGTCTCCGCACTGAATACTTCTATTATGCCGCAGCAAAGACCCTTGGAGATGGGATAGCCGTAGCGAGAGGCGTAGACGCTGTGGTAGATGCCAGCCTGGACCAGCAATGGGGCGTAGTTGAACAGCACGTACTCGGTGAATTCTACTGCCCCTTCCCTGAAGGTGTGAGCATCCTGGAGCTTCAGCTCCCCGAACCAGCCTAGCGCCAACTCGTACTTGAATCGGACGGCCAGGCAATCCAGCGTAAAGGGCTCCTCCCTGTAGCCCCATTTCAAGGGAGCCAAGAACAAACCAAAGCGAGGCGGCTCGCCTTGCACCCGCCCCGCGGACATGTACCATTTTGCCGGAGTGAATTGAGGTGCTCGCACCAATCTATCTTCGGCCGGCAGCACCCCTTCGATCCCCAGGACAGGCTTGCATTCCCGGGCCTCCCCCACCAAATACATTGGGATGCTCCTCGGGACACTGTACAACAAACTGTCACGAGCCTGAAGAATCACTTGCTCGACCTCCCGCACAGCTCGTAGCTCCTGCCTCTCCCGGGAGTGGAAGTACTTCAGAAATCGGATGAGATGCTTATCCTTTGGGAAGTCCTTCCGGTATTCGCCGGTCCGGTCGAAGGTGAAGCGATTCTCAACCCGAGAGAGCCGATGATAGTCCATCGTCTCGGCCTCGGAACCCGAGGACTCAGCCAGTGCTGCTATTTCTGCATGTTCCCTGTCTAGGTCTTCTACATTACGCCACGTGACGGCTGGCACCGGAGGCGGAGGAACATAGTCGGCACTGGCAGCAGCAGGAACAGAGGAACCGCTTGGGGCAGCCATTTGTCTACAAAATCACAAACAAACAAAGGATCAGAACAAGCCACGGGCAAAGAGAAATGAAAACTATAAGGGGGCTCTACTACAAGTGAAGTGAATAAGACGGTGCCAATTTCTGACGAAATTTCGGCAGAGTTTCCCCTAGGCCAGAGGCGTAAGGGAAAACATGGGTGCACGTCCACAAGGAGTGACGGCCCCAACAAACTCACTGTGGGCCCCGAGGGACAACACCGGAAATCCTCCGTTCAAAGAAGTCCTCCCTTCTCCCCTTCACTGGCTCACTGCCTAAAGCCCTTCACCGGCACGCCCTCTAGGGCCTTCACCGGCACGCCCCAGGCAGCCCTTCGCCGGTACGCCCTCTAGGGCCTTCACCGGCACACCCCTGGAAGCCCTTCGTCGGCACGCCCTCTAGGGCCTTCACCGGCACGCCCATGGCAGCCCTTCGCCGGCACGCCCTGGGCTGGCTTTCCCCGGCACACCCCATGCGGGACTTCGCCGGTAGGCCTATGGGGAGCCCTTCCCCGGCACGCCCTGAGGCGGTCTTCCCCGACACGCTCCCTGGCATCTCCGCCGGCACGCCCTCGTGCCTCCTTCTCCGGTGCACCCTACGAGCTCCTTCCCCGGCACACCCAGTGCCAGCCTAGCGCTCCGCGCCCTTCTGCCCAGCACAGTCGTAGCCCTCGGCATGCTCCGATAGCCTCCTCCACGGCATCACCGGCCACACCCCCGCCGCCCTTCATGGCCCCCGGAGAAGAAGAAGATGAACAAAAAAAAGAGAGGGAAGAAGAGAAGAGGAAGGAGGAGAAAGAGGAAGAGAGGGACGAAGGAGGCTAGCCCCCCCGCTCTCCGAAGCAGAGAAGAAGAGCGGGAGGAGAGAAGAGAAGAGAAGAGAGGACGAGAGAAGGAGAAGAGAGAAGAGAAGGGGGGCCTCCACGGCGGTGCCCTCACTACGACGACGACGACGAGGGCGGTGGTGACGGCGGCGCTCGACGGATGAAGAAGAGGAAGAAGAGGGGAGAAAGGGGGGGCTTCGCCCGCTCGGTCACCGAAGAGAGAGAAAGAGAGAGGGAAGAGGAAGGGTTTGAAAGGGGGGTGGCCCGTTCGAGCCACCCCGCCTCTTTCTATACGGGGCAAGCGAAATAAAAAAGGAAAGAAAAGAAAAAGGGGGAAAAAAGGGGAAAACAAAAAAGGGAAAAGAAGAAGAAGAATGAATGAAAGAGGGAGAAAACAAAAAAAAGGAAAAGAAAAGGAAGGGGAAAAAAGAGAAGAAAAAAAAAGAGAGGAAGGAATTTTGACAAAGATAATAATAATAATAAAAAATATATACTAAATAAATATAAATATATAAATATACGTATATACATATATACGTACATATGCGCACATACATGCGGAGGTGTACGTAAATAATGTACGATGATAGACGCCTCCGTGGGTATGTCCCGTACGCACGCCCCTAGGTGTCGACGAGCATCCACACAAGCAAAGACGACTCTATCCTTGCACTGGCATTAGTTCCTTGCCAACGAATAAGCCCTTTTCTGGCACAAGGCTTCGTGCCCTAGCCACCTCCCATCAAACAAAATCGCCATTGCAGGCCTTACGCCCGAATCGGCAGAGTCTTCATCCTTGCGCTGGCATTAGTCCCTTGCCAACGAACAAGTCCCTTTCCGGTGCAAGGCTTCGTGCCCTAGCCACCCGCTCTCACGCAATATTGCCATTACGGACCTTACGTCCGAATAGGTAGAAAAAAAATTCACCGTTGCGTTGGCATTATCTTCTTACCAACGAATAAACCCTATCTTTCGGCGCAAGGCTTCAGGCCCTAGCCAACAATTATATATTATCCGCTTGTCAAAAAAAAGAGAAAAGAAAAAAAAAGAAAGAGAGCAAGGGGTTTAAAATAGAGATGTCCCGCCGGACTTGCCCCTACTCAGGGACAAGAGCAAAAATGACAACAACCCAGCTGTGGCGAAAACCCGAAGAGGGCGCTGCAGGTAAAATCGGGTACCCCGCCACGTGAAAACCTGAGAGGGCGCGTGGGCAAGAGCAAGAGGGGGCCGGTGCCCGTGAAAACCCAAAAGGGCACTTGTACCGGTAATGTGGTTAAAAAAAAGGGAAGGGAGAAAAGAGAAGAAGAGACCAACATATCACGTCAGTCCCCGACACCCCAACGGCACTGACGAAGAGACAAAGAGACCAACTGTAATATCTCGGACCTTTCGGATCCTTTTCGTGGGTCTCGGATCTGGTTTTTCGGAGTGTCCGGCTCCGTTGTGTCTGAAATTTCGTTTCGGACAGCTTTCGTGTTCGGATCGGCGCGATCCAGAGTCGTTTCGGAAGCCCGGAGGCGTTCCGCCACTTTTCCGCGTGTGTTTTCAGATTTCCGGTGTGTGTTTCGGCAATTCCTTCGGAACCTCGCTGCGGGTGAACCGGGTCGTTCACCTGGGCACCAGTGGTACCGTTGCGATCGGTGCGTCCCAAGGATTCCAGAAACATAATTTTCTATTTTTTGGTATTTTCCAGTGATGGGGCATCAAAGGTGATTTCCATACACGGGTGAAGTGTATTTGTGTGTTATGGCTTGTATGAGATTGTAATTGTGTAATTTCTTTCATTTGGGCTCTTTGTAAGGCTTATATCAAGCCAATGGGCCATTTGTAATGTAGAGTCCATGGCTAGGTTGCCATTAGTAGAGTCCATTAAGGAGCTTATGCCATATTGGGTCATTAGGATTCTAATGGGTCATTAATGCACTTAAGGCCCAAATTGGGTTACACTCCCTCATGGGCCAACTAAGTTGGAAGGGTCCAAGTCTAGCATGGGCTTGTGGATGGTTCATGGCCCATGAAGGGGGGCGCCCCCTCTTTTGGCTCCATTAGGCTAGGTTGTTTAGTTTTTTTTCCTTTCCTTCCTTTCTTTGACCACATGTTGTAAAAATTAGGAATTGGCTTCCTTTAAATATGTTATTTTTGTGGTTGGTCACATCCCATCCCAGCCATCCTTTCCACCATACCTAGATCTAAGGGTGGATATTGGCTTTGGCATGTAACCTATAAAGAGTTGTAATTTCTCATTTTAGTAGAATTAATGGAAAAATCAGAAAATTTGTGAGTCTCTTGGAGCTTGGTGCGCCCCCTTCCTCTCTCCCCCTGATTTCCTCTTCCCCAACACCATATCTAGAGTGTATCCCCCTTCTATCATCCCCTCTCAACCTCTAGTGATCGTTTGTGCCGCCGCCGCCGCCGTTCGTGCCGCCACGGGATCATCTTCGGTTTTCTGTCCTACTGGACAGAGGTGCAGTTCGTGAATTCCTGAAGCTAGCCACGAGCTCAGCTCGATTTGAAATTTTGAGAGTTGGTTCCTATCTTCTATCCCATTCTCCAAAAAAAAATCCAGGTTCAAAAGAGACCGTTTCATATTTTTACCATTTCGTTCAACTCTCAATCTCAGATCTGTTCTATCACTATCTACAGTGACAATAGCCCTGAGTTCTCCACCTTCGACCAACCTTTTGATTTATTTTAGACCTGCCAATTTAACTGGGTGTTATGTCCATCATTCCCTACCACCACAATGTTTCTTAAATTTTTATCGTCCTTCTACCTATTTTTAAAAATTCATGTTCTACCAGAGCTACAGTACTTTCAGTCAGATCCCAGATCCGACCTTCGTCCAGTAAACAAATCACAGACAATCATAGACACATCCAAACATGTCCAAACCAATTTTTCTGACTTCCCAACTCCATTTCCAACAACTTCTCTGAAGAACACAACTTCAGATTCGGACGTCTACCTCTAGGTCAAAGGTAATCCACAGTCAAGTTATCTGCAGGCCTGAGTCTTCGGTAACTGTACAACAGGAGATTAAAAATTCCATAAGTCAAGATCAGAGCAGATCCAAGCCAGATCTTTAGACCTAGGTTGAAGAATTTCAAGCTAGCTTTCCAACGGCACCAGTCTCGTGTCGATCCGACATCGGGGCTGATCGCAGCGCCCATTCTCGCCGGAGCGCGCGCCGAAATACAGAACCGGCAGATTTCCGATCGGGTTTTCCGACCGGTGCCGAACGGAGCCGCCGGGCCTCCGGCCGGCGAACCAGCGTGCAGCCATCCCAAGGAGCGACCCTCCAGGCATCCACCACTACAGCGGTGCCACCGGGTCCCACACGGCCCCTCCGGACAGCACGTGGGCCCCATCGTCACGTGTTCGGGTGTTGCCGAATCAACGCGAGAAGCCACCCGTCAACCCGAATTCGGTCCTCCCGGACCCCATTGTGTAGCCCTTTACCTCCCTGCGTGGAGTGGGCAGCGAGTTGCATTTCTGTAATATCCGTGTATAGTTATTCCGGGAGTACGACTTCGGCCGGGTCCGTCTTCCCCACGCCGAGCGCGTGGAGGTATCGTCTTCGCTCCTACACTTGGCATTTCGCTTATTTCATATATGCTTGTTTATGCCGCTGCTAGAGAGCATGTGTAGGGATATCTAGCTCGATATATTTTCATATCACCGCTGCTGCGAGAGAGAGTGAAGCCGTCCCGTGACCCGATCCGGGCACGAAAGTGCGAGCCGACCACCCTAGCTCTTGCCGGTTTCTCAACCGCGCACGTCCGACGCTTCCCTCGTTAAGGGACGATCGCGAGCTTGTCGTGTCCGTGGTCTCATCCCGCATCAATTTGGTATCAGAGCGAGTTTGAGTCTAGGGTGTTTGCATTCACAAAAAAAAGTGTCATTTACGTCTAGTCATTAGTCATTGTCTAAGTCGTGTTTAGGGTCATCATTGTTTTAAAACAAACAAAAAGTGTCTTTTTGTATCACATCCCTTTACTCGGTATATCAAAAGGTGTTGTCCGAACGTTAGGCTACGCCTATCGGGAAGGCCGCACACTTGCGCGAGTGATCTTCGGATCGCTTATCTCCGCCACGTACCGAGTCTTGGTTGTGTCTAGGTTGTCGTCGAGTCACATTCCAACTTTGCATTACTTAGGGTCGTGTCTAGTGTTTTATCCAAATGGCCTTGCATATCCATTCCTAGGGGACCCAACCCCATCTTGGCCACCATGGCCACATCCCGAGCCTATAGTCCAGATGAAGTGGGCGCAATGTTCCAAGCCATGCTGGGAAAAGTGCAAAGGTTTAGTACAAGCCTAGATCGGTTTAGTACTAGCCTAGATCGGTATATCGGGGTAGATTGGTTGTTCCCGGAACCACCCCAAGGACCCCTTCACCATGAGAAGGACATTCCTTTGGTGCGGACACCAGGGCGATCACGTGACACGTCGGCGAACCGACGGTGCCATACGCGGAGCACCAAGTTGACTACATCAACTTCCCTTCAAATTGGGGACACTTTGGCTTCTATTTGAACTCTTTTTAGCATTAAATTGGGCTTGTAATGTCACATTATATGTGGGTTTTCATATTGGGTTGGTTGTAAGACTCTAAATGGGCCAACTGATTAAGGCCCTTAAGACTTCATTAAGAAAGGGAAAGGCCTTGGTCCATTTGGATGGATCCATAGGCTATATATGGGCTCTTCATACATGGGCCAACTAGAGGATAATGGCCTTGAGCCATATTGGATTCCTAGAAGGATGAGTGGGCTGCCATGACCAAAATGGCCCATTCAAGGCCCAAAATGGGGGGCGCCCCCTTTCTTGTCCTATTAGGCTAGGAAATTATCTTTTTTCTTCTTTCTTCTCTCCATTCACAACATGTGGTATTAAATGGCTACTGGTCAAGGTTAATTGGCTGCCAACCTACCCCCCTTTTACCTTGAATGTCAAAGGTAGGCAGCCAACATGTCTCTTTGTCCCCTCCCTCTCCCTTTCATGGCCATGGGCGCATCCCCCTTCCCCTCCCCTTGAAACCCACGACCTCCCCACCCCTTATACCTCTTGTAATTATCTATTTAAGGGCTTGTACATTGTGTGTGCAGAGGCTAATGATATTTTGTTGAAAGAAAATTGTTAAGAGAGTGATTCTCCCTCTTTCTCTTGCCCTTTCCCTTGGTGTGAATTTCCCAGAAATCTGGTCATGGACTCGACCTTCTCTTCCCATCTCCCTCTTATCATCTTGTTCCCTCCGATTTATCCTTGATACTACTACAAGATTGCAAGAATTCAGCGCTGGTTTGATGCCGTTTGGAGTTCGGGAGCACCGGCGGTGATTTTTCTCGTGGCGGCGCGCAGATCTGTCTCAGAGTGCAGTCCAGATCTTAGGGTGACTGTGTTTCGATTTATGCAGCCCAACCACGACGTGATCAGGAGCTGGTGTCTGAAGATAAATTAAAGTATTGCAAGTCATCTTTACGTTGCCTCTGGTTTCGTTGCATTTCAAGGTCTGTGCTGTCCGTGGCGTCAATTATCGTGAGGTCGCGCAAGAAGATCTGAACAGACTCAGTCCAGATTCAGAGGCGACTTACCACATCTGTCCCGCCTCATCCAACCAATATCTGAGAGAGAGATCTTCGGAGGATTTGTTCCTATGGACGTCACCAACAACCTCCCACAGACGGAATTCCATTTCAACATCGGCAACCCTTTTTCCACCATTTATTTGTTTGTCTGTGCAGTTCTGTGAACACCAAATCAGATGCTGAAAGAAATCATTGCTGCACCCAGATCTGAAAGTATCTGACTGCGCCCTCTGGAGTGAAGAAACTACGTCCAGTCACCGTCATTCTCCAACAAACGGCACCCCAATCAGACGTCGTGGCTAGGAGTTATAGTCGTCGGAAGATCGCTGCACAGGGTGCCCGGTGTGGACAGAACCAAGTCGACTCGCCCTCGGCGCGCTCGTTCGGCTCCAGCTCGCCTTCCTCGGCTCCGTTGCTTGCTGCCCGTCAACCCGGGACCCAGCAACCCCCAAACATCATTTTGTAACCCTTTACCTCCCTATGTGGAGTGGGTTTCCAGATCTGAAATTGTAAAATTAAATCATTTGTATATCGGGGTTGTTCAGAAAACGGCCGGGAATTCTTCCCCACGCCTAGACGGGGAGGTACGCGTTCATTCCATTCTCACATTGCTAATTCAGTATACATTCGATATTGCTGCGTTTGTGAGATTAGGGCCGTTAGCTTGTATCTAAATCACCGTGCTAGTGAGTTGAGAGTGCCCGTTCCGTAGCTCTGATCGAGCACCGAACGCGAATCGGTACCCTAGGCGACGGTGGTTTCTTAATCGCCGCGATCCCCACGTTTCCCTCGCAAGGGACGATCGCTGGGCTAAAGAGAGAGCGCTGTGGAGAGGCGTCTCCACCCGGAGAATACCACAGTGGCTAGCCGCCTGGCTTGCCTTAACGTGCTAGTGCTGGCCGCACTTGTGTCCGTCGTACGTCCTAGCCCGGTCGAGTCATCCGTCCCGCATCAATTTGGTATCAGAGCGAGTTTGAGTCTAGGGTGTCAAACAAAAAAAGTGTCATTTACGTCTAGTCATTAGTCGGGTTAAGTCGAGTCTAGGATCATCATATTTCTAAAATAAAACAAAAGGTGTCTTTTTACATTTGCATCCCTTTACTCGGTATATCAAAAGGTGTTGTCCGAACGTTAGGCCACGCCTATCGGGAAGGCCACACACTTGTGCGAGTGATCTTCGGATCAGTTATCTCCGCCACGTATCGAGTCTTGGTTTACGTCTAGGGTCCTTAGTGTGTATGCATGTCCATGTCCGCTACCCATGGCCGTTCCCCAAGACCATACGTCCGAGTGGTCAACTTTTGTGGCCAAAATGAATGTCCTCATGGACCGAGCCTTTAGTTTTACCCCTCTCATTATGAAAGCCGCTCTACCCAATGGGTCCACAACGGAACTCCATTTCACCGATAGGGAGTCGGATAATTGGGTTTCTCTTGTCATCGTGGAGTCTCTCTCCAAGACAGGCGAGATTGTCCGCGATGGTGATTTTGCTTGTGTTGAGTTCTATAAGAGGATCGGCTCTGTTCTCTACACCGATGGCGCATGGTGCAGGATCGGCACACTTGCTGGTTCATGCATCATTTTAGGGTAAAAGTGGTTAGGAGAGAGAAGGGCCAATCTTGACTGGGACAAGAGGACTTGCACCTTATGCCCACCATACCTACCCGGTAAGATCACCCTTAGGGACCCCGTATGTCCAGCCACCCAGCCCCAGCGGCCCACTCCACCTTCGGATTCGCGCTTGGAGCCACCTCATCCCGAGCCACCCGTATTTCTAACGGGTACATTATACATAGCCGAGCCGCTTCTTAGTTGGCTCAAGGATGGCTTGGTCCCGCTCCCTTACCCGTCTATGGACCCTACCCTACCTTTGGTGTCCGTCAACTCCTACCACACAACTTTTCGGTCTACTCACCATGTCGATACTTTGGATGACCTTATTATGAGATTAGATTCACAATGGGCGTTGACGCATCTTTTGGCCCGAGGCTTTGACCAACTCGCTAGTCTTAGCTTCACCCATCCGGCCTTAGGATCCATTACCTCCGTGTGCACCGTGGGGTGTGTCACCACAGAGATTCTTCTACTCCTCCCGATGCCGGCCGAGTCCGACTTCATTTCCTTTTGCCCGAGGGAGGAAGTTTATTTTCTTCACATGACCATTGTCCCGTTCACTATGACGGATGAAGGTGAGCATTCACACCTTCAAGAATTTCACGATTGGGACCGTGTCATGGAGGAACCCATCTCCCGGGGTCATACCTTCTTTGACCCTTTTGACCCCTCCACTAGTGAAGCTCCCGAGCTATCACATTCCCTCCACCTCTTCCAAGGAGTTCACTATTCCACCCATACCCCTCGGTCTATTCGGCAAGCCGTCTCTACATCTAGGGATGATGACGAAGGTAGTTTTGGATCTCCTAGTCCTTCCCCACCCAAATCCCATACGTCGCCAATGCATGATTGGTACATCTTAGGGTGTCTAGGAATCATCCATTCCGTCAAGCATCGAGTACATCTAGTATATGCATGGCACATATTCGGGTGCCCTGGTCCACCATTGCATATGCATGGTCTACATCACCATAGGTTTGTCTAAGTTCAAGTGTGTGTGTTTGTTTCTATGGTTTGTTTTCTTTCATATGGTTTGCATTAAGTCGTGTCAATAAAAGGCCAGTCAAGCACATATAAGGAGGTAGCCGATGCATGCTACAAATTCGTGGATTCAAAGGGAGAGTACGTCTAGGTCAGGGTCATACCTGATTGGTTTCCTCCCGGAGACCGAAAGCCACTCTAAGTCCACGATCCCCACCCTTTTCGGGTCAAGAAACAAGTGGGTCCGAATGCGTACGATATTGAACTACCGGGTGACTATGGTGACAGTTCGACGTTCCATGTTTCAGAACTGGTAGCAAATTGGAACCCGCGGTGATCCCTAGTGAGCTTTGGGCTTTCTCCTTCTATTGTGAGTGATACACCACCCGAGAGTCCACCTCTTCCAGCCTCAACGCATGCGTATAGATTGTATACTGGATGAGCAGGTGATCACCACAAGGAATGGCGCATATCCACACGTCCTAGTGCGTTGGCGAGGATGCCCCACGATGACCAACACCTTGATCACATGCGGAGAATGCAAGCTTCGGGACCCTTACTCGACGGGTCGAGTTCCTCCCACCCGGGGAGAATTGGTGGGGACACCAGGGCGATCACGTGACACGTCGGCGAACCGACGGTGCCATACGCGGAGCACCAAGTTGACTACATCAACTTCCCTTCAAATTGGGGACACTTTGGCTTCTATTTGAACTCTTTTTAGCATTAAATTGGGCTTGTAATGTCACATTATATGTGGGTTTTCATATTGGGTTGGTTGTAAGGCTCTAAATGGGCCAACTGGTTAAGGCCCTTAAGACTTCATTAAGAAAGGGAGAGGCCTTGGTCCATTTGGATGGATCCATAGGCCATATATGGGCTCTTCATACATGGGTCAACTAGAGGAGAATGGCCTTGAGCCATATTGGATTCCTAGAAGGATGAGTGGGCTGCCATGACCAAAATGGCCCATTCAAGGCCCAAAATGGGGGGCACCCCCTTTCTTGTCCTATTAGGCTAGGAAATTGTCTTTTTTCTTCTTTCTTCTCTCCATTCACAACATGTGGTATTAAATGGCTGCTGGTCAAGGTTAATTGTCTGCCAACCTACCCCCCTTTTACCTTGAATGTCAAAGGTAGGCAGCCAACATGTCTCTTTGTCCCCTCCCTCTCCCTTTCATGGCCATGGGCGCATCCCCCTTCCCCTCCCCTTGAAACCCACGACCTCCCCACCCCTTATACCTCTTGTAATTATCTATTTAAGGGCTTGTACATTGTTAGTGCAGAGGCTAATGATATTTTGTTGAAAGAAAATTGTTAAGAGAGTGATTCTCCCTCTTTCTCTTGCCCTTTCCCTTGGTGTGAATTTCCCAGAAATCTGGTCGTGGACTCGACCTTCTCTTCCCATCCCCCTCTTATCATCTTGTTCCCTACGATTTATCCTTGATACTACTACAAGATTTCAAGAATTCAGCGCTGGTTTGATGCCGTTTGGAGTTCGGGAGCACTGGCTGTGATTTTTCTCGTGGCGGTGCGCAGATCTGTCTCAGAGTGCAGTCCAGATCTGAGGGTGACTGTGTTTCGGTTTATGCAGCCCAACCACGACGTGATCAGGAGCTGGTGTCTGAAGATCAATTAAAGTATTGCAAGTCATCTTCATGTTGCCTCTGGTTTCGTTGCATTTCAAAGTCTGTGCTGTCCGTGGCGTCAATTCTCGTGAGGTCGCGCAAGAAGATCTGAACAGACTCAGTCCAGATCCAGAGGCGACTTCCCACATCTGTCCCGCCTCATCCAGCCAATATCTGAGAGAGAGGTCTTCATAGGATTTGTTTCTATGGACGTCACCAACAACCTCCCATAGACGGAATTCCATTTCAACATCGGCAACCCTTTTTCCACCATTTATTTATCTGTCTGTGCAGTTGTGTGAACACCAAATCACACGCTGAAAGAAATCATTGCTGCACCCAGATCTGAAAGGATCTGAATGCGCCCTCTGGAGTGAAGAAACTACGTCCAGTCACCGTCATTCTCCAACAAACGGCACCCCAATCAGACGTCGTGGCTCGGAGTTATAGTCGTCGGAAGATCGCTGCACAGGGTGCCCGGTGTGGACAGAACCAAGTCGACTCGCCCTCGGCGCGCTCGTTCGGCTCCAGCTCGCCTTCCTCGGCTCCGTTGCTTGCTGCCCGTCAACCCGGGACCCAGCAACCCCCAAACATCATTTTGTAACCCTTTACCTCCCTGTGTGGAGTGGGTTTCCAGATCTGAAATTGTAAAATTAAATCATTTGTATATCGGGGTTGTTCGGAAAACGGCCGGGAATTCTTCCCCACGCCTAGATGTGGAGGTACGCGTTCATTCCATTCTCACATTGCTAATTTAGTATACATTCTATATTGCTGCGTTTGTGAGATTAGGGCCGTTAGCTTGTATCTAAATCACCGTGCTAGTGAGTTGAGAGTGCCCGTTCCGTAGCTCTGATCGAGCACCGAACGTGAATCGGTACCCTAGGCGACGGTGGTTTCTTAATCGCCGCGATCCCCACGTTTCCCTCGCAAGGGACAATCGCTGGGCTAAAGAGAGAGCGTTGTTGAGAGGCGTCTCCACCCGGAGAATATCACAGTGGCTAGCCGCCTGGCTTGCCTTAACGTGCTAGTGCTGGCCGCACTTGTGTCCGTCGTACGTCCTAGCCCGGTCGAGTCATCCGTCCCGCATCATCCTTCCTCACCCATGAGAGCTCCAATGTCATCACTCTCTATTTCTGAACTTGATTCGGAACTACCGCATTTGGAGCCACCAAGGCCCGAGCCACCCGTGTTTCTAATGGGTACATTATACATAGCCGAGCCGCTTCTTAGTTGGCTCAAGGATGGCTTGGTCTCACTCATTTACCCGTCTATGGACCCTACCCTACCTTTAGTGCCCGCCAACTCCTACCATACTACGTTCCGATCTCGTCACCATGTTGACACATTGGGTGACCTTATCCTTGGTTTAGGTTGGCAATGGCAGTTGACACATATGTTGGCCCGAGGTTTCGACCAACCCACGAGTCGTAGCTTCACCCATCCGGCCTTCGGGTCCATTACCTCCGAGTGCACCGTGGGTTGTGTCACCACGGAGGTTCTTCTACTTCTCCCGCTACCGGATGAGCCCGACTTCATGACTTTGCTTCCGAGGGAGGAGTCATATTTTCTATACACGGTCCCATCTATCATGACGGAGGAAGGTGACCACCCGCACCTTCAAGAATTTCACGATTGGGACCATGTCATGTTGGAACCCACCATAAGGGGTCATACCTTCTTTTATCCCTTTGACCCCTTCCCTAGTGGATCCCTAGACCCTTCATATTCCCTTCACTTCTTCGGGGAAGTCCACCTTCATACCCCTTTCCTACGGGTCGGGTCCTCCATACCCACCAAGCCCGTCCACGATACACCTACACCCGGCTCTTCCACACCCGACTTTCCTAGCCCACTCAAGTCTCCTAAATCTAAAGGGCCGTCCATGCATGACTGGGTCATACTTGTATGTTTAGGTGTTCCCCATACCACCCATCTCCGATTACATAACATGCATGCATGGCACACATTCGGGTGTCCTGGTCCGCCGTCACCTATGTACGGGTCGGACTAACAATAGGTGTGTCTAGAGTCAGGCATGAGTCGGTTTCTTATTTGTGTGGTTTGTTTGGTTTGTGTGTCGTTTGTTTGTCTGCATGCGTCTTGTGCAAGCTCGTTGTCGCTCTCTTATGAGTAAGAGGCGAGTGGACTCACTTGATGAGTATGGGATCGGTTCCACATCTATACCCGGATCAGTCACCTATAGGGACTCAGCAGTGATTTCTAGTGAGTCTTCAAGTTGTTTTCTTCCCTTTTGAGAGTGCCCCTTCGGAGTGACCACCTTTAGCCCATAGCAGTTCGCATATCGAGTATATATGGAATGAGCAGGTGATGATCACTTGGAGTGGAGCATACCCGCGCTACTTGGCACGATGACGGATCTGTCGGAGTACCGGAGCAGCCATACCCCTACTCGACGGGGTCGAGTTCCTCCCACCCGGGGAGAATTGATGGGGCATCAAAGGTGATTTCCATACACGGGTGAAGTGTATTTGTGTGTTATGGCTTGTATGAGATTATAATTGTGTAATTTCTTTCATTTGGGCTCCTTGTAAGGCTTATATCAAGCCAATGGGCCATTTGTAATGTAGAGTCCATGACTAGGTTGCCATTAGTAGAGTCCATTAAGGAGCTTATGCCATATTGGGTCATTAGGATTCTAATGGGTCATTAATGCACTTAAGGCCCAAATTGGGTTACACTCCCTCATGGGCCAACTAAGTTGGAAGGGTCCAAGTCTAGCATGGGCTTGTGGATGGTTCATGGCCCATGAAGGGGGGCGCCCCCTCTTTTGGCTCCATTAGGCTAGGTTGTTTAGTTTTTTTTTCTTTCCTTCCTTTCTTTGACCACATGTTGTAAAAATTAGGAATTGGCTTCCTTTAAATATGTTATTTTTGTGGTTGGTCACATCCAATCCCAGCCATCCTTTCCACCATACCTAGATCTAAGGGTGGATATTGGCTTTGGCATGTAACCTATAAAGAGTTGTAATTTCTCATTTTAGTAGAATTAATGAAAAAATCAGAAAATTTGTGAGTCTCTTGGAGCTTGGTGCGCCCCCTTCCTCTCTCCCCCTGGTTTCCTCTTCCCCAACCCCAGATCTAGAGTGTATCCCTCTTCTATCATCCCCTCTTAACCTCCGGTGATCGTTTGTGCCGCCGCCGCCGCCGTTCGTGCCGCCTTCGAGCCGCCACGGGATCATCTTCAGTTTTCTGTCCTGCTGGATAGAGGTGCAGTTCGTGAATTCCTTAAGCCAGCCACGAGCTCAGATCGATTTGAAATTTTGAGGGTTGGTTCCTATCTTCTATCCCATTCTCCACAAAACAATCCAGGTTCAAAAGCCACCGTTTCATATTTTTACCATTTCGTTCAACTCTCAATCTCAGATCTGTTCTGTCACTGTCTACAGTGACAGTAGCCCTGAGTTCTCCACCTTCGACCACCCTTTTGATTTATTTTAGACCTCCCAATTTAACTAGGTGTTCTGTTCCTCATCCCCTACCACCACAAGTTTTCTTAAATTTTTATCATCCTTCTACCTATTTTTAAAAATTCATGTTCTACCGGAGATACAATACTTTCAGTCAGATCCCAGATCCGACCTTTGTCCAGTAAACAAATCACAGAAAATCATAAACACATCCAAACGTGTCCAAACCAATTTTTATGTCTTCCCAACTCCATTTCTAACAACTTCTCTGAAGAACACAACCCCAGATTCGGACGTCTACCTCTCGGTCAAAGGCAATCCACAGTCAAGTTCTTTGCAGGCCTGAGTCTTCGGTTACTGTACAACAAGAGATTGAAATTTTCATAAGTCAAGATCTGAACAGATCCAGGCCAGATCTTTGGACCTAGGTTGAAGAATTTCAAGCTATCTTTCCAACGGCGCCAGTCTCGTGTCGATCCGACATCGGGGCTGATCGCAGCGCCCATTCTCGCCGGAGCGCGCGCCGAAATATAGAACCGGCAGATTTCTGATCGGGTTTTCCGACCGGTGCCGAACGGAGCCGCCGGGCCTCCGGCCGGCGAACCAGCGTGCCGCCATCCCAAGGAGCGACCCTCCGGGCATCCACCACTACAGCGGTGCCACCGGGTCCCACACGGACCCTCCGGACAGCACGTGGGCCCCACCGTCACGTGTTCGGGTGTTGCCGAATCAACGCGAGAAGCCGCCCGTCAACCCGAATTCGGTCCTCCCGGACCCCATTGTGTAGCCCTTTACCTCCCTGCGTGGAGTGGGCAGCGAGTTGCATTTCTGTAATATCCGTGTATAATTGTTCCGGGAGTACGACTTCGGCCGGGTCCGTCTTCCCCACGCCGAGCGCGTGGAGGTATCGTCTTCGCTCCTACACTTGGCATTTCGCTTATTTCATATATGCTTGTTTATGCCGCTTGTAGAGAGCATTGTAGACACGCCAAAAATGACGTTTTGTTGATCAAATCTCATGTTATTATATAAATGCCCCAAGTAGACTTCAATATTCCTATAACATGAAGTTTTTCTATTTTTTGTGAGTTTTTCTGCATTTTTCCTGTATTTTTGTGATTCACGACTTGATTAAGGGCGTTAATTTTAAAAGTAACGACCTGTGGTAGGGCGTTTTCAAAGAAAGGACGACCGTATGTGAGGGCGTGAATTCCTGGTGTTATCCCTTAATTTCTGGGATTATCTATTTTCAAAATAAAAGGCCTTTTATGAGTGACGCCTTCTCTCAGGGCGTGATTTTAATTAACGCCGTTATCTCGGGCGTGTTATTTGAGCTTTCAAAC